>OY757908.1:134362343-134627947 GCA_963585895.1 Sepioteuthis lessoniana
TCTGCTTATCAATTACTATTGAAATGCATTTGTGCAGCTTTATGTGCATAATAAAATCTGTTTAGTTAGTTTCAGTAAAATTATTGTACATGGCAAGAGTAAATACTGTTAGGGATTTGCTCCTGCCATTAAACCATCTTTCAAAGCTACACTGCTTATTTACTTTCCAATCTAAGCACTGACTCCTTGCAAAAGCGGAAATTCCTAACCAAAAATCAGACTGGAAAAATTTAGAGTAACGACAAACAAAAACAGTAACACGGAGACCAGATACATAAAACTGGTACTTTTGCATCGGAAACGCATGAAGACCAATCTGTCAGGATATCCACTGAGTAGATTCCGCACTCTCGTGCGACCACAGATATATCAATTTTAGTATTTGAGCAATAGCCAGTTTGGGCCGGGAGAAAAACGTCCCTTCGCGCAATGCAGTCCACGTCATGCATTTGGTATTTCGATATCTCTAGGCATAGCTTTTACTCATTTTTTTTTAAAATGGCAAGGATGCTCGCATGTCTGGCAACTTTTAATTTTGCCAATTAGTTTTTTTTCTTGGCAGAATTGTATCACCTTTTTTCACAGATTGTAGTTTGTCGCTTAGCTGCGATAAATTCCTGTTGTTTAAAATTGCTTGAATAATACTGTTCTCGTAACTTTGTCAACAAATTGATTGAATTATTTTATCGTCTGCTTGCTTAAATTTGATTGGCTAGGCGTTTTGTCGGCATATTCCGATTCTTTCCGGAAACGCTCGTGAAAGTTCGGCTTTATCGCGGTAACATAGATGCACAAGTTCAACGATAAACAAAAACAATAACACGGAGACCAAATACGTAAAACTTAATAACAAGAAGGAAATAAACTCTTTATATTTATTCAAAAAGTGGTGGTTGAACCCTCTCTGGCAGTCCAAAATGCTACAGACAACAGGAATGTGCAAAATAAAGTAAACACAGAAAGCACTTAGACACACATAAAGAGTCCAAAAGAAACTATGGGACAAGAAACCAAAATGCAAAATAAAATCCAATAAAAATTCAATAATGTCCAACAAAAGAAGTATCTGCCTTTCTCAGATCTTAAACTCTCTCTTTTGTAGTGCTATATCTTCTGTTTCTCACCTTAATGACCTTCACTTTCGTACTATGTCTAAAACACGCCCTTTTTCCAAGTGAACTTCCAATTTCTTTTAGTTCACTGGTATCACTCAAACTGCTCTTCCCTTCCTCCAGCATAGTTGTCCTCGCCAATGTGAAAAAAAGAGAAAGAAGAATTCCTATTTGTTGCGTTTGTAATGATATTTTCTTATGCGTGTATCAATTAGAATTCTATTTATAAAATTCCTTGATGAGTAATGTCTTTACAGAATTATCAATTAGATTATTATTTAATAAATGTCAGGAAGTTGAATTTTACTTTCTAAAGGAAAAGTTATTTTTCGGTGAATACTTTGTAGTGAGTATATATAAAAATAAATTTATGGAACTGATAAATAACTTCATTAGATTTTGGGACAACTGCTGAGAATATATAAAATTATTTTTATATATATAATCGAGTCGTAATGATAGCACTGAGTCCCTTGATTCTTTCTTGTCATCCGTCCCAATCAGCCATCGCTCCTAGCTGGTCATCTAGACTGCATCCAGTGTCCACACAGGGATTATGTATGCTGGTCGGTTAACACTTGTGCATTCATGCGTATGAGTCCATAATGTCGATGCTAATGAGCTTGTTCTTACTTCTTCATCTGTTTGTAAGTGATACATCGTGTCTTCAATAAGTTTCCAGACTTTTTTTTTGTACAGCCATTTAAAATGGTCGTAGACTCTTAAAAATTCAGTATGTTATTGCTATACATCTTATGAGATGACTGACCAAGTTTTATGATTTCAGGTTCAAATAAACAGCTACAGCAGCAATTGGAATACACCCTACTAAAGCCTGATTGTCATAGCTGGTGAATTTCAAAAATGCAATCTGGACGTGAGGACACTTGAGAAGAGCGATACGCAATAAAATTCTTTTTTAAACTTGGAAAAATACCACAGAAACGTATGGAATACTTCAGACTGCTTTTCGATCATCTTGCATGAATAGAGCATCAGTTTTTGAGTGGCATAAGAGATTCAAGGAAGCCAGGGAGTCTGTGAGGGATGATGAGATGTGTGGGAGGAGTAAGGAAGTCAATACACCAGAGTTGATTGGCCAAAGGGTTAGGGCTAGGGTTACTAGGTTGAGGTTTTAAGGGAGTTCAGGAAGTGGTTCCGTCAGAAGAGGCCAGCACTCTTCAAATCGGGTCAGTGGCATTTTCACAAGGACAATACACCAGTCCACAACTCCATCCTTGTCACAGACTATTTTACCAAGATGGGCATCAAGACATTTCCTCAGCCTCCCTATCGTCCAGACCTTGCTACCTGTGACTTTTGCTTATTCTCTAAGCTCAGAGGCTGTCATTATGAGACATTTGAGGAGATAAAAGAGGCTGTGACGAAGGCCATTGACACGCTCACACAAGAGGACTTCCATGGGACCTTCAAGAAGTTGTTGGAACGGTACAACAAGTGCATTGCAGCCGGAGGAGATTACTTCGAAGGAGACTAAAGTTTCATGTGTGTACTATCAATAAAAGTGCCCATACGAAAAATGTCTGGAAACTTATTTAATGATCCTCTTATATATAACTAGATTTTTTAAAGATTTTCTCATGAATTATGTTATTATGTAAAAATCTGTACATTTCAACTTAGAAGAGAAAAAACTTCATATATGAATAATAAATTTTGGGAAGGCTGAATAACAATCCATTAACTGAAATGTAATGGTAAAAGCAGAATGGAAAAGAATATTAGTCGGTACAATCTTAGGAGGAACATTTTTTTAGAAGTTCGTTGACAAAGAAATGAAAATTGAAAATGAAAAATTTTGAAGAATCAAAAGAATTCGGTTGTTTTATTCGTGTAAAAAATCTGCCTTTTGTGTCCAGATATCTTTTAAATAGAAATTCTTTACTCCTTTTGCTTAGTTTTGTAATATCCTGTATATAAATTTTGATTTGAGAAATGTAGATGGTTTCATTACTCTTTAAAATCAATTGATTTCTTTTATTCTTGACCATGCTCATTACCATGTAATGGGTTTCTCAAGAAAGTGATCTATGAGAAATGCACTCACTTAAAAAAATATGCTAAGTTTTTGGCCTTAAAATATAACAACCAGCACATGAAAAGTTAGCAAAATTATCCGAATATCAGTCGCTATAGAGTACAACTCTACCCAAATCAAGTAAACTTTATCTTTGTCCAACACAAGAAATTATCTAGTAGTAACTGTCAGGCGTCGCAAAGTGGAGGCGGGGGGGGGAGTATAAAAATAAAGGAGAAGGGAAGCTTACTTTTTCTACCTGAATGAAAGGTGTGTCTATATTTCTTAAAAACAAAACAACCAGTTCCCAAAAAGTAATTTATTTCAAGAAAAATAAACTTTACAAAATCTGGCTTTGCACATTTTTCCTTGTGATTGTCGAAGACATTGAATAAGGTAACAAAAATAACATACATTCAAGTAACGACAATATTATACTCCCTCCGCACCAAAAAAAAAAAAAAAAAAGAAGGGTGTAAAGAAATATTACGACTGACTTGCTCGTAGCCATGCCGTCAACCATCTGCTGTCAGTTTAACTTTTGTTAGTAATAAAATACCTTTCTTTTATATCAAAGTTTATTTAGAAGCCAATTTTTTAGGGTTTATTATTTTCTCGGTGTCTCCTTCTTGTGTAGAATCAACATTAACAACCGTGTTTTTCTAGTTTCTTGTGTAGACTTGTTGAAAACGAAGTTTACTATTTCTTTAAGTGAACTTCGAGTGGACCACCGCTTCCTCCTTTTAGATGAATATTTTTCGTTTCAACTCGAATTTTCTTCTTTTGGGTCTACGGTAGCTTTTACCACACTTTCTGACCCGGTCAACAGCTTCCTTTGTCGGCAAAAGGCCTATAATACTACCTCCAGACCTTCGACTCAACTTTCTTTAGAAGGGAATAGCGTACCAAAACCACAAATAGCTTGCAGTAGAAGACCAACGGTTTGCTATTTTAACTACAGAATAGTGGATTTTAAAGTATTTTTGGTTCTCCCACTTTGAGAGTGGCAGGAAGGAATATGGCTATTCATATTGGCATCGGATTGGCCGAAACGGTGGATTTGCTGGGGCTATTATGGAGGGAACGAGTCAATGATTCTTTTTTGGAGGTGATAGAAGGAAGAAAAATTTGTTCCTCTTTCTCAATAACCCATGACAGGGCGAGAATGTTCTGGAGATAACTCGTTGTAGAAGTTTTTTAATGGTCTAGCAGAGAAACAGATAAGTTTCTGAGAGATGCAGACCTGGAGAATTTTGAGTTGAAACTTACTATTATGGTCAAGCTGAGACGAGTAATTATCTGAAGTGAGCGGACTAAAAGTTGCCAATTCGTTTTATAGCTATCTCGAGGGAAAACAAACTGAAATAATTCAGGTCCAAAGCACCTGTAGATTCCAAACAGAAACTGCTACTGCTACGAGCAAGCGACACAATGCGCTACTAAAGCCTCTGGACTTAGCAAACATGTGTGCTCCGACTGGCTATCAACAGAAAAAGGTGCGTTCGTTCAGACGACGTGTGTCAAAGAAACTGAGGAAGGCACCAGAAAGTCCCTCATTTTAGGCATGCACCGATTTCGCCTTCTGTCAGAGGCTTCCTCGGAGATTTTTATATTTGTATTTATTTATTTTACTTCCTGTTTATTTATTTATTTATCTATTTGTTTCGTGTTATTGATTTTTTATTTTTTATCTTATCTCCACAAACCTAATCCTCCCTACTGGCTATAGGTAAATAGTAAAACAGACTGTGTTTTTTTAGCTTTAGTATGGAAATCAATCCTGAAGAATGAAAAGAATGAGTTAGTTAAATATATGAAAAATGTTGAGTCATGTTCCAGAACCAACTACCCTACCCCAACATAAATAAGAGAGTTAGGATTTAAAAAAAAAAAGATTTTTAAAGAGATTTTTTTGAAAATTTTGGTGTGTGTGGAGGCGGGGGGTTCTCATCAAATTCGATGTAAGTATTAATTTATTTCCACTTTTTTGTTTGTTTGAAACGTCTTTTTTTATGAAACTATTTACTGCTACAGTTACACAGGAATCCACAAATTGCAGAAACTTTTACCTACTTCTCATCACTCAATGTTACTGATCTGAAATATTTTTCTTCGGGACATATTTTTAAACAAATAGATTAAACAGGGAAGAAAAAAGAAATCATCTTTATTTTTACTCAGCTTTTTTTTGCCAAATTCTAATTCTAAAAATGGAATAAAAAATACCATTTTACGTTTTTGAATATCAATGTAAAGCAATAGTGTTTCATACAGATTTAACAACATATTTCATTGGCTGAACAAACTTAACAGAATAATTACAAAAATGACATTAGATACAATAGAAGTACATAGAATGTGTGTGTAAATAAATGCCTTTAGTGTACGTTGTAGAGTTCTTAGTATATGTGGAAGAGAAATAGAAGTTTAAGGGAAAGATTTACATATTTGAGAAGTGTATTGATCTATGGTGTCGAGCTCATAAGGTATGTCACAAGGAAGACAAGACTGACTTTAGCGCACCCCTCATATATATAGGTTTGACCACGTTAACTAGTGTTCAGAATTCTTTATCAGACAAGGGAGGTAATTACATCTTGTCTTGATGTTACCAGGCTGCTGCTGCTGTTGTTGTTGTGAGTGTAAAACACTACACAGGCATAATTAAAATAATATAAATGTTGCTAAAACAAAATGAAATGTAGAGAATGTCTTAATCTTAGAATTAAAAATCCAAACTTCCACAGGGCGTAGAATTTGATATATTTGTGAGTTTAAACCCTAGTAATGGCATTACTTTCACTTTCAGACTAAATCCCTTGGGAACGGTATGAACTCCCTTATACCCCATTACTATAAGTTAAATAGTACCTCAGCTGTCTTTCTACAAGGATAGCTTTGGCATTGAATAACCCACGAAAGTTTATATGCCATTGTACCTGAAAGAATTTCAAATTATTATTTTGTGCTGGAATTGCTTTGGTCGTTGGAGTTCGAATTTATATATTTTACCCAATGAGAATTACTGCCCGGTTCATCTCCTCGGGGCAACATAAAAGACAGCGCTAACCATTTCTCTTCCTTTTCTCGCTTCCCCACTGGCCAGCAGCGGGACAAGCCAGCCAACATGACAGAGCACATACTCTTCTTTTCGCCTCCTAGCAGCAGGCCAGACCAGCCAACGTGACAGAGCACACATTCTCTCTCTTCGCTTCCTAGCAACAGGAAAGACCCGCCAACATGAGGGAGCACATTCACTCTTCTCCACTGACCCTCTCTCACATATTTCGAGCAGTCCGCTAAGCAACATGAGGAGAGCACTTCCAATTTATGGACCATTGGTGTCTTGAAAATCATTCTTTTTATCATTCATCTTTCCTTCTAAACCAACAGATCCTCGGAGAAACAAATTGGACATTTTCAACTCCTACTTTGACTTCAGCATTTTAATTCCTGTCCTGACGACAGCTTTTCAACTCCTGTCCTGACGACAGTGTCTTAATACCGGCTCTATCATTTACAACCGTTTCCTTCCTGCGACTTACAGCACAATGGTTCCTTTCGTCTTAAGCTGTTAATAAAACTTCTAAATTGAAAACTATCAATATCTTCGTCAACTCATTTGTTCTTCCTTTTAATATAACAAGAGGCAACAGAACTCTACAACCTCAACTACCATTTTTGTATAAATAGTAATATCATCTGCTCTTTTGTTATACCATTAAACAAAGAACCTAAAGACAAACTTCCACTTTTTCCAATAAGGATGAAACAGAATAATCTGAAAATGAATGAATCAAATATTTCAGCAGAGAAAATAGTTTCAAATTTCAAAATATTCTATTCATTCATTTACAGATTATTCTATTTCATTCTTATTAGGAAAAAAAGTGAAAGTTTGTCTTTAGAAAAAAAAAAGAAGTAAATTGATGCAAAGATTTTGTTAAAATGGAAGTAGAAAAATGATACTTTATTCTATTATTTCATTTTTTTTTTTTTTTCGTGCGTGTGTTTATGTATGTGTGTGTGTGTGTGTGTGTGTGTGTGTGTGTGTGTGTGTGTGTGTGTGTGTGTGTGTGTGTTGCAGTTCTGATAGGGAAAGTAATTTTCATCAAATGCCTGTCATAAAGTTGATGGAAATTTTTAACAAAAGAAATTATCAATGCCCTGGCACTTTTATGTGGCATCTTCATCGGGAATTGAATAAGTCAATTAATTCCTTTCTAACATTTTGATTAAAAAAAAAACAAAAACAAATTTTTATCGGATTTTGTGGTGGGAAACTTCACTCTTAATTTTATGGAATCTTTTTCAAGAAATAACAGGAAAATTATAGTGCTTATTTACTTATTCTATTCCCCCCCCCCAATTATTTGAATCATGTAAATTTCTTTATATCTGTCGCTACATATTATCGGAGTGTTATATATATGGATATACATATATATATAGTTGTGATACAACGAAACAGCCTGTCCCTAGACGACAATATATACGCTCCGTCTCCGGGGGCGGAGGAATATAACAGTTGCCACTCGCGTAATTCAAAGCTTTTTTCACGAATTGAGCACTTCGCTATCCGATAGTGCAAAATGTAAATAAAAACAATTTTAAAGGTATGCGTTAATTCCCGAATTGACGTTGCGTAGCAGGCTTGGCTTAGGGGTATGTGTTGTGGATGTCATTAAATATGTTGCTCCCACAATTTTCTGGTGGTGGTGTAGTTAAAATGTACACAATACAACGACGGGGACAAAATAATATTCCCAACAAAGCAATACAAATAAAAATACTTTTATATACCAACGAGTACATTATAGAAATATTACAAATTTTCAAAATATAATTTGTCAAATATTCGTTTGTGTGTATGTGTGAGCGTTTATTATCTAGGTGTATGCAAGTAGAGTAAATATCAACAGTGTCCTATAGGCTAAATGTGCATGTTGATAAAGTATTTTACACCAAGTACTAATACACTGGCCTTTTGTCTCTTTCTGGTTTTGCTGCAGAGTCTGAGGTTGTATGCGTGTGTGAAGGATGAATACTTTCGGTTGATTAGCAGAAAGAATTCGCATACTATACACGCACCCATTGAAAGTTTCTCGAGCTACGCGTCGCTTGCTGGAAGTCAGAATGCAAGAGAGTGAGTTATCGGAAGTCTAGAGTATATATCGTTAAATCTATCACGTTGTCGGCTCCAAACACACCGTTTATTTTGCGCGGGACGAAATGTAATATGTAGACGTAGTTGGGAGTACAAATCACGTCACTCCCCTGACCAATAGGTTCTCGAAACCTGAACCAGGCTAATTGCATTTCACATAGCACTAATACCCTTGGGAAAGGTATGAATCCAATTATTCTCCCTCCAGCTATGGGTAAATAGTAGGACAGACTTGGTACTTCAGCCTTGATGCGGTAACTAGTCTAAGAGAAGGAAAACTCTGAATTCAAACCTGTTAAACTCCGCTTAAAAATTGACCTTGTGTCATATCCTGCCCGAGCGGAGGGGTTGGTAAATATGAATAGGTTCTCGAAACTAATTAGTTTACCGACATTCACCACCTTTTGTTTCGGGAACAAGTGAGTCAGGATCCTATTTCCTGGAAATTCTTTGTATCACGGCCATTAAAAAATTATAGAAGTGTAAATCCTATATATGTCATCAGCGTGTCTAGCCACACTGAAGAGTTGTGGATGACAATATATATATATATGTGCGTGTGTATAAATAAAGTTCAAAGTAAAGTTAGTGACCGTAGTTGAGGGTGACCGGAAGGCTCCCTTTTCTATAGCTACTACACCAAGGTGTACGGGAGGGCGCTACTCCTTTCCCTGGATTGCTCCACTTTACCCTTGATCCTTACCTTATAATGCTGAGTTTTAAGCAAGGTAGCATCAAGTACCATTTTTTGAGTCTTTGGTATGACTCGTCTCTGGGATTGAACCCAGGTCTCCCGAGCCATTGGCGAAAACTCTAACCATTATGCCAACGAAAGTGGAATTCGTTGTTGGAATTATTTTATTGTAATGGGAACATCTTCTTGGAAGGGACTTTAATGTTTGTCACCGCCGGAAGGAAATACTGTGATTTTTTGGAACTGACACCGCCTGCTGAGAGTATAACCCTTTTCGACTCAAGCCACGAGGCAGTCAAGACGTCAATTTTAGTAGTCCTGTGAATTTTTGCTGGGTGTGCTGGTTTTTAAACCTTGCTGTTCCCTACATTTAAGGGAAAATAGTGAATAGGGAGTAAATTCCTTAGAGAATTTTGCTGCTATGCAGGGCCTCTCCAACAGGTATCCATCAGAACTGCCCTGCAGTGCTGTATTCTTCTTAGAGAAATGTGCTGTTGCCAATATCGGAGAATTTGGGCTGTCTTGACTTAGACCATGAGATGTACAATTGAATTTGCTGTCCTATACAAATGCTGAAAGAATTGCCGAATGAACCCTCATATGTCAGCATTATTCGCTGTATTCTTGACAGAAAAATGAACAGATTTTCCCAAGAGATATTTTTCGTCTGAGAGACTGTTCCAAATCTTTTTTTCCATTCATACAACACCCCTTTTTTGAGTTGTAAGTACCAGCTCCTTTGTTTGTTGAAGACTTATCAGTTCCTTCTAATTCATGAGTGACGCAGTATTTTTTTAAAACAATTTGTATCATTGTTACTTGATTCAGTTTTTTTTACTTATCGCTAAATAGCAATTAATTTTAGCAACTAGTGTTTTTTTTTCAAAACTTTGTAACTCCTTTTTATTTATTTTTATTTACTTGGAAATGAATAGTTCTTAGTTGTACACACGAAGCACGTTTGTCTTCTTTTTTTTTTTTTTTTTTTCAAAATGCTGTTTTATTTTCCGTGAAATGATTCGGGTTTTTTTTAATGAAAATTAATCCTTTTATCGTCACTGAACAATCAAATCCATTAAAATCCATTAAAAAGTGCTAAATATTTTGATGGCTTTTAGAACCAAATGAAATAGCTGAAGTTCGCTTCCTACGTTTCACCGAAAGAATCTTCAAAAAAACTTTGAAAGAAATTTGATAGTACAAACGATTCAATAGAATTATTTTAGCTGGTATACTGGTCGATGGGGGACTCGAGGAGTTTGCCCAGAGTACTTTTTGGGAGAGGGTGTTGCAGCTTTATTCGTGTGAAATAAATGTGTCTCGGTGATATTGGAAGTGTATGTGGAGTGGGGGTAATTTTCATCAAATGTTTATCATAACGTTGGTGGAAATTTTAACAAAAGGAATTAAGACGTCCTGACACCGGTAGGCGTCATCTTCATCGTCAATTGAGTAAGTCAATTCATTCCTTTTTAACAAAACAAATTTTTATCAGATTTTCTGGTGCGGGAACTGCAGTTCTCGTTTTATTAAATGTTTATAATGAATGTCTGGATATTTCCAGGATTTTTTAGCAAAATCCTTGCCGCGATTTTAGAAAAAACTTTCCACATTTATGAAGTAATTAATTTCATTTATCAATTTTTTTTCATCAGAATTGTTGAAGAAACAAAATTTAGGCCTCGTCACTTTTAATATCTGGAACATATTTTGCATTTCAAACGCTAAATTAATCGCTTTATTCATTTACTGTGATTCGTTCTTATGATAAACATAAAATAAAGTTTCATGTCAAAAATAAACACACCCAAAGTAGAAAATAGCGGTAATTTGTATTTGTTTCTTTCAGCTTTCAACTCACCTAGTTAAAAATCACAACTATTATCATAATTTGAAAAAAAAAGTTGTCAATATAGATTATTAAATATTGCATTTCGGACACCAATTTCATTTTATTTCCGTTGCAAG
Source organism: Sepioteuthis lessoniana (assembly GCA_963585895.1). Classification (NCBI taxonomy): domain Eukaryota; kingdom Metazoa; phylum Mollusca; class Cephalopoda; order Myopsida; family Loliginidae; genus Sepioteuthis; species Sepioteuthis lessoniana. Next base: position 134,373,323 of record OY757908.1, read on the forward strand.
ATTTTGTACATCCGAAGAAAGTACGTCCAGTGTTTATTTATTTCTATCTTTTACCCCAATTACTTAAATTATGTATTTTTTTTTATATCAGTTATTACCTATTATTCGGGGGTGGTTGGGCGTGCGCACGTATAATTCCTTATAAAAGAAAAGAAAAAGAAAGTTGAATTCGTCACTGAACACTCAAATCCATTAAAACTGCTCGATATTTGCATAGAGATGGATGAAATAGTTGAAGTTCACTACCTACGTTTCACCGAAAAAATCTTAAAAAAAAACTTTGAAAGAAATTTGATTGTACAAACGATTCAATAGAATTATTTTAGCTGGTATACAGGTCGATGGGTGAATAGATGAGGGGGGGAGTTGTTGGGGTTTGCTCAGATTGCTTTTTGAGAAAGGGTGTTGCAGCTTTATGCATGTAAAATGTATATGTCTCTGTGATATTGGAAGTGTATGTGGAGTGGGCCCTGTTTTAAAGTGGGAAGTTGTGGAGGGAGCAAATTGTTGGGTGGGTGATAGGTTTTGCCTTCTTTGTGTGTGTGATGGGGGAGAGTTCTGGCTGTTGCAGAGTGTCTCAATTCCAAGGAATTGTTGGATGGATGTAAGTAAAAAAAATAAATGCCTGCTCAAACACTGACTGTCAATATATATTTTATAACCTTCTCTTAAGCAAATTTTCAATTATGTTTGTGTATAAATTGATTCATTTGTACTAATATCTAGTGACGTTCTGCTAAAGACCTTTTCAGTGAAATCTAGGTCACAAAATTCAACTCTTCTATATGTATATATAAGAGTACAACTTTATCCAAGCACATGGCAAATAAAGGATGTAATGGGCAAACCTTCAGTAATAAAATGGGATATGGTGAAAAACCCCTCAGCTTTTAAGAGGTGACTATTACTGCAGATTGTGTTCCTAGATCATGTTGAAAGCAATTTGCTAAACAACAGAACCAAATTATTATCCAAGTGTAGGCATGTCAACAGAATTTCTCCTTTGTCATTTACCACCTGACTTTGTTAAATCCCTTAATTTATTCTCCTCTATTTTAGACTGCCTGAAAAAAAAGAACAAATTTTTCTCATTTGAATGTCAAGTGTACTAACACTCAATCCCATAATAAATGTCTTGTGCGATAACATCTTATCACATCATTACAACTCTTACTATATAGATGTTAGACGACTGGTCACTTTCATCACACTCCTGTCTGAAGATTGGGAAAATACATGTAATGTAGGTAACAGACTTATAATGTCTATAATTCTAATATTTATAGGTTTTACACTTACTCTGCAATAATGGCCTTAAGCACACTTTTTATTCAAAATCATATCTTTTTTGTAGTTATGTTTTATAATATATATATATATATATATATATATATATATATATATATATAATCTGGTGAATATTATCATTAATATTATTGTTTTGTTCTCATAGTAACCATAGGTTCATTTTGTTTATGAGAGAATAACTTATTTTCTTACTAACTAAAGTTGTTACAGTGTTTCTGACAAGTAAGTCACACTTGCTTTTTTGTCTAAAATGATATTATTTCAATTTTAACATACAGTATCAGCAAATTCTCTTGGAAGAGAAAAAAATTGCAACGTGGCTATATTTCAATGCCAATACGTAGAAAGCACATTTTTTAAAACTCCAGCCAATTCACCTTACTGCTGCTTCACGATTCTGTGTTCAGCTTTAGTGTTTGTCTTAACAAACCAAATATTTATGCTGTTAGAAAAAGAGAAAATTAACAAGAATCATGTACTGCTTGATATTGAAAAAGAAATTAATAATTTTTCATAACTCCAGACAGGAGTCAAAGGAGTTGAAATTTTAGCTACAGTATTGTGACAATTTGATGAAAAAAGTTTTCTCCTCTTCCTGCTTCTTACTGAAGTAATGGCTTGAAGACTTACTCTTAACCAAAGAGCCAGCCTGATAAATAGAAACATCAAAATAAAAGTGGAAGAATAAAAATTTCAAGTTTTTAATGACTTTTGACCCCAAGGTAAACATTTGGAATGATATATTACTCTCATCCATCAAGTTTATGCAAATGTTTACCTTAGGGTCAAAAGCCATTATAAACTTTTCTACTCAATGGCCCATTATATTGCAAATGTATAGGAAATCAGAAAGAAATGGATTGTTGGTGGTCAGGAATTACTGACTGATTAAAATTGATTTATGTAAATATCTTTGTACAAAGATTTTTTAAAATTCTACCAGATTTTTACTTTACAGAAACAACAACATTAGAAAATAATATGAATATGTATTTACCCAATCTGTCATGGACAAGATGTAACACAAAGGCAATTTTAAATGGAGTAAAGCTGGTTAGAATTCAGTTTCCTTTTTCCTAGACTAGTTGTCTAACCAAGGATAAAGAACCAACTGGCCATAATGAGGGGTAGGTAAACAGATGGATTTATGACTTCTCCAAAAGCATTTGTGTGAAATGAAATGCAAACAGCCTTGTGCAGGTTTTCATCTCTGATTGCCAATTCCATTTCCTACAACAATAACCGGTAGCCTAAGTTCACCTCCTTTAATATTTTCTAATAAATTGACTGTATCTCTCATCCAAAATATAACTATTTTGTTAATGACACTCATAAATTAACTGTAAAAACTTTTCTTTGATTCCAGATTTTCAGAAGATTAAGGACAGAGATTTTAGAATGCTAGACTTTAATCTCACTTGGCATAAAATTGATTTGAGACAACCTGTGAATTAAAGGACATAAGAATTAAGTCAGGATTTTTGAAATCTTTTTCATGTTAAAAATCCTCAGCTAAACAAAAAGACAGTAATGTATCATTTGTAGATTGACTTGGAGGTCATCCAACATGGATAAATCTACAAATGTAGAAAGCACCTTTAAAGCTTGTAATTTGACTATTTCAAAGACTGAAGAAAAAAAGAAAACAGTGTTAAAGTGTAATGTCTGTTTGAAAGAATTTAGTTACAATTCTGCTTTAATGCGACATGTGAGAATACACACAAGAGAGAGGCCTTTTACATGTGAAATATGTGGGAAGTCCTTCTCTCAGAAAAGCACCTTAAGTATTCACAAAAGGACTCACACCGGAGAGAAACCTTTTAAATGTGAAATGTGTGGAAAAGGTTTCTCTGAAAGCGGGCATCTTAAAGTACATGTGAGAATACACACTGGAGAGACACCTTTTACCTGTAAGATATGTGAAAAATCCTTCTCTGACCCAAGTCACTTTACAAAACACATCAAAACACATACTGTTACAAGAACTGAGGAAAATGAAAAAATTTGTTGTCACCTGTGTGGTAAAAGTTTCTCTCAAAGGAATACCCTTAAAGGTCACATGAGGGCACACACTGGAGAGACACCTTTTAAATGTGAAATATGTAACAAAAACTTTTATCAAAACGGTCACTTAAAACAACACATGAGAACACATACTGGAGAGAAACCTTTTAATTGTGAAGTGTGTGGAAAAGGCTTCTCTCAAAAAAGTGACCTTAAAGTTCATATGAGAACACACACAGCAGAGACACCTTTTAAATGTGACATATGTAACAAATATTTTTCTGAAAATGGTCTCTTAAAACTGCATATGCAAATTCACACTGGAGATAATTCTTTTAATTGTGAAGTGTGTGGAAAAGGGTGCTCTCGAAAATATAGCCTTAAAGTTCACATGAGAACACATACTGGAGAGAGACCATTTTCCTGTAAGATATGTGGAAAATCTTTCTCTGATACAAGCAGCTTAAGGAAACACATGAGAACTCATCCTGACCATTAAAACAAAGGCTTTTATTGTGGAATAAAAACATGTTAACTATTGATTGATCACAGAAGAGTCTTCCTAAATAGAATTAAATATAATTATTGAACATAGAGAAGTAGTGATAAGGAGTATTGATTGAAAATAGAAGAATTTCCTAAATATAATGAAATAGTTAATCCCAAAATGTCTTTTTTAATCAATAAACATAAATAAAGACTGTTAGTAGGGAAATGTTTCTTTTAAACTTGCATGTTTTTAAAGTGCATGATTACTCAAAAAAGGAACCTGTAAAAATAAAATAGACTCACACAGGTTTATTCATCAAGAAATGTTGTGTAAAAGTTCAGTCTACAAAGATTCCTTTTCCCATGATTCTTCATGGTGATCTGTCTGGTAGAATGAAATTATTATTATTGGTTTGTCTCTCCCCAATCATAGAACAGAATAATGAACTAAAAAGAAATTAGCCATGAGATTCAAATTCAGTCTTTCATGAGAGAAAGCTTACAATAAACATATCAATATGATATGCTGATACCACTAAAACTTTAATAAAACACCTGGACTAAAAGCTAGATGAGAACGATACAAGAATACTATGTGCTGTTTTAACAAATCCTAGAAGCCTGACACTATAAAACAACAGCTGTATGGCCACTTACCTCCCATCAAACAATGAAATAAGATGAGCAAGACATGCTGAGCATTGTTGAAGAAATAAGGGTGAAATCATAAGTGACATTGTCTTATGAACTCCTACATATGGAAGTTCCAGTGTTGGCCAACCAACAAAAACTTACATTAATCAGCTCTCTACAGACACTTGATTTTGTTGACTCATCAAGAGCGATGGTTGATCGGGATGGATAGTGAGAGAGAATCAAGGGAATCTGTGCTGTCAATATGCTGTATCCATCATTTGGAAATTAAAATTTATTTGACTAGTTAATCTAGCATTGCTTGTGTGGACACGTAGCTCAGTGGTAGAGTTTTGGCTCAGCATTCTGTGGTCGCTGGTTCAATCTCCAGTGGGGGAGATCATGGTCTACACTGCTGATGAGACCTAATAAGGTTAAAACTGCTGTCCAGTGGATCTGTATGTTGTGCACAGCACTTGCCGAATTTTCGGGTCATGGTAATTCAATTTATTATAAAATTTGTTTAAACATTAATAAATATAATCAAGTACCAAATTTGTTCTAAATCTATTTTTTAAACTTTTCAGAAATCAATTCTTTGAAATTTCCCATTGTTTTATCTTCATGTTGTCTATCTATTATTGTTTGAACTTTCCTTGTCTTTCTTAAAAACAAACTGCAATATTTCAGCTTGTTCATTCACCAAACTTTTTCAAGTGAATTCTTTTGTAATGCAATGTGCTGTTCTTGTTGGACTGACATCAAGTCTTAGAAAATAATATCAAAGTTTTATTTATACTTGATTAAATGAGAAAAATAACTGGAAAAGTGTATAAACCATAACATTGGCAACGGATTTTCTATTTTTATTTTTTATTGCAAAAATATCATCAACTGTTAAAATCTGCAGTCATCTCCAAGTCTAAACACATTAAACGACCTGGTTTCTAACAGGTTTCACCCTACTTGGCAGACATTATTTTACATGAGAATAAAATTGAAATAGAAAATGGATGGAAAATTTTTTTTTGACTAAAACTAAGACATTTATTTCCCATCACACTCTCATACACCTGGATGATTTTCTCATTTAGATATTTCATCTCTGTTGGTCAAGTCTTTGATGAAATTTGATATACTTGACAATGGCTGTAGCCCCCCCCGTCCCTTCTACTTAGTCATTTACCCAGATGTTCCAAAAAATGAGTCAATAAACCCTGCCACTACCACCTCTCTGACATACATCTTTATCTCTTTTTCTTTTCTGTCTATCCTTCTTATGACCCCTTCCTCCTTTTATTTTTATTTTATTTATCTATTTCTTCCTACACTGAACTTTAGAAAAAACCTGTCATTCTAATGAAGTCTTTCTAAAATAAAGACAAAATATCATTGCTAAATCCATTGTCAGTGTTTTGGTTTATTCACTTCTTTTTCTCATCTCATCAGATTCATCAAAATTTCCCATTTCTTCATTTGATTAAATGCCAACTTTTTGGCCACATTCATTCAATGTCAACACATTTCTTTTATAATTTTATTAGAATTCTTTGCAAATACTAATCATCACTATTATTATTATTATTATAAAAGTATCCTTGCTGATCTACCAAAAATGCCAACAAGTAAAATATTCTTCAATTCTTTCAATTCCTTTTATTGTCTTATTCTGAAAAATTCAAATGATTCCCTAATTAGTAATCAGTAAACTTATATATATCAAAATGTATTTTGCATTTGAATAGCAAGAAATCAGTTGTCCAAGTTGATGTAATACTTTTATAGTGTTAAAGTAATGCATAAACAAAAACCACAACATTTGAATTTATAATGTTAATATAAAGGTTATATATATTATTTATTTACTTGGGGTGTTGTCTAGGTTTTTGATGTTATTAACCTCAGGTTTTAGCTGATTATTTCTTCATCCTTCCTCAGATGACTACAGTGCATAGTAGCTAAGGCACATTGATACTTGCAAAGATAAAGGCAATGCTCTAAATAATATATTGAACAAGATTTGTTAATGTCTAACCCAAGAATGGTCTCTATAGAATCAATAACGGAAAATATGACATGAAAAAGAAATAATTCATTAATTCTTAGACATAAAATTATTTGACCCTATGTATGTATAATGTGTGCATTTAAAGATGAAAAGAGGGAATCTCTATAGTGTAGTGGCTGATGTGCTGCACTGCAACATTTGCAGTTAATAAGTGTAGACTCCAGTCATGTAATTATATTCACTTTCAGACCAATGCCCCTTATCCCAACATTTTATTGTGTCTCTGACTTATGAAGATGTAAAAATTGATGTTTTAAAAAACTTTTGGTGATCAAGTTGTAGGTCTACCTGTTAAGTCCGATTTTTTTTATTTTTTTTTTTTTTTTATAGCTGCATACAAAACTGTTCTTTTAAAAAAAAGTTTTAGTTGAAAATTAAAAAAAAGAGATTCTGGAGTAAAAAAAAGATTCTAATCAAGTTGATAGGAATAAAAAAAATTATGATGTTTTAACAGTGATTCAATAAGCATTTAAGAAAAAATACAATCCTCATAATGAGGTTGTATAAAATTGCACATTGCAGAACACCAGGTGTTTATGATAATTAAGGAGTCACTTGAAATGAACATACTAGATAGGTGCATCTGCAAAAACTGTTACAGGTAAAACATATTCTAATGCTTTTGTTGATATCTTAAACTGGTTTCTGGTATGGGATATTTTCTTTACCCTCTGACTCATCTATAGGTGTTTTTGATGCTCTCAGCACTTTATAATCCAAGACCTGAAAACATTAAGCTCACTTCCAGATCCCCAGTGACATTTGTGTTCATCAATGTCACTGGGGATCATCATATTACTGAAATAACAAAATTTCACCTTCATGTGAAAAAAGACAAATCCTACAACCTGATTTGTTTATGGGGTTCCTACATATGTAGCATGTCTTGGACAGGAATAGCTTGGTGGAGCCCATTCCTCTTCAGCTTTACTACTAGTTTGAATGCAGAGTTTTTCTTCTCTTAGACCAGTTGCTATATTAAGGCTTAAGAGCCCAATATGTCCAACTATTTAGCCATAGGTGGAGGGAGAATAGTTGGACTCCTTCCTTTTCCAGGTGGATTAGTGCTATGTAAAATGTAAACAGTCATAATCAGGATTTGAACTTGGGTAGCCGTATCCATTTCCTATGACAAAAATTGCTATCCCATGATTCCTTACTATATTAAACTACTTATGAACTTTTCTTAAAAAGCTGTGTTATAAGAAAAGTGATTTTTTTGTTTTAGATAAAGAATGCAAGTGTTTTATTTTTATTCAGGTGATTCAAAGTGGTTAGTGCTAGGATCAGTAAATGAAAACAGCCTGATATTAATTTTTTTTCTTTTTTTGGAAATAACTTTAGAAGAAATAAAAACTAAATCAAGGTTACTGCTTTATGTCTAGAGAGTGAAATTCCCCAAATAATGGTTGCGTTTATTTGATGGTACATCAACTCTTTATGATGTTGTTTAATACCAAAACTTGATTCACTTGCAAATACTTGATTGTAATCATAATATTCTATTACATTTTTAAAATTACTTATTTGTTTGTCTAGAGTTATTTGTTGGCAGTTATATGGTATTAAGTACTCTTATCTAATCTAAATAGTTTTCAAACTGATTGATTTGACTTATGGATGAGATCTTTACAGGTACAACCACTCTGGATCACAGTGGACTTCAGGATAATGACAATTAACAGGTATTCCACTCTCCTCAGAGCTTCAGAACTGAAATTTTACCATCAGATGCCAGTTTAATGTCATATCCAAGATACACCCACTTTTAGGGGGAAGTCTTGTCCCACTGCAAAAGATGCAGTCATCTATTCTAAGCCCTGCCCACAGGACTTGCAGCAGTTTAATTTGTTAAATATAAATGAAGTGAATAAATAGGCCAAATGATTTTTTAAAAATCTTTCTCTGAAATTAGAAATGTTTGCATTTTCAAAGAAATGAATGTTTCTCCTCGGGGGAAAATATTAGTTTCTTTTTTGGAGATAGTTTTCATATTTAAACAAAGAGTTATCTAAATAAAGCCATTTTCTGCCTTGAAACTATAAACAACCTTGAATTTTTGAACATTTGCTTTGAAAAAAGAAGAGTAAATACTGTCGAGATTCTTTTTGTATTTTGAACATTTAACAAATCTAAAATTTAATACATGAAATGCTGATTATATAATCCTTATTTATAAAATAATAATTCAAATTACATTTGTTTTTTCTAATAATAAATTTAGAAAAGCTCGGGATTGATAATGACAAAAGACTTAAAATAGATAAACTGCACACAAAAAAATTTAGAAAAAAAAAAAAATATATATTATCATTCACAGACAGACTGTTTCGTTCTATCAGAACTCTTCAGTGTGGCTAGACAGGCTAGATTCCCGAAGCTGGGATCAAAACCTGACTGACAGAAACACCAATCCAAGATTCTACCACTCAGCCATGAGGAAACCAGCACAAGCAAAGGAAATTTAAATGCTTATGTATCACATTTGTTTTGTTTATATATATATATATATATATATATATATACACATTGTAGGCATATTTAGAGTTGAGTTTTAATAAATCTTGTTTACAAGTGAGATGTTAGAAATGACAATGAAGGCCATTTAATAATTATTCAAAATCTCTTATGTATTTTTAACCTTTATTGGTCATTGTTGTAGATGTGGGTGTAACTACACAAAAGTTTATGAGATATTTTATATGATCCATAAAAATTTTGAATGAAAGAATTATCAAGTGTAGTTACTAATTTGAATGGACAGTCCATTGTTGTTGCTGGTTTGAATGTGTAGAATTCACACATAAGGATCATGTGACTCTGAATCCCCAAAGCTGTGGAAATATGCACCTCTATCAGATGCATTTAAGTAATGCAGCTCTTTTACTTTATTAAGTAAAGGTGTATTTGATTTTTTATAAGAATGGCTTCTTGGATTTGGAAACTTTTTTTACAGTTTGTGCTCTATAAAATTGTTTGCTCAACTAAAATTTTTCTAATATTTATGGGGAGCGTTGCGATCCTGTAAGGATGGCATTAATATTAGATGAGAGATAAGTTTGTTAGTAGGAGAGGGTGATAGCTGTGTGTCAAAAGAATGAATTAAGTGTTGTTGAATCATCATTAGTGTTGGGGATGCAATCTTCCAATGGCCAAGAGAATCGATGATACACAACATTAATTCAACATAATTGCATTTTTTAAGTGCACTATTATTTGCAACAATAAGGTTAAATGTTTTTAATTTTTATGGTATATGATGAATCGTAGACATTTATTGCTACCAATAGGTTATGTATATATCTATGTAGAATCTTTTAAGTAACTGATTCATTGCTGTTATAGTTCGAATACATTTGGTTACAGTAAAATAGATTAATATAATTTTATTAGGATTAAGTTACACTTAATGGAGGTCTATAAAGTCATTTTTATTTGTTTATCTACAATATGATTAGGAAATTCATTATTACGCTTTATTTAATGCTGCTTAAATCTATGTAGAATATAAAGAATAAGTTTGGTTCAATTTTCAAGTTGTTTTTTTTATGACAGCTATTTTATATCTTTGTGGGCATTCACTAATGGAAGTTAAAGAGGCAGGAATTATTGCTAGTTTTTTTTTCATTGATGGAGTCAGTAAATTTATTACTGTTAAAGTCAAAACATCAAGTAACTGATGTTGAATTCATCAGTGAATTAAAGAATGGAGTTATACTTAAAAGTTCCCTAAAGGTTTTTTTTTCATTTCATCAAGATTTCTAATTAGAATAAATATGCCATGAATATATCAGACATATATGATAGGTATGGTACATGTGTTGAAGATTTTGTTTTCTAAGACATATGATCTATCTTGGTTGGTTCATTATCTATTTGAGAATATTCAGCAGTTAAACAAAAATGATTTTGTCTCATATCTGTAATTTGTTTATTTGCTATGAAATAAAAAACATTGGCTATGCCAATTCTTTGATTTTTAGCACAAGTTGCATTTGTCTACATCAGTTCGTATCTCATTCTCTCTATTTATCTGAATGTATTCATCTCTGGTGACTGATAGAGAAGTTATTCTCCCTTCAGCTATGGGTAAATAGTAGGGCAGACTGGGTTCTTCAACCTTGGTGAGGCAACTAGTCTAGGAGAAGGAAAACTCTGAATTCAAACCTGTTAAACTCCGCTTAAAAAATTGACCTTGTGTCATATCCTGCCCGAGCGGAGGGGTTGGTAAATATGGATAGAGAAGTCCATTATTTACAGTTATTAAAATTAACTGTATTATGTTCATAAACAACCAAGTATAACACATACCTGATGATCACAGAACTGAATCAGACTAAACTTAAGCGATAAAAACAAGAAAGATTAGATTACTCGTTTGTAAGATAATATTGAAGTGTGAATAATAAAACAAATGGAAACTTTAATAAAAGGAATTCATGTTTTTCTTCCACTGTTAAGTATAATCTTTGTTGTCAATTTAATTGGCTAAATCAAATTTTTGTTAGATTTTCTGCAGTTAAAAAAAATGATATTGTAATTTTTAATTTGCTTTTTCCAAATGTTTTCAGTATAAAGATTCAGGAATTTTCATTTGAAAGAAAATTCATCCCCACTAATTTTTGGGAAGAAAAATAAAAAAGAAGGTTCTTATTCAGAATAACCAGTAAAAGAATTTACATTTATTGTTGTAATTTACAAAAAATTATGAATGTAAAACTTATTATCCAGATAAGAAAAGTAAGTTTCTTCTACAATCATGTGCTTTCATTTTTTTTTTCTTAATGAACATTAATGGTTACAGTTAAATCCCAAATTACAAATCTGCCATCCAAACTTTTTTTGTGGTGGGGGTAGGATGTATTAAAGGAATATGCCTGATGGCCAATTTTTAGTTATTTGAAGATGTAATTAAATTTTAGAACTTAGATATTTTGTTAAAAAAAAAAAAGTGCTTAAGACAAATAAAAAAACATTTCGGCTATAAAGTAAAAAAAAAAAAAAAATTAGATCAAAATCTAAAACTTATATTCATCAGATGAGAGTAAATTGGTCCTTTGCTTATTTTTTTTTTATTAAACAGATCCAACATATTTCTTTAGCCTTTCCTTCCCTTAATCACAAAGAAGGTGTTGACTTAGGGCTGATTGCCGATATATAACTTTTGGTATTTAAAAATTTTATTATTGAAATTAGTTTTTTTCAAAAATGTTTTCGTATTTAACCAGTAGAGATTCGGATTATTCCCCCTCACAAAAAACCCCCCAACTTTTATTAAATTTTACCAAGTGGAGTGGGAGAGTTCAGTTTGCAGTGTATTTGGGTCTTTGGAAAGCAATGACGTTTTACCCGAGGGGATATAAAAACAAAGTGAAATTTATATAATTATCATCAAAAAAAAAAAAAAAAAAAAAGAATCACCTTCATTTTCACAACTGCAGCTGAACGGGAAGATAAATTTTCGATTCAACGTTTAAAGAAAACTTCTTTGTTCCTGAATATTTTGTCACTAGTGATAAAAACATTAAAATCAGCCATTGTTAAATCTATTTAGTATGGAGTATGTAAAAGACCCTCTCATCCTAACAATCTTTTCTTAGGTTTGTTTTGCAGAGTATGGTATTTCATTTTCATGTTGGAGAATCACACTTCTTCTGTTTACTAAAGCTGAATATATTGGTCTTAATGCTTCCTTTATCTGATCAAATTGCAAGCTATAAACGTCTGTGGTGATGGCTCTTCATATTCAAGTACCTCGATTGGCACCAAGGACATCTGCAGATAGAGTCCTGGTTTTGGTGTCGGCATAGGCCTCTCATTGTATAACAACTGTCTTTTTTTATTTTCTGTTGACATACTAGACTTATTTTTCATCACATGTAACAATGCGATACAAAAATGAAAGCTTAGTATTCGTGATTAAAAGACAGCTAAAAAGGTGGAATATTCTGTTTGGTTGTCAAACGAAAAGCTTATGGTGAATCCAAATTTTTTCTTTTCACGTTTTCCCGATTCGCTTGAGATGTTCGTGCACAGTTGAACATGATACATTAAGTTTTTGTGCCAAAACCCTGGTGCTTTGATGTGGATCTAATTTAATAGTCTCTTTCAAAAGTTTTTCATTCAGAGTAGGTCGTCTGCCAGAGCGAGGTTTATCGGATATGTCAAAATCACCATTTTTAAACCTTTTATACCACAGCTGACATGTACGAACCTTCACTGCATCTGTGTATACAGCACAAATGTTTTTAAATGCCTCTGTAGCAGAACTACCACTTCGGAATTCATACAATAAGCAATGGCGAATATGTCGCTTTTTAAAAGTATTATCCTCCATTAGGTTGAACATTTGAGATGCAATATAAACAATAAATTGGCGGATAGATGAAATTGTAAACTAATTCTAGCCGCAGTTTCGTAGCATTTAGTGATTTACTTGTTTTTTGTGAGCGGGCGAATAAATTTGGCAAGTTTTGTAGTATTTAGCTTTGATTTTATTTTCATTTGTTAATTTATTAATTCATAGTGGTGAAATACAAAACTACTTTCCGAAAACACTATGGCCATTATAAAAACGATCAAACTCTTGAATTCCTGTCTCAGATTGTAACAGAAAGAAATACAAAACGCCCTCTCTCCTTTAAACTTAATAAATTTATAACTTTTCGAATGGTTCATTATTTAACCAAAAGACATTTTTGAAACGAAAAATTATTAAAAATAAATAAATAGAAATCTTAGAATGAATTTTTTTAAAAGGTTGTTTCGACAATTGTGTTATCTTATACTTTTATTTTATTGTAATGTATTTTTTGGTTCTCTTTCTTGTTTGATTTTTTTAAATTAAAAGGCTTGCTAAAAACATCGATTTTCAAACCTTTGTAATTTTCTACTTGTCTTTTTTTTATCATAATAAAGACGCAGACTACATTCATAAAATAAAAAGTAGACAAAAAATGTATGTATATGTAAAATCCTACTTTACTTTTATTCATGCGATAAACATTCCAAATTAGTCAACTTACATACCTTAATTTTACAAATCTTTTTTACACCTGAAAAATATAATTCTATTCTAAATCCAATATTTTAGTATTGGTTGAGTAAAGTTTATTAATACTTAACAACTTTTTATCATTTGCAGCATTAATTTAAACTAGGAACAAGGGGAAGATTGCATTTTTACCGAAAATTTGTTTTAGTAATTTTCATCCAACAATTTTAAGTTATAAGTTGAATATCAAGAAAGCGATTGTCATTGGTCAGTAATCAATTCAAGCACTACTGACAAAAAGAAAGGCTTATTTTCTCTTGGTTAATATATCTTAATGGAAAGAAAATATATAACAAGCAACAACAACGGAAAATATTTTTGATATGTATTGTATTAACATATTCTAATCAATCAAGCATATTTTTTTTATTTAAAGTTTGATGATTCTGTTGATGATATTCATAAATTAACAGCAAAATTTTATCTTTATTTTCAAAACAGATTCTGGAATACTAGATCTTAGTCTTAACTGAAAAATTTATTAGAGGAAACTTGATTTAACGAAAGGGCAAATTGTAGTCTGTCCCTTGTTACATTAAGAAGAAAGGAAGTACAGGAATGAGGACGAGAATATTTGAGTTTTAAGAAGTTTAATGACAACCAGAAAGATAACCCATGCTATAAGTTGCAGGAAGAAGAAAACGGTTGTAAATGATAGAGCCGGTATTAAGACGCTTATAGGAAATGATGCAATTTACTTGTCAAAAGAACTTTCTGGAAAAAACGGATCAAAATTAGCGCAAAGATATCCAACTAACGCCCACGCAGATGTTTAAAAAATAAACAATTAAAAATGTTTTTTTAGGACCAATAGAAGGTTTCTAAAATACGTACCCAAAGAATCTTCGAAAGTCAACGCGTGCGCGCGGAATCCACCTTAATGCTATAAAAACACACAATATTCCAGACAATTCAGATCAGTTACTCACGCCAACCCGAAGTGACACGTACTAACTGTTTCTCAGCGGCGCCGTGCTCGTTTGATCTTCAAACAACGGTGTCATGTTACAATTTCAAGTTGGATAAAAATCTTATCCACGCTGGACTCAGAACTGGTCTCTGCGGTCGTGACCTGATACACGAATCGCAGTATACCCTTCTACATTTCAGCTCCCAACAAAGAAATAACTTTCTTTATTTTTGTAGCACTATTGTTAATATTGTCTTTTCATTCATTAACATTAGTACTCTACACGCTGTCGTCACGACAGGAATTAAAATGCTGAAGTTAAAACAGGTGTTGAAAAGATCCAATTTGTTTTTCCGAAGATCCGTTGGTTTAGAAGGAAAGATGAATGATGAAAGAATGATTTCCCAGACACCAATGGTCCATAAATTGGATGAGGTCTCCTCATGGTGAGTAGCGGACTGCTTGAAATATGTGTGAGAAAGAGAGAAAGAGTCAGTGAAGAAGAGTCAATGTAGTCTCTCATGTTGGCTGATCCTTCCTGCTGCTTGGAGGTGAAGAGAGAGAATGTGCTCTGTCATGTTGGCTGCCTGCTCTGCTGCTGGGAACGAGAAGACAGAGCGAGAAATGGTTAGCGTGGTCTTTTATGTTGCCCCGTCCAATGAGAATGACTGATGCCATTCTCACTGGTCGAAATATGTAATTTCGAATCTCCAACGGCTAAAGCAATTCCTGTACAAAATGATAATTTGAAATTATAAATCACCACGTGATTTAACGGTGGACCGACGCACAAAAAAAAACTAGTTCTTTCTGCTACATTGACAAGGCATTTAAGAATATGAACAGAATCAAGTCAAGGTTTCAGAAGTCTGCTTCATGTTGCAAACATCTTTATCAAAACAAAACGACAATAATATATTTGCTGATTTATTCAGGTCACAAAACATGGACAGAACTACAAATGTAGACACTATCATTAGATATTGTAGTTTGACTGTTTCAAAATTTTTTTTAAATATGAAGGAATTTTACGATTCTATTCAAGTGATGCATGTAAGAACACATAAAAGAGAGAGGCCTTTCGTATGTCAAATTTGTGGCCAAGTATTTAGATTAAAATGAAACGTGAAACTTCAGCTAAGAATATATAGGAGAGAAGATTTATCACGACAGAGTGTGTCAAAAAGCCTTTCCTTTAAAATTTTACATAATACACACTGGAGAGGCACCATTTAATTGTGAAGTGTATAGAAAAAGTTTTTCACAGAGGAGTAAAATTAATCACACATGGAGACACTGGAGAGAAACCCTTTAAATTTATAACATGTAACAAAGAGTGTTCTTGACTAAAAAGAGTTATTATGCATCTTGTTTTTAAAAATAAAACTACAGTTAAATTTTCTTAAAAACAGGTTTTCAGCGTAAAAATTTTGTGAATATTTTTCTGTTCAAAAAGAAAACTAAGAAACGATCTATCTGACTTGTGACATGCGCCAGTTTTTCCAGAGATTTTTTGTTACTATTTGACCAGATAGTAAAATGAATCACCAAGGTTTTCTGTAATTAAAAATAATTTCTTTATATATATGGAAATGCTAAGACTATTACCATAAGAATTGTTAATTTTTTCCCGGATTATTTCATAGATTATATTTGTCTGTTAGGATCTGAATAAGGCAGAAGAACATATTGGCGGAAATGTAATGAAAAAAAAAAAAATGGCAAGAATGAGGATATTAATTAGAGTAATCTTTGGAGGAACATTTCATATAACTTAATTGTTTAGTCGATTGGAAGTATCTACGCTTACGTTTGTGCAATTGTCCCAAAACTCAAAACAGATTAGAAATACGAGGTCTATACGATAAGTTTCCAGACTTTTTCCGTATGGGCACTTTTATTGATAGTACGCACATGAAACTCTAGCCCCCTTTGAAGTAATCTCCTCCAGCTGCAATGCACTTCTTGTACCGTTTCAACAACTTCTGAAAGGCCCCATGGAGGTCCTCTTGTGTGAGCGTGTCAATGACCTTTATCACAGCCTCTTTCATCTCCTCAATTGTCTCATAACGACAACCGCTGAGTTTAGGAAATAAGCAAAAGTCACAGGGAGCAAGGTCTGGACGATAGGGAGGCTGAGGAAATGTCTTGATGCCCACTTTTGTCAAATTGTCTGTAACAAGGATGGAGTTGTGGACTGGTGTATTGTCCTGGTGGAAATACCACTGATCCGATTTGAAGAGTGCTGGCCTCTTCCGACGGAATCTCTTCCTGGATTCCCTTAAAACCTCAACATAGTAACCCTAACCCTAACCCTTTGGCCAATCAACTCTGGCGTATTGACTTCCTTACTCCTCCCACACCTCTCATCATCCCTCACAGACTCCCTGCCTTCTTTGAATCTCTTATGCCACTCAAACACTGATGCTCGATTCATGCAAGATGGTCGAAAAGCAGTCTGAAGCATTCCATACGTTTCTGTGGCATTTTTTCCAAGTTTAAAACAGAATTTTATTGCATATCGTCCTTCTAAAGTGTCAGATTGCATTTTTGAAATTCACCAGCTGTGACAATCAGACTTTAGTAGGGTGTATTCCAATTGCTGCAGTAGCTGTTCATTTGAACCTGAAATCATAAAAATTGGTCAGCCATCTCATAAGATGTCTAGCAATAACATACTAAATTTTCAAGAATCTACGATAATTTTAAATGTCCATACGAAAAAAGTCTGGAAACTTATCGTATGCACCTCGTATATATATCAGTTTGTTTATATCTCTCTATCAATCTAGTTGCAATCAGTGCAGGTGTGATATAATGGCCGAGGGATTTCGTTTTATATATCTTGCCTTTAGGTTTAGTTAGGCTGAGAACTTTTCGGCTCAGCACATGGGTTAGTTAGGTGCAAACTTGAGCACAGGTGTTGATGCGCGCGCGAGGAGGATGTGTCGTTCACAGATGTCAAAATAAAAATCCCAGATAGAAAGGTTGACCAGTGGATGTGAATGACGTCATGCACCGGAAGTGTGCGTAGAGGATTTGGGGGATTTTGAAAAAGTCAGTTGAGTTGAGAACTAGACACCGAACGAGAAGGGTCGACTTTCGGGGCTGGCAGAGGCCAGACGAATTTGCCCGCGACGGGCGCCGCACGAGATAGGGGGCAGATGGAAAAGCTAAAATAGAAAGAATATGTATCTCTCTCCTTATGTCGAAAAACCTTTAAACTCAAAGGTAATAAAAAGTTTCGTACCTGAACTAAGAAGTCGTAAATGTTTTTCGTGTTTCGGGATTCCTATGTTGTATGTATATATGTTATGAACATTCTATGTACGTTTCACATATCCGTATCTGGCTATGGTACACAGGTATTTTTATTACTATTGATGAAAAAGTGGACAACAGTGCAGAAGATTCAAATATGAATGTTTATCTTTTGTTATTGAGTCTGTTTTGTTCTTTTTGATATATGTTAATTCTCTTTGTACCGTCTTAACTTTCCGCGCGTTGGCATTTCTTGTTTTTTTTTTTTTTTTGGATAAGGATGCTATTTTCACGATATATTGTATTTTCCTAACAGTTAGTGTCTCCTATGGAACTCTATGTTTGACTCTTGGTTTGGTTGCTATGCATGTGAATATGTGGGGGTTGTATGTATTTTGTTTTTTTCAGTAGATGTGCGTCCGTACTTTACGGGTATTGCTCTCTAAATTATTTCCACCACAAATACAACACAAAACTTTACATTCGCGTAAAAGAAATGGAATAGAACACCACGAACATTAAACAACAAACAATTTAATATGCATAAAACAAAATATGAAAACAAATAAAACACATGATGTGTAAATGGCCTTTTGGAAAATAAAGTTTGGCAAGAAGAAAATAAATTTGTTTAAAGATGTATGTATGTTCATGTTAACGGAGTCCGTAAATAAGTCGTTCATGTCTTGTTTTATGATTGTGGCGACAGCGTGTCGCGTTGATGAAAGAAAGTTTGTCGGGTTTTTCTTTTGAATGTGATTCGCGGCCATCTGAAGCTAGGACATGAACTTTAGTTGACGAAGGAAAGGAATTTGCCGGACACAGTATCGGCTACTGCTTTACTGGCTTAGTGGCTTGTCTTAGTCTGTGTGTTTGTGAATGGCTCCCTAACTTTGTGTTATTTATACCGAAATAGTGGATCAAAGAATCGTCCTAAAATTTTGGCGCGTAGACATTTATTGACCAATTAGATTTGTATTTTATTATTTTATTTTCGAGCCTAAATAATTTCTGTTAGTTGACTTCCGATCCTATTTTTCTAGAATGTTCTATTCTATGTTTTTAGCTGATTGGTTGAAAAATATAAAAATGTAACTTAAGTGCTCATGCAGTTTTGATCCTAAATTTCTAGAATGTTCTTAAGTCTGTTTTTATTGCTTATTTTAAGACTAGAAAAAATGTGTATCCTATAAATACTGGCGAATTTTCGTATTCTTCATTTGGAGTATGTGTTTCAAATATCTCCTTTGTTTCCTACATTTACCATATATTTATTGCTAATATTTCTATTGGTAAGGGAGGACCAGTCGTAGCTTGTGGTTTTGACTGTTTCTATTTTATTTCAGTGTAGACCCGGTTGTATCTTTGCTGTGACAATTCTGTGATTGGAAAATACTCATTGAAAAGAGGAGTACGCCACACAATTCCGAGACTATTTATCCACTTCTTGTTTATGGGTACATAATCTATCCGTACTTTTGCATTATTTCGGGTTGGTGTAGGTCCATAATTTTTCCAGAGCACCACGAAAGCAAAACTAAAAGCTGCTAGCCAAGAAGAACGAATACAGATGTGGAAAGATCATTTCTAGAATCTGCTCGGAAACATCCCAAAAGTCACAGATAAACCTTTCAAAAAAATTATTAATTACCAACTAAACATCAAACTAGAACAGTTTACTTAAGAAGAACTCAATGTATTACTGACAAAAATTAAAACAGAAAAGCTGCCGACCTCAACAAAATACTTACAGAAGTATTGAAGACCAGGAAATTTGATGACTGACTTCTTCGATTTTACAACGCCGTATATAACCAGAACACAATAGAGAGATGGACAAAAGGTCGTATGCCCCTCTTTCCTTTGAAAGGTGACCTCGGAATCACCAAGAACTACAGAGGCATAACTCTATTGCGGCTAACGTTTATTATATTCTGCTTCTCAATCGCATCGAACCTGAAATTGAGAAAATATCTGGAAAAATTAGAACGGTTTTCAGAGATATTGATCAACGACATCACAGATTCTGACAATCCATAGAATCATCAAAGGAGTTCGTGCAGAAAATCTCGAAGCAACACTATTGTTTGTTGATTTCTCAAAGCATTTGATTCCATAAACTGAGGAAAAATGGAGTTTCTCGCTTATGGTCTCTCTAGAGAAACTGTTATAGCCATAATGGTGCTCTATAGAAACACGGGAGTTTAAGTTCGCTCACCGGATGGAGATTCAGTATAGGTTATCGATCATATGTAAGTCTGATCTATCCGATAAAATAAAACCGAATTTCTTCTTTTTGGTGTCGTATTGTCTGGGATTACTTCTTCCTTTTCCACTCTGGCCAAATCAAGTGCTGCACGTGGTCGGTTTGATTTTTTTTCTTAGAAATAAATTTTTATAGACTTTTTGTCGAGAACTACTATTGAGCTCCTCAGTACGAATTCAGGGACCAAACTGTTAAGCCAGGAAAAATAGCCAGCGGAAAGGTTTCATCACTCGCTTCTTGAAAAGCGGATAAGTATTTCAAACTGGCCAGAAGCTTCCCAAGAAATAAAAGTAAAATTAAACGAAAGTCGACTACTGAAATCCTACCTAGTTAAACCAAATGAAAGAAAATTCAACCCGAGAATTCTGCTGAAAAGATATCTTTACAGAAGACTCGAAATTAAATGAAAACTGAAACATTTCGACAAAACTAAAAAGAAAAAAATACTCAAATTCAAAGAACTTTGTTTTCCGGACACTCTTTCAGATAAGTTCTCACAAATTACACAAAAATTTGCAACACTTATCTTTTCTATCCCTTTCTTTTTAGTTTCTTTTGTATAAAATTACCTTTTAAAAATTTTATTGATTGTGTTATTTTTTTGAATCAGTATCCGAACTAGAAAGCTGCAGAACTTACCGTTTGAACTTACACGCTAAAGCCCCCTAAAAAACATTACCCAGTTAAATATTAAATCTGGTTTTAGTGTCATTCACTTCATATTAACATTTTCTTTAAATCTCTTCATATTAAATTTTACTCTAAATTCTTTTACATTGCATATTTTATCCTTTAAATTCCTTTTACTTTGCAAATTTATTTCCTCTAACTTCTTTTAGCATTGAGAAAAATCTTGACGAGAACTGCACAAGAATGCAACGAGTTATCTTGAACAAATCCTGGAACTATCACCTCACGAAACAACAGCTGTATGATCACCACCCATCTCTAAAACCATCCAAATAAGACGAACAAGACACGAAGGACATTGCTGGAAAAAAAAGAATGAACTCATAAGTGATGTCCTCCAATGGACTCCTTCACATGGTCGTGCCAAGGTTGACCGACCAGCAAGAACTTTTCTACAACAGCTCTGTGCGGACACAGGGTGTTATTTAGAAGACCTACCCGGAGTGATGGATGACAGGGACGGATGGAAAGGGAGAATCAGGGAAATCCGTGCTATCTGGTTGAGTTGATGATGATAATGATGATTTCTTCAAATCAATCAAAAGAGATGTCCTGGCCGATCGATAGACAATGTTTAAAAGTCCTTGTTTAAAACTACTTCGAAATCAATGCAACCATCTTCATCTTCATACTAAAAAATTTAGTCTTTCAAATTGTCTTTACAGTGAGAGACAGTTTCTTAAATACACATCCTTTATGGGGTACAAATACTAAATTTGCTCATCTCTAAATGATCTATGAATTTATTATTGTCAATAGATTTACTACATATATCAATTATTCGACAAATCATTTGAACAGTAACTTTAATGAATTTTTGTTGCTATCACCTAATTCTTAACTTAATTTTTCTGAGGAAGTAAACGAAAAAAATTGAACAATATTTAACGCACGCACGAAGAAGGCCGAAATGACTTTGTGTGAAATTCTACTTGGATGGAGGTCGGATAAATATCACACCTGAACGAATCATTGTACAACAAAGATAAAGATACGTCAAATAATATTCATTTCAGACGTAATAAGGCAATTGAATCTTTTTAACAAAAGGGACTTATGTTGTCTTGACACCGTTTGGAGTAATCAACGTCGTCAACTGAGTAAGTCAATTTAATTGCTTTTTAATATTTTGATTCTTTCAACAAAAACTAATTTCCACCCGATTTATTTTTATTGCAATCGTAATTTTTACCCCATTTTTTCTTGCGTTGTTTTTATTTTTAAGTATTTTTATGCAGTTTGCAAAATTCCAAGAATTTTTTACTTAAGGAAAATCCATTTTACTATTTTATTTTCTTGAAAAAAAAAAAAAAGCCAAAATAAAAACAGAAAACAGACAAAACAATTTTTTTATCCACGTCTTTGAATTAATTTGTTTTGTTTATTAATATTTTTGTTTGAACTTTAAAAACAATATTTTTTCTTGACTGTTTCGTCAACTTTGTTTTTTTAATTCAAAATTAAGTTATTCTTTTTTTCTTTATAAAGAAAAAGTCATGCCAAAAAATGGCGATTTTAAAACTTTGTTATTCTTTCGTTTTTTTAATGATGATAAAACAAACTGGGCTTATTTTTTAAGAAGATATTTTTTTGCAAATGTCACAAATAAAAGCATTTTTGTGTAAAATCCTACTTTACTCACGCGGTAAATATTTAAAATTAAAATCGAATTAAAGTTAAATTACTGACCTCAATTCGTTTTTTGTTTTTACACATGACATGTTTGATAAACGTAGATAATTGTTTTTTGTAGTTTTTTCTTCAGAGTTAAAGTTTGTTTTTTTAACCAATGATAATCTATTTATTTCTAAAAATCAGAATGATAAACTTATTTAAAACTTCTAAAAATTAATTCTTAAGTTTTTTTCTTGCCTTTTTAAAACAAAAAACTAAAATAAGAAATTTTTGTCTTAGCAAAGAAAAACATTTTTATTGTAAATAAATAAACTTAGAATTGTTTCTGTTTTAAGTTCAACATTTGTTTTTTTTTATCAACAAAACGATAAAATGAATGTTGGTCAAAAAAACGTTTTCAGAGAAGACAGAATTCAAAGTGAGCAAAATTTTATCAGCATTCTCTTTTATTATTGTTTTGTTTTGTTTTTTAAAGACTAAACAATCGAACTTTTTTTTCAAAAGCAAGAAATATTTATTTATTTATTTATTTTTACAAATAATGTTATATTACTTATTTCTTTAAATTAAGAAGCCAAAAAAAAAAAAAAAATAATAACTAAGTGAGTATTGGAAATTTTCTTTAGTTTGATTTGTTCTGTTTGAAAATGACCTCATTTGTTGGGGGTAAATTTATCATTTCCAAGACTCCCCGTTTCGGTAAAGTTTTAAAGTAGAAATGAATAAGTCTAATATATTGGAAAAGCAGTTATCTCACCAAAATTTGTGATTATTTTATTCCATTATATATTTTGGTTGCAAACTTTCAAACAAGTTACGAATTTTATTTTATTACATAAACTTTTGAGAAATGTATGATTTGTTTTCTACAGAAACTTCTTAAAAACATTGATTAAAGAAATATTATGAGAGTAATTTTTTTTTTTGAAAAGAAGAATATCGATTTATCATTATCAAGACTGCACGGATTCCCTTGGCTCTCACTCGCCATCCATGATAATCGACTATTTCTCTTGGTAAGTCCTTTAGACGGCATCGAGTGTACGTACAGAGCTGATGGATGTAAATTTTTGCTGGTCAACCGACAGTAGTGTGTCCATGTGTATGAGTCCATAGAAGAACATCGCTTATGAGTAAAAGTCGTATTTTTTTTATCAAAATTGAATTAAACTCTACAAAAAATGTCCTCATTCCAACTGTCATTTTATTATCCCAAAAGTGTTTTAGGTGAAGCTTTTTTTTTCTACCTTAATTTGAATAATTCCTTTTGATTGACTTCCTTTTTCAGATCAGTTGTAAGTTCCTCTTTATATCAGACACACTCCCTAATGATGCATGGTGTGAGTTCAGATCTCATCAGAGGCTTCTTTTTTTATCCATATTGTTGACTTAATAGTCATTGAGTGTAAAAATGATCCGAGTGAAGTGTGGAAAAGAAAGAAAACCAACATTTGATCATGAAGTAAATATATGATGTGTGTTTTTTGGTAAAGTTATCAATATTGTCATTTATCAAGGTTAATTTAGTTTGTTAGAAGGCCAAAAGTATGAAGCAATCAGTGAGAAACTAACTCACTATGGATGGTCTGATCATCTAGCTTGCTATTATACCACTGAAAGAATCCACAAAGTGATGTTGTAGATACAGGAGATGGCCAGTGTTTTGAGGAAATATAGTATGGATATATCTGACTTACCACCAAGTCAGATTTGACAAGAAGTCATTTTACAGTGTGTATGAGGGGTGGGCTTGCATGAATCAAGATTTGTGTATGGCTATTTACAAAAAATGATTGGTCCCCTCTGCATTTCCTTTCAGTGATGCTTCTAAGGCCAAACAACAAACTCAGCCCTACTAAGCAGGTAGTGACTGAGGAGAAGTTCCCCTGGGACCAGCCTGTTAACTTTACATCCCCCACCCAGCATAAATATCTGGTGAACCTTGGAATAACAGGAGAGAAAAGGGAATATAATGATCTTGGAAAGCTGAGCCAAAAGTCATTGTTTTAATTCTTATTCATTGATGGGTGACTGGAGAAGCAATGTCAATGCTGGTATGCTATAGTCCCATAAATCTTATTCAAATCTTTAGGTCATCATGCCAAGCAATTTCCGTGCATGACATCAGGAGAGTTACTTGGCAGTGCCCAACTCCTCTCAAAGTCACACATGACTACCAATATAGGTTAGATGGTACCAATACCAAGGAACAATCCTTGATCTGATTTAAATGATCCCTGATCCCTGCGATCCCAAAATATGAGGAGGTTTGAATTCAGATATTTCCTTCTCCTAAATTGGTTTCCCTGCCAACTAGGCAAGAGAGTCCTATCTGCCTTATTATTTATCCATAGCTATAAAGAGAAGAGATGAATTCATACCTTTCCCAATGGCATTACTGACACACGAACAACCATGTCCAGAATTTGAACTTAAATTGTCCATATATTGTAAATTGAATTACCGCAACCAGAAAATCTGGCACACCCTTGTGCGTGACGTATGGAACAACTGGACAGCTGTTTCAACCTTATTAGGTCTCATCAGCAGTGTATACAGTGATCACTCCATTGGAGATCGAACCAGGAACCACAGAATGCAGAGCCAAAACTCTACCACTGAGCTACTGGTCGACATTGCACACAAGCGATGCCATATTAACTAGTCATGGCAATTGCGTGGCCAATTAACCTGATATGTCTTGTAAGTTACATCCATAACTTATTACAAAGGACACAGTCACCAATATAATTCCTCTACTTAAAGAAAATGTCACTTTTAAATTATCCAGTTCAAATTTTGTGATGAGAACTGTTATGACATGTGTGCCTACTTAATGCAAGGAAAAGTTGCCATGGTTTAGTGGTTAACATACTGGATTCTAACATTGTAGTGAACAAGTTCAAACTTCAGTCATGCTATTACATTTACTTTTGGATTGATATCCATGGGAAAGGTTTGAACACCCTTATCACCTAAGATATGGGTTAAATAGTATTACTATTGTTCTTATACAAAGGGTGCTTTAACATTAGATAATCCATAAAGGTTGCTATGCCATTAAACAAAGAAACCATACCAAACTTACCTACTCTCAGTAAAAAAGTTAAGTAAATGAAGAAATGTAAGAAAAATGTTTTATAACTGAAGTTATTTCTATACTCAATGCACAGATGTAGACTTCTGGTTTTTTTTAACATTTACTTTAAATGTTAATGCAGAAATCTGTGTCTCATTATTTTTTAATATTCAGTTTATGTGAGTTAACTACTTGGATTTAAAATCTTCAATGGGTTAGGGGTCTCATGCCTTTTGGCATTTACTCAATAGACTATGTAAATCTCATTGTGTATTAAACAAGGATTTTTTGCAAATGATCAAGAAAAATGCAAGAAATTTAAGTTGTCATGACAAATTAGAATTAGGGATCTTATCTCCCTACTGATCATATGGTTAATCCTTGTATTAATTTGTTTTTAATCTGTATTTATCTACTACTTCTGGCAAAAATTATGGAATTAGAACATAACAAAATGTTCCCTAAAAATTTCTTGTTTAGCAGTAAATAAACTAATAACAGATAAGATGCAAAACATTTTTTCTTTCATAGCTGAACATTTTGGTTTCATAAAATATTCCTTAAACTAGATTAAATCATTTAAATTAATATGATAATTTTTCCCCCAAGTCATACAGAAGAAAATATGAAATTATCCAATGTTGAGGAAAATATGGAATAATCCAATGTTGAGGAAAAAAAATTAGAAAAAGATTTGAACATCTGTCATTTTCCTAACCCTCAGATGATAATCATTATGTCTCCTTAATAGAAATTACATCTGAATAAATCATGCTTTTATTTTGATCAGCAGTGTATATATATATATATATATATATATATATATGTATACACACACCTGTGTGTGTGCGTGTATGAGATTACACTAAGTTAACTCTGTTTTGTTGGATCTTTCACTCATTTCCATCAGAATTTCATTTTCTATTGTTTTTTTTATTTGGGGAAGTCATTTCATGCCTTAAGATCCTTGTCCTTTTGGGTAGCTCTATGTGTATAATTTATAGGTACTACTTTGAAGCTCACTGGCCAATTCTTATATGGAACCCATTATGCAGCTCTGTGATAAATGAAACTTAAATCTCCCTTTCCTTATATATATATATATATATATATATATATATATATATATATATATAGGATAAATGTACTTGTGATATAGCATATCCATAAAAACTGTCTTCTGGTTTGAAATGTCTTCAATTGATCTTTTATATATGTATAGCTGTGGTGAAGGCATCTGGCTAATAAGTTTTTCATTTGGTTTGAGAGGAGCTCCTTTCCAATTAGCAGTGGCTGACCAGCTGGTCTATTTGTTTATATATATATTTGTTACTGCCAAATTTTATTTCAAGGTGGGGTGATTTAGTTTCATATTAACTCTAAATGACACATATCTTTGCAGACCGTTTTTATCTATTTGTCTTGTTTTTTAATTATTGATTTTATGCTAATTATCTTTTACAATTCTTTCTCTGATGGTTGATTTTGTAACTCTGTTAAAATCATGACCAATTGAGTGGAAGTGTTGTTCTTCAAATTTTAAATTATTGTAATCCATAGACTTGATTCTGTGTGTGTGTGTGTGTGTGTGTCTCTCTCTCTCTCTCTCATCTTTAGTGGGTAAAAAATAAAAATTAACATGAAACCTTGTTTATCAATTTAGATTAAATGAATAAATTTTTGATTGCTGTTAGACAACGGGCAATTAAGAACTGAATTCAAATTTTGGTCATATCTTTTTAAAAAAAAGTCTTTAGAAAAATAAAATTATAATAATGTTTCAAGCCACTCAGGAGTTCCATTTTTGAAAAAATAATATTTTAAATGTGAACAAAAAATCTTATAATAAAAAAATGTTGTAATATGTGAATTCTTAAATTTTTTATTGTTAAATTTTTAGAGCGTAAAATAAAAAAAAAACCTTTTCTGCTTTTTCGAAAATCATCAACTAAAAAAATTTTTGTTCTGTAACTGAGCTCAAATTGTAAAAAAAAAATAAATGAATAAAAAAAGTCAGGAAAATATTTTAAACCTTTCGCAAGGTTACATATTTTTATAGATTATTTTAAATATAAACTAAAAAAGAATAAAAATAGAAAAAACAATGAAATAATATAAAAGAATACTTTTCATTTGAATTAATTTGCAACGTCTTTCAACTGCAAATAAGGAGACTTTTTATTTTTAGTTTACTCCTTTTTCCCCCCATCTCACTCACTGGTGTTCCTAAAATTATTTTAGTCCTGTCGTAGACCATGTACTTCTGCTAGTGTATATATATGTATATAAACCTAAAAGGAACTATTATCTCACCTCGTCATGTCAACTTCATTACTTAAAGTTTTGTCTATTGAAAACTATAATTATTAGATGAAAGTCACATGTTTCATCGGACAATTGTATTTTTTAATACATGAAACTTTCAATAATGAAATTGACATGACGAGGTGAGATAACCATTTAAAAATTTTTTTTTTTTAAGGTTTTATTCTGCTTTATCGGCTCACATTTGATCACTTTTTTGATTTAAGGAAATCGTTTTTAAAACAATTTTTTATTCACCTATATATAAGTTTGTCTTTCAGATAAGTTTTTTGACATCAATGAAAGTAATCCTCTAAAAGAAAAAGTTAGTAGAAAAGCTTTAACAAGAGAGAATTGTTAAAAAGATCCTGATACTTTTTCATATCAGCAACTGTAAAAATAATCAAGTGTATTATCTTATTTCATTTCAGCCTCAATTGTAAACAGTTTACAATTTTTGTCAAAACCAAAAAGTTACCATGATTTAATGATTTTTAGTAGAAAATTAAGCAATCAAAATAGATGATGTTAGTGTTTCAATGCTGGAGTTTAGTAATTTGTTTGTCTAATGTTCTGCAAGAAATAATAAAATTCTCTTTGTTTTAGAAATAAATTAACTTTTTATTTCAAAAAATTCTTTGTAGTGTTACTTATTTGTTATCAGTATGCATATATACGGTCGCTACATTGTAAAAAGTATGGCATCTATTTTTGTTGGAAATTAGTAATTTGCTTTGAATTCATAAAGTTGAATTTTTTTTAATGCTTGTAACTAAATACATGTAAGATTTTAACAAGAATCCATGTTGTCAAGAAAAACAAATTTTCTGTCTATTTCTACCATTTCTTCCATTTTTTGTTTCAGATTTCCAGAAAATCAAGAACACAAATTCTGGAATTCCTGACATTAGTTACAACTGACATGAAATATTGAAGAAATTAAACTTGAGGGAGATGGCATTTAAGGACAAAAAGAATTAGGTTTTTAGAAGATTTTTCCATGTCGTAAACATCTTCACCAAAATAAAAAGGCAATAGTAGATTATTTGCAGGTTTATTCAGAGGTTACACGACATGGACAAAACTACAAATACAGATTGTATAAGTAAAGATAACTGTTCAACTCTTTCTAGAAATGATGAAAGACGGAAAAAATTTAACTGTGAAGTGTGTGGAAAAGGCTTCTCTCAAAGGAGTAAAATTAAAGTTCACATGAGATCACATACTGGAGAGACACCCTTTAAATGTGAAATATGTAAAAAGGGATTTTCTGTAAGTAGTAACTTAAAACAACACATGAGGACTCATACAGGAGAGACACCATTTAACTGTGAAGTGTGTGGAAAAAGCTTCTCTCAAAAAAGTGGCCTTAAAGTTCACATGAGAACACACACTGGAGAGAGGCCTTTTCCATGTCAAATTTGTAGTAAAGCATTTTCTTCAAAAGATACATTAAAACAACACATGAGAACACACACTGGAGAAACGCCTTACCATTGTAATGTGTGTGGAAAAGATTTTTCTTTTAATTGTGTCTTACAAATTCACATGAGAACACATACAGGAGAGAAGCCATTTTTATGTCAAATTTGTGACAAAGTATTTTCTTCCAAATGTAACTTGAAACAACATCTAAGAACACATACTGGCGCAAAACATTATCACTGTGAATTGTGTGGAAAAGATTATTCTGTTAACCGTCTTTTAAAAATTCACATGAGGACACATACAGGAGAGAGACCCTTCAATTGTGAAGTGTGTGGAAAATCCTTTCATGACACTAGCAACTTGAAGAGACATTTAAAAATACACACTAACAAAAATAATGGGCACTAAAATAAAATGTTCTATTATAATAAAAACTCAAATGTTAGCCACTGGTTGAAACATTGAAGAGGCTCTTTCATATAAGAAATTGATGCAAGTAACCAGTTTAAAATTTTGCATCCAAGGACCTATTTAAACCCAAATAAAATGTTTATTGTGGAAATTTCTCTTTGAATCAATAAAGAAGAACAAACATTTTTTAAGGAAATCTTTTTTTTAGAATTGAATGCTTTCAAAGTATATAACCTCTCAGAAAGGGAACCAGTAAAAATGAAATGTACATGTTTATTCATAAAGAAATAATTTGAAAAGTTTGAATGGTCAGTCTACAAAGATACCTCAGGGTAAGCAATCTTCTAAAATGAAATTTCATTAACTATTATTGTTACTTGGGGGAATCAAAATTTTGCAATATTTTGGTAATCTATTTGCTTTCTTCTTCAATTTACAACAAAAGCAACTTAGCATTCAAAGTAGTGGCCATTATGTTGCATCATCTGAAGCCACATTTCTGTCAGTTCTTTGATCCCACACTAGAACCAATTGATGTCCTTCAAAGCAAAGAATTCCATCATTGAAGTTTCCACCTCCTCCTCCTTGTTGAAGTGTTGTGAGTTTAAGAAGAGTTAGCTTTGATTCAGGACAAGTAATAATCCAAGGGAGCTAAATCCAGACTTTGCTGGGTGTGACATCAGTTCGATTCCCTCAAGTTCTTGGAGTTTATTCTTGGAACTAGGATGTATGCAAATATTTCAAAACTTTTGATTCACCCTTGTAAATGTTATCATTATAAACTGATTACTGTCCAATTTTTTCTAGAGAATGAAGTTGGAATAAGAAGAGGAATCAAATAGAGATGAAATTCAACTTTGCATTTCATCCAATGCAGTTTGGACCTATATTTATCTCTGTCTTGTGTCCATCATAGATAATCTTCATACATATAGGATTATTGACCAGAGTCATTCGGGAAGAAAGAGAGCAAGATAATTTCAATAAAAAAAAAAAACAATAGAAGCAATTTAATTAAAAAAATCTCACTAGATGTTTCCTGGAGTGTTTTATTGATGAAGAATAACTGAAAGCAACTTGTAGGAAAGACACTTTAATGTTGCTGCCAATAGCTTTTGAGATCTTGCATCAATAAATCACAAACTTTGTTTTCTAAATTATTTATACAATGAATTCCTGGTGAATTAAGTCAACCATTCATTTTTAATAAGAAAATCCAAGAATTTTCTTTTTATATTTTGTTTTCTTTGCTACATTCACTACATTGTATGAATGACTGAAAACAAAATTTCTCAGCTTCTTTTGAGCTTCACGTTACACAAATGAATTTCTATTGGTGAACAGAGACAAAAAATGGGAATTATTCTGTTTCAATTTCTTTTTGAGAAAAATAAAATTTTGAAAAAGAACAAAAAACATTTTGTTAATATGATGAGAAAGAATTGTCCTGGTATATCTAAATTTGAACTTAAGATACCTTTTGTCTTTAGGGCCTTCGTCTCAACTGTAAAAATGAATTTTAGTCAAATATTTTCCCCATTGTCCTAATTTTTTTATTTTTCTATTACCATTACCTGTAAAATGTGGGTTTATATTATTAAAATTCTCATTATGTTTATGTAATCCAGTAAAAATGGCATAACATAGCAAGATTTTTATTAGAGCTCTACAAAGTGTTGAGTACCCTTCATTAACATTACTCCCAGATCCACTCAGACCCAGAGTGGTAATACCTGTTAGGGTTTCATCTATGGGTCAAATAAATTTGTTTGCAAATTATTTGTATTAGATAGGAATACTTGATATCATATAACTATATGCAAAAATCTTTTTACAAACCACACAAAAAAAATGTTGATATAAATTTACAATATATGCAATTTCCTAACCTCTAGGCATAAAATGATCCCTGATGATTTGACATTCCTTTAAAATCAATAATTTACTCATTTCACTTTTAAGTGTGCATGAAGAAAGCACTTTGTATGAAGAGGTTTGGTTTGGTTTGGTTTCTTTGTTTAAAGGTATATCAACCTTTGTAGGTTATTTAATGCCAAAGCTACTCTCCTAGAAGAACAGTAGTGGTACTATTTAACCCATAGCTGGGAGGATAAGAGGGTTCATACCTTTCCCAAGGGTATTTTCCTGAAAGTGAACGTAATAGCATGACTGGAGTATGAACTCCCCTACTACGATTCCGCAGTCCATCACTTTAACTATTACACCACGAGGACACCCCCTTGATATGAAGAAGTTAAAGAAATATCTTTTCATGGATAGCTGAATGAAAATAATCATAAATTGAAGAAAGAGTTTAATTTAAAATTCTCAGAAGTTTGACAGACATCTAAAGAAAGCTGGAGTACAACCTGAAATATCATGACTATAATAAGAAGCAAGATGAGGGCACTTGCCCAAAGCACATTATGATTAGCAGGAATTCACTTTCTTTTGAAATGATCCATAGATATCTATCTTTCTGGAAGAAACATCAGTTTTTGAAATCATCTATATATAAAGTAAGACAATATCTGGACTACTTTGGCACATGCCTTTTTCTGTGAGTTGCAACGAGAATTAAAAGACTTTTTAATGGAAGATAAAGCCTCTGCAGAAATAAGAAAAACTTATCAACACTTAACAAAATAGTCTTCAGTCATGGCGACATCACTCTAAATTATCTTGAATTTTTAAAATTATCATTTTTCTATTTTATTACAAATGTTTTTTTAATATTTTTCTTATTCCACAAATTATGCAAACTTCAAATTTTTCAGTTTTCATCTGGTCTTCATTTAAGAGATCTTAACTTTGTTTTTACTGTGGAAATAAATTGGTTGTTGGTTGGTTGGATTTAATGACATCAAACTCTATAGGTTATTTAATGCCAGAGCCTTTTTACACATATATCATATATATGATTTGTAAACGCATATTTTTAGGTTGGTGACGGTTGGGTTTTATGGCAAATTAAACTCTTAAGGGTCATTGAATGTCAAATTCTGATATGTATGTGTGTATATATAAATGTTAGATATATGTCCATCGAGATGTAGCATATGTCTGAGAAAGACCAACGTATTTAGGTATCTAGCTCCCCACAAGGTTGATTTAAGAGGAAGTGCTTCACCAGAAGCATTCTTTATGTGGAACAGCTCAAAAAATTGTTTTGTTTCTTCAGCCTTTCTCTTCAGGGATGTCTCAGGAACCTCAATATCAACCTGGTCCTGACACCTTTTATTCTAAGAAAAGCCAAAGATCTAATTGGCTGAAACATAATACAATTATCATTGTCATTTTTATGTTGCTTGGAGATAGGGAAGATGTTTTAGTCAAGTCTGCACTTTCCAATGACCAATATTAACAATT
Organism: Sepioteuthis lessoniana; assembly: GCA_963585895.1. Classification (NCBI taxonomy): domain Eukaryota; kingdom Metazoa; phylum Mollusca; class Cephalopoda; order Myopsida; family Loliginidae; genus Sepioteuthis; species Sepioteuthis lessoniana. The sequence goes on from OY757908.1 coordinate 134,406,232, forward strand.
GTATATCCATGATATACTAACGCTGAATGAATAAAAGGAAAGACAAGTTCATTTCCACTCATAGAAACATTTAATACATATACATAATATACACACAAGTAGTATTGAAAAGAATACACAAATTTGTCCCAATTGCTGAAAATATGCACATATTGTTCTATGAACGACCAATATGTAAAAGAGGTATGATAATGGAAAAAGGTTTACTTCATGGCAAAATTAAAATGTGCCTTTACTGTTCTATGGCAAGGGCAGGAGATAATGTCTGTACTGAAAAGAGAACGGGAAAAAGGATGAAAATGGGTTTCTGTGATTGTCATGTGCCAACCCACGAGGCATCTACAGACACATTCATTCTCTAAGGGAGATATTTTTTGTCTTTTGACTAATAAAGAACAGATAACTCTATTTGTCTTTTCATATCTTAGTTCATTTATATTGGTTGTTTATAATTTTCTGATTATATTTTTATTACTCAGCAAATTAATCAGTCTATCCTCATTATTATTGTTTTATTTCGAATACACTCAGTCATGTGAGGTAAAAGTAATACTTAATTATGTTTTTACTGAAAAAATTATAATAAAATTGATCTACAGGTTAGAAAGAGAGAGAGAGAGAGTGTATACACTCCCCTCTCGTGCAACAGGCAAGATGCAACATAAGGTCTATTTACAACTGGTTTGAATTCAGAGTTTTCCTTCTCCTAGACTAGTTGTTATAGCTAGATTAAAGAGTTCAGTCTACCCTTCAGTTGGAATATAGTTGGGAGAGAATAGTTAGCAATATTAGCCTTGGGAAAGGTGCAAATCTATGGGAAAATACGAATAGTTTTGCCCAGGATTTAAACTCTGGTCTCTGTGTCCACTTTCTAAGATGATAAACATTACACTACCAGTGCCTTTTTAGCGAAGAAATATTTGTTACATGTGTTGTTACATTATTATTTCCTCGCTAAATGTTTAAGGTAAATAAAGGAGAGAAGATGCTGTAAGGTTTTTTATGAAGGTTTTTATGGCAGCTTGGAATAATGGGTTTACGTTTATGCTGCAAGTCTCGTCGGAAGGAAGGAAGGAAATGAAGTTGTTATAGAGCTGAGAAGGCATTTTAGTAGCTAAATGCCTGAGTGAAAAGTGCATCGTTCGGTTAAGGCATTGTTGAATGTGTGAGTGATGTATAGTCGCCATAGTGAAGCAAAAGTCGTGTTTGCTGGCTGAGGACAGGAATGTGTGGTCCTGGTCGTTTGGGGAGAGAAGCGTGAATGTCTCCAGAAAATGTTGCCCAGGGATGAAGTGACTGGCTGTCGGAGTGGTATTTTGCATCACAGTCGATATAGCCAAAGTTGAAGACGACTTAGAGTTGTTCCTGTGTGAGGCAGATTGAATTCATCTAATTCATATTCAACTGGGAACCCTTGGTCTAAGAGAATAGACGCAAGGGGCCCATAAATTAGATGGCTTTCCTCATGGTGGTGTGATGCTGCTGCTAAAAGGAGAGCGGACAGTAATTACATCTGCCCAGTTTGAAAGCTTCTGAGGAAGAGTGTTTGACAGGCTTTCCCCAATTTGGTGTTGCCCGGAAAAATGGTCCAGGCTGAATAGGATAAGTCATTCTGATTGGGTGAAAATATGCGTCGACCCTAACGGTCAAATTAATTAATGAGCCAAACAAAAATACGAAGTTCTTTCTGCTACACCTTCAACACCCACTTGAGGAAAGCCAAAGGACTATTCCATCAAAAACGTGATGTAAAGAACAAAGATAATGATAACAGTTCTTAATTGTTAAATTGTTTATATGATTCTATTTATTAATTCTGTGATCTATTTTGCACTTTAACTCTGCGTATTTTGTAAGGAACATCTTTAATCAAGGGCAGGTAATGAATTTATCGGATCTTTTTAACAAACGGGACTTATATCGTCGAGACACCGTTTGGAATAGTCTTTGGCGTCAACCGAGTAAGTCAATTGCTTTTTAAGATTTTTAAATTTTTTTTAAGAAAAACTAGTTTTTATCTTATTTTCTGATATTTTCCCATTACTTTAAAATTGGAATTTTTATTTTTGTCCGATTTTTATTTTTTATTGTAATGTTTTTATGTAATTATGATTTTTTTTTTTTTAGTAAAGTCTGGAAAATTTCCATTTTTAATTAAAGAAGACTTAGAAAAGCCGTTTTCTTGATAAAATTTATGAAACTTTTTAAAAGGTTATTTTTATCTTTTTACTGAAAAATTAGTAATTTTTTGAAAAGAAAAACTCGTACCAGAAATGACATTTTTAAAGCTTCGTAACTCTTTTCTATTTCCTTCTTTATTTATTTATTGAAATAGGGTTTTAAAAAAAATCAACAAATTTGTATAAACTCTTACTTTACTCCCTTGATAAATTGTTTTTTGTTTTGACTCTATTAATGAATCTGTAGAACTGGGGAATGTGGAATACTCCTTCATTGGCATTACTCCTAGTTCCACTCTGACCCAGAGTGCTAGTATCTGTTAAGGTTCTCTCTGTGGAGATCTATTTAATTTGAGGTAATGAAGTGTTTACCTATTTACAATAATAGCAAAGATACATTTTTGTACCATATATATGCGGAGACCATAATTGTTAAATTGACTTTGACCTGTAATAACCCAACAAGGTTTGACATGCCGTTAAACCAAACCGCCAGTCAGCCAACCATCAATTGGTAAATTAGTTAAGAAATAAGAAAAGTCAGCTGTTTTTTAAATATTTTGTAAATGCATATTTTGTGTTTGTCACTGCATGTTTCGATTTACAAAACAATAGAAACTAGGAGTTTTTCAGGGAAGGAGACAATTATATATATATATATATATATATATATATATATATATATCACTTATAGTCATTCATAATAATACTTAGCTTACAAAAGACCCCTATAGGAATCAGTAGGTAGAGACTACTAAGATACATTCAACATGCTGGCTTTTTCTAAGGCTTGAACATTGACCTCTAGCACCTGTGTTGAGAAATATGCAATTATCTTAGCCACAAAACAGATCAATCTTTCTTTATTTTTGGTAGTGACAGAAAAAAGATGACCCATTAAGATGATGTTGATGTACCAAAAATAATTATTTCTCCTGAATAATTTGTATGTTTAGTTGAGGCCTCACATGACAGTCACTCTTTATTTGATTGGCCATTTTTGGGTTAGCAGTTTTGGTCGGATTTATTTCTGGTTTTAGTGTTATCTGTTGGTTGAGACTGCTTGATACAACTGTTGGAAAAACCCACCAATCACGTCTCATGGGTGAGACTGACTCAATCCTTGAAACTACAGAGGACTGTTCTCCCAGGCTCTAATCCACCTTAGTAGGGGTAGGTTTATCGCCTGGTGCCTGAGGCGCCCTTTTGGGAGAATGCTGATGGGGCCTGAGTCATTTTTGTGCCTGCCAGGCATGTCTGTGCCATAGCCCTGCACCTGGACCCATGTAAAAAAACAACCTTGTGCCAAGTCCTGTCTTACGGGAGGCAGAGAGAAATAAACTTTAACCTCTTTTTATCTCTTGTCTTTAACCAGTAAAGACATTGTCTCTGATCTAGACAAGGAACAGAAAGACTATATCACCTCCACTTATCAAGTAACCCTTTTCCCATTCTGCTGGTTCATGGAACAATATGTGTATAGTTCTAGCTAATGGGACACATTTGTATACCTCTTCCTTTTAATACCATTTGTATGTATACTTTATATCTTGAATGTTAAGTGTTCTTGAATAAGTAATTGAATTTATTTTGTTTTTCCACCCATTTTGTTCAGTGTTGTTATGCTAATGTTGATCCTTGGTAAATGGGGACTCAACTAAATATCTTCACAACCATCACAGCATTACCAATAAGGATCATGCACGTATTGAAAAAAAAAGTGAAACTGGATGTTGTGATTATATGAGCAGAAAACAGAGTAACTGGTCTAGACTTAAAGAAATTTTAGTGTCAGAAATAATCTGATAATATTGATTGGAATTATGAGCCTAACTCTCTTGACATTAATGAAATAAAACAGAAAGATAAAGTCAATATAAAAAAATATTCCTGAAGTTAGAAAATTCTCTAAACCAGGAGATCCATTAGAAAAATCATCTTGGGATAATTGGTTTTCTTGTAAAAGAAAAGAAAAAGAAAAAGTTTGGAAAGAATTTGGAATTATATCAAGTATAGAAAACTGTCAAAATGCTTTAAGTAAGCAAAATGAAAAATTGAAACATGAAAATAAAATTGCTAAGAATATTACATACATTTACAAATATATAAAATCAAAAACTAAAATTTACAAAAACATTAATACAGTAGAAAATGATGAATTAACAAATACACCATGTCCTGGTATGGCATTAAACTATATCTGATGAGGAAGCTCCAGTTTTTATGTTTGGAGAATGTGGAGTACCCCTTCATTGGTATTACTCTCAGGTCCACTATGACCTAGAGTGGAGGTACCTGTTAGGGTCCCATCAAATAAAAATATTTAATCATTTACTATACTTAAAAACATTTAACTGTTTACAAACAAATGAGCTCAGGTTTGTTTAAAAATGTTACCTTCAAATTATATATATATATATATCACAGTGGGTGATGCAACAGAGACCTAAAGTAAGAGAAATCTGAGAATGTTTCTAAAAGTAGAAAAATAATCAGCAAGGATTTTAGAAGAATGAAAATAGTACATTGCTTTTAGAAGAATGATATAATACGTTTTCGAAATAGAAAAACCAGGAATATTGTTTATTTTTGGCTGGGCAGAAAAATGATATATGGGAATTATTTTTTCTAACCAGAAAAAGAAAAGAAAGAGAAAAGTCAAATATATATTTTGAATTGTTCTAAAAGTGTCATTGAAAACAGTGAAGTCAAAACAATGACAAGTTGGACAGAAGGGGTCTGATGAAGGGGTCAATCACAACTTATGGGTGGATAAGAGTTTTCTTAGGAAAATTTCAAACCCTGAGAATGGACTGTGTGATATGGTGTGTTGGTCACATGACAGAGAGGGCTGCCCACTGCAGGAAGAGGGGACTGTAGCTGACATGTGGAAGTAGGAGAAAACTCCTCCCCCTTTGAGTAACGGTCATAGAGAGTCACCGTTGAAGTGGGAGATAAGCAAGCATGGATGGAATTAATTACTGAAATCTAATTAAGAAGAAAACCATTGATAATATGAGCCCACAAAGAAATAGGAAACCAAGATTTTTCTTGAAGCCAGACCAATGGCAGATAGAAAGCAATCTAACACTCCATATTTGAGCCTTGAACCAGACCTCCTGAGACAGAGAAGTGAGAACCATGTGTTAGCTAATGGAAGGCTGATGTGAGAGAATTGATAGCTGTACTGAGAACCGCTAAGCAACTTAGCTCTGTGAAAAGTTGTACTGACTACTAAATTCAACTGACTGCTGATATAGGAGGGAACAGGTCTCAGAATTGCATTACTTCACTCAATGGGAAATGGACTTGTTAATTTTTTTAAAAAAAGGACTTGTTTATTTTTTGTTAACTAAACTTTTTATTAATTATTGAACAACTCCGTGTTTGTTTTGTCTCCGGCATTATGACTTCAATTTATTTTTTTTTTAATGATCAACCCTGTCTGATTTGTTTGGCGATTTTGATTGTCTGGATCTAAAGACACAATGTGGACAGGTAGCTAGTTCAGCCAAGATTTGATCCTTCATCAGATCAGTGACCTGCTGATGGTTGACGTAGACAACTGGGTGACATATATAATAGAGGATTTGACGTTAAATAACATAATAGGATTGATATGTGTGACACGGTGTTGGGCATTCATTGTGTGGGTGTGTGTGTGGGTCCCAGTCTGAGAATCCCTTTGTCTGTTTTGGCATGAAACCCACACAAAGGGCCTGCGCTCGAGATCTTCCACTAAACCGGAAGGATGAAGGAAGGAAGGTCCCAGAGAACAGTCAGCATAAGGGAGCAAAAGAGGTCAGTCAAGACAGAAGGAAGACAGTCAGCAGAAGGGAGCAGAAGGGACCAGTCGACAGAACAGGTCAGTCAGGGAGGTGAGAGTCGGGCAGAGAGGAGACAAGTCAGTAGAAATCAGAAAAGTGGCTGCTTGGACCTGTTGACCTACGGATCCCAGGTGGACCAACGCGAGAAGTTAAGTCAGCATCGCTAGTGGCTTTGTGAGAGTTTTTGCTCGAGTACATACTCGTGTTAACTCACAGAATGTAGAAAAAGTGTCACATATACTTCCCCACTTCTTGCACTTGGAGTTGACCCAAGTCCGTGTTTGTTTGTTTCTTCCACCCCCTCGGTTGTGTATTTTGTGTATCTGTAAAGAAATGTGAAATACCCCTGGCCAGAGATGAGAAAAACCACTAGATGAATCACTGGCCATGAGTGGTTTAAGGAAGCTGAGATAGTGGGGTCGGCCGGCGGTGTATTGGCACATATGCCATTAAACTCAACCAACCAATAAATAAACACACCAGTTAAAACAGCAGCTTCACTAGCAATATTTTTTCAATCTGTTCATTCTTTCGAAGAGTTTGGTCCACTACAGGAAAATTGTTCTGAAGAGGGTAACAAAAAATTTTGGATGAACTAATGATAAGTGCTAAAGACTAAATTATTATTATCCAAGTTGGATGTCAGTAAAAATTTGGGACCAGATAAAATACATTCTAAAATATTAAAAAACTTAACATCAAATGAAAGTTTTATCAATGCAATATATAAATTATTTGAGAAATGTATAGAATATGAAATGATTCTGTATATTTGAAAAACAGCAATTGTAATACCACTACATAAAAAAGGTTCAATACATTCTTAAAAAATTACTGACCATTTTCTCTTAACATATTTATTATGTAAGGTTTTTGAAAAATTGATTAGAAATTACATATAAAATTTAAATTGAGTGATATCAATTGTAATCAACAAAGTTTTCTCAATAATAAATCAACTTTGACTAATATTTTGGAAAGTATTGATATTATAAATAAATAAATATTTGATGGAAGAAAATCATGTGAATTCTATATACATTTGGATCATGGCAAGACATTTGATACCGTATCTCCTTATTATTTACTAGTAAAAATGAAAGGCTTTGGTATTTCTAAAAAAAAAATATTGAATATTGTAAGATGCATTTTAACAGATAAAACTGAAAGTTAAAATTTTTAACAAGGATTCTGAAATACAGAATATAGCCCCCTGGTGTTGCTTAGGGTCCAGTACTGGGATCTTTATTGTTTTTAATAGTCATAAATAATTTACCTAATGATATAAAAACAGAAATAAAAATTTTTGCAGACGATGTCAAACTACATGTTAGACCATTATCAAAAGAAACTACACTGATGGATCTAAACAAACTGACACATTGGGAAAAAATTTGGAAATTAGGATTTAATATAGAAAACCATTCAGTACTTCATATTGGATGCGAAAATATTCCAGATGAATAGAAATTAAGCAAGAGGGAAATCAAACAAGTAAATGAGGAATACACGGAAGAGGTTGGCTTTGATGATACATTTAAAGCAGATAATATCCTATTTTGTTTATTGTATTGAAAGTAAATGAAATGATTAGCAAGATGGTTAGAAATTCTATTTTGAGAGATGTAAATGTTGTTTTAAAAATATATAAAACACTGATAAGAATTTTGTATGCAGGTTTGGGCTCCAATGTCGAGACATGGAAATTGGAATGTAATATTTGAAAGTGAAGGGTATAGAACGAGTGACAAAAATAATAAAAGAAGTAAAATATTACATTTATAGAGAGAGATGAGAGAAAATAGGATAAACTATTTTACTTGGAAGAAGAATCAAAGGTGATCTAATTGAAACTTTTAAAATAATGGAACTTCTAATTATGGTAGATATTTTAAAAATATTTCTCCCCAAGCTGAAAATTTAGTGTCAAGACAGATTTTAAAAATTAAGTCTACTAAACTTTTGGATTTTTTTGCTAATAGAGTAAAATCTTTTTGGAACAAATTGCCAAATCAGATCGAAAATAGCAATGGTGTAGAAAAAATTTCGGATGAAATTGGATGATTTCAGAAAAAAATGGTTTGAAAAAGAATTTAAAAGGGAATTTTTAGGAAGTATCAGATGAATTACGTAAGAGAATTTGATCTATATATAGATATTGTAATAATAATAATGTATATGTTCTTTCTAAAGATTCTTTTTCTTTTAGGTTGATATAGTAAAACTGAGATGTACAAGGAGGCATAAAAAATAAATGATGATGATAATGAGATATATTTGCTTGTATTCAAAGATTCCATTATCTGAACCCTTAGTACAGAAGTTTTGATGTATCAACTCTGCAAGATCTGATGAGTGCCTTATTATGGAATAATGGTTTACAAGCTAGTCTTGATAATTGTTTGGACTAAAGTGAGTTTTATCCTCACTGAGTGATTTGTAGGCTTTTTTAGACTAAACTTTTGCTTTCTTCAGCTCCACATGAAAGCATCAAAGGAAATTCTTTTCTTTTTAATGTTTTCATATTTTAGCATAGTCTGGCTCAAGGTCAAGTGAGGGAAGACAACCTTCTGACTATCAAAACTGAAATCCTTGTGCATGTAGGAAATACACCACCATCTCAACCACAAGAGGAACATTTCTGATTTTCTACAAACCAAATAATTATTTATATTATTACTTATTTAAAATATTGATCTAGTATCATATTTGATGTCATCTTGATCTTTACATTTAAATTAGGGTCTACTTTTATCTCTATTCTGTCATCTGAAATTTTTAGATGAATTATTAGTTGTCATATCCTTATCTTTGTTGTTTTGATCTTTGGTGTTCAATTCATTTTTTTATTGTTAGTCACTGAAATTCATTTTCAAAATAAGGCAGAAAATGTGAAGCATTTAAAAAAAAATTGCTCTTAATGAGTTGTCTGACTTTGTCCTTCTATTCTGTTTTGTACAGCAAAGGTTTCTAATGAGATCAATATCAACTCCTATCATTAATGAGACAATCTAAGATGTTGATCAGTACTGAATGATAAAAAGAAATCAGTTGAGCTTTGGGATTCCAAATTTGACATAAGAAATAAAAAATATATAAAATACCATATACTGATACACATTTATTTTTACACATCACTAATAGTACTTAGAGTTAATACAGGTTTCAATGTGATTGTTGGTGTTTAGAAAATACTTTGTATTAAGATCTTTCATTTATTTCCAATATGCATAAAAATCTGATATCACAAATATTTTCATCATTCTAAGAGAACCTGTGGATAATATTACTTATGAAGTATGTGTCTTTTTTGTTTGACCTTTTAGTAAGGATTTGCTACTTTTCAGGATTTCCAACTTTATTTATGGTGACATAAAGCTGGCCATAACAGAAGCCACTTTTGAGGTAGAGAGATGCTCTACCCTGAACAAGATTTCTGGATATAGTTTAAAACCTTCTCAAGGATGACCCTAACAATTTCTGAAAATTTGATTGAAATCAGACAACAAATTAACGTAGCCTTAATGGTATGGACTGACTGGTTGATTTTACAAATAGATTTTTTAAGAATGAGAATTTTCCATATATTCACAGAATTCCTAAAAGTTTTATATCATTTGGGGCTTTTTATCAATTTGTCCAAATTCATAAAAAGTTCTTTTTGAGAAGGTTTAAATCTGACTGTACCACTCCTGGATGAGCTAGTCTGGTTTTCTATGATCTGGTCCAAACTCAATCATAAAAATTAGCTATAAAATTTTGTTGGCAATAAAATGACAAATCATAACACGTTTAAGACAAAGACTCAAGGAAATAGTGCAGAAAGGCCATAAATTGTTGTTGAATATTCATTCTTAAAAGGAACAATATTTCTGATTAGTTCAACAACTTTATTTCTATCTGATGATGACATTTTAATTTGTGGCAGTTTTTCAGTTTATTTCTAAATACCACTGAATTGATCATACATACTTGCTTGATAGAGAAGATAGTCCTTGATTACAACAACTATGGATCAGCATGTTAGAGAATCACTGCAGTTTAGTGTATTGCCAAAAAGCCTTTGAAAAATATGGCAGCAGTTTTTTTAGGTCCTGTAGGGGAATATTGTAATTTCTGATGAATATCCCAAATATCAAGAAGTTGATATTGTTTCTTCAAGAAAAGCTAAAGTTGTTATACCATCACTCAATAAAGTGTTCTCAGTATTTTGTATTTTTGCAAATTTAAAAACAGATAATAATCCTACTTGAAGTGGTGAGAAAATTAAGGACTTTGCAAAAATCCTTGGTTTCTATCATCAACCAGTTACACCTGTCTGGCCACAAGCAAATTCTCAACCTGAAAACTTTAATCAAACTTTACATAAAATGATAAAAACTGCTAAAATGGAAGGAAAAAGCTGGAAACAGGAATTGTATTGGTTTCTGCAAAATTACTGTTCCATGTCACATTTGTCTACTGGACACAGTCCTGCTGAGCTTATATTTTAAGGCCGACAGGTTAGTGAAACTTCCCGAGACACAACAGAAATATGAGGTCAAGAAATAAGGCAAACAGATGCTAACATGAAACAAAACATGAAATATTATAATAAAAAAAGGGACACTAAATAGATGAATTTATCAATTGAGGACAAAGTATTAGTTAAACAACTAAAACAAAATAAAAGTATATTCCTTTTAATTCAACGCCATATATTGTTGTGGTAAAAAAGGATATTGTGATATCTGCCACATCAGCCAGAATAAAATTACTAAAAGTTGTTCCAACTTTGAAAAAAAGTGGGATGCTAATTATACTTTTGATAAAGATTTAAAAAAAATATAATTCTGCTAAGATAATTGTTGATAAGAATATTGAAGAAAATGTTACCAAAACACTGACTTCTTTTTTCTTCCTCCTAATTCTTCTGGTTCTTCTTTTGAGTCAGTCACACTTTAAATGTCTTCATCTTTAAAAAAAACACTCCACTCTTTTTCTTCATTCTCTTCTTTCACTTGCTTCATTGATATCACCTTCTTCTTTGGAGTTTGTCTTTCAGTGGCTGTTATTTCTTACTCAAAATTCTTCTGATTTCACTTGCTTAATAAAACTGGATATATGGGAGGGGAGACAGAAAACAGAGATCAACACACAACAAAGAGTGAAAAAAAAATATGAAAAAGCACAGTGCATTTATTGCAAAGGTATTTTTATGTGTCCTGTGGTCCTAGTGCCATTTTGGAATTCTTAATACAAAAGATACGTTTTGCCATCAGAAAACTGCAGAACAGTAAGAGAATGAGGATAATTTGCCCCTCCTCTTTAATTTGCTTACATCACTGATTAGCTGATTTTCTCCTGCTGCTGCTGACTGGCAAATCTATAAATAGGATGGATGATTCTCATGGTGTTTTGTACCCCCAAACTAATCCAACAAGGCTTTAAAAGATTAAAGATTTTTATCAGAATTGTTCATATGAACACTTGATTTGGAATTTTTATTTGAAATCATTATTAAAAATTTAAAAACTTAATCCTGAATTAACATTGTAAATGTTATGAAAATTCAAAATCATTAAAAAAATTTTCTGAGATTTATCTATTTAACATATAAGATTTTACATGTTAAATTTCAAACATCTTTTTAAGTATAACCCTACTTTTATAAAATCTAAATTGTCTTTTCATGAAAAATTCAATTTAAGTAACCTATCTTTATTTTTATTAATGTTTATTGTTTCATTTGTTAAAATCTTATTTCAATGCAAGATAAAATTTGAAATTTTGTTAATGATTTTTTGTGGTAGTAGATTTTCACTCTAATAAAACCATTACAAACTTCTTGATATTTAGAATTAAATAAGGTGATAAATGTAAGTATTTTTCAAACTAATCTATTAATTAAAAAATTTCAATCAAATTCTAGATTTTTAAAATTGTAAACTGCAATGGGCATTGATTATAAAATCTCTCTTTTTAAACTGGCACAAACATTATTCTAAAACTGGAAATAAGGATTTTAATGGAGTGGGGCTGAAAAGCCTTTCAATCCATCCCACCACCAGCAGAGATTCTAATTTTCTACTGAAAATATAATTTTTTATTCACATCTGCTTTTATTGTTTTATTTTCTGTTCAATGAAGCATAGTTATAATAATAAAATTGTCTAGGATAGTTGGGGGTTTTTTGAGGGGGAGCAAAGATTATTTTTTGTTTTGTCTACAAAAGAAAGAAACCAAAATATTTTCTTTCTATTTGATTTGCCTTCTTTTTTTAAATTAAAAAACTGAAACAATTCATTATTAGTTGGAATTACAAGTCAATTAAAGAAAATGGATTGTCAATGGTCAGAAATTAATGCATATGTTACTCATAAAAAAGGGCTATTATATGCATAATGTAAAAGCATCGCTAAAAGTTTTACTATAGAATATTGAAAATCAAAAAGAAAGGGATTGTCAGTGGTTAGGAATAAATGCAAACATTAAGTATTATTGGTGTCATCTAAATGTATGACTAATTAGCTTACTCTAGAATAGCATCGTAGATCAAAAAGAAAGGGATTGTCAGTGGTCAGGAGTAGAGCTATAACGTTTATCAATTTCTTGTAGAAAAAAGTAGCCTAGGTAACAACAGTGAAGATTTTCTCATTAATCCACCAAATTTCTCAAAAAAGATGCGATGATTCTATTAATGATATAAATTAACAGCAAAAACTTTTCTTTACTTTCAGATTTCCAGAAAATCAAGAACAGAGATTCTGGAATGCCAAATTTTAGTCTCAACTAGCATGAAATTTAAAAAAAAGAAACATTAAATTTAAGGAATTTAAAAAAATGAGACATAGGAGAGAATTTTAGAAGTCTGCTTCAAGTCATAAGCATCTTTTACCAAACTAAAAGCAATAATACATTCTAGATTTATTCAGTCATTACTCAACATGGACAAAGTTAAAAATGCTGACAGCATCATTAAAGATTGTAGTTCAACTGTTTCAAGAACTGAAATGAAAAATGTCTTGAAGTGTAATGCATGCACGAAAGAATTTATTTCTGATTCTGCTTTAGTGAAGCATATGCGAATTCACACTGGAGAGACACCATTTACCTGTGAGATATGTGGGAAATCCTTCTCTCAAACAAGCAACTTAAATACTCATGTAAAAACACACACTGGAAAGAAACCTTTTCGATGTGAAGTGTGTGGAAAAGATTTCTCTGAAAGAGATCATCGTAAAGTTCACATGAGAACACACACTGGAGAGACACCATTTACCTGTAAGACATGTGGAAAATCCTTCTCTCATCCATTTTCTTTCAAAAGACATATGAGGACACATATTATTTCAAGAAATGAAAAAGAAGAAAAATGTGATTTGAAGTGTATTGTGTGTATGAAAGAATTTTTTTCCAACTATTCTTTAATGATACACATGAGAATACACACTGGAGAGAGACCTTTTACTTGTGAGATATGTGGGAAATGTTTCTCTCGAACAAGCAACTTGAATAGTCACAGAAGAATTCACACTGGAGAGAAACCTTTTCAATGTGAAGTATGTGGAAAAGGCTTTACTGAAAGTGGTCATGTTAAAATTCACATGAGAACACACACTGGAGTGACACCATTTACCTGTAAGACATGTGGGAAATCCTTCTCTCATCCATTTTCTTTTAAGAGACACATGTTAAGACATTCTGTTTCAAGAAATGAGAAAGAAGAAAAAAGTGATTTGAAGTGTATTGTGTGTATGAAAGAATTTTTTTCCAACTATTCTTTAATGACACACATGAGAATGCACACTGGAGAGCGTCCATTTACATGTGAGATATGTGGAAAATCCTTCTCTCGAACAAGCAATTTAAAAAATCATAGAAGAATACACACTGGAGAGAAACCTTTTCAGTGTGAAGTGTGTGGGAAAGGCTTCACTGAAAAAGGTCACCTTAAAGTTCATATGAGAACACACACTGGAGAGACACCATATAACTGTAAGACTTGTAAAAAATCCTTCTCTCACCGAAGCCATTTTAAAAAACACATGACAAGACATTCTGTTTCAAAAACTGAAGAAAAAGAAAATTTTAATTGTGAATTATGTGGCAAAGGGTTTTCTGAAAAGAGTAGAATTAAAGTTCACATGAGGGTACACACTGGAGAGACACCATTTAAATGTGAAATGTGTAACAAATGTTTTACTCAAAGTAGCACCTTAAAACAACACATGAATATTCACAATGGAGCAAAACCTTTTATCTGTGAAGTCTGTGGAAAAAGTTTCTCTCAAAAAGGTAACCTTAAAGTCCATATAAGGTCACATACTGGAGAGAAACCATTTATGTGTGAAATATGTAACAAAGGATTTTCTGCAAGTGGTCACTTGAAACGACACATGAGGATTCATTCTGATTATTAAAAGTAAAGTGTACAAGGTTTAGTTAAAAGGATGGCTTTATATGGCTTTATTTATGAATTTGAAGGGAAATTCTTTATTGCTTTCTTTCTCCCCCTTTGCTGATTTTTTGTTGCTTCCTTATTGCTGCTATTTATTTTTAACTTTCTTTTTTTTCCATCCATTGTTTCTTTCTTTATTTGATTTTCTTTCTTTTTTTCTCCTTTTTATTTTAAACTTTTTCTTTCTTTTCTCTTAATTTTTCTTTTTTTTCTTTCTCCTGCAAATTTCTTCTTTTTTTTTTCTTCTGTTATCTATTTTAACTTTCTTTTCTCTTGATCTTTCTTTTTCCTGTTATTTATTCTTCTTTCTTTTTCCTGATATTTTTACTTTCTTCTTTCTTTCATTCTCCTGCTATTGATTTAAACTTTCTTTTTTGTATACAGGAATCTATTTTAAAACTACATCTCACAAAATGTTTAGTATGAACTCTTTAAATCAATAAACAAAAGCATATTTGGTGAAGAAATCTTTTTTTCAGACTATATTTTCAAATTGCATGGTTACAATAATGAAATATACACATAGAAGTTTATTCATAAAGAAATAATTTGCAATGTTGTATAGATGTTCAATCTACAAATATTTCTTTCATGATTATCTTCTAGAAGATTTTCATCCAGAAAAAAATCACAAAATTTATATATACAATGTAAAATTTTCAATAGAAATGCACTTAAAATCAGAAAAACATTGTAAGTGGTCAACAATTACAACAAATGCTGTTGTTTAAAATAGTGTGATTATAATTTAGAAAAATGAAAATTGCTACAAAACTTAATTCCACACAAAATAATTACTGGTTGAAAATAAACACATTTGACTAATGATATAATCATATCTATTCTTGTTTTAGTGATTCTTTGTTAATATTCCTGCTGATAATAAAAGCAATTATCAAGGATTTCTGAAATTTAAAAATTAATTCATTAGATTTAAGGACATTAGAGAATATCAACATGTGTTATTCAACTTGGTACATGTAGCTGAATTTTCCTTATTAGATATTCTTATAAATGACTGAGTTTGCTGTTTGAGGATGCAGTTGGCATATTTTAATGCCCGACTAATAGTGCTCTAGAGAAAAGATCTTATACTATAAACAAGAAGCCATGTTCCTGCAAGACATACTAATTGTACAGAATTTAAATTTTATAATCAACTCTAATCTTCAGGTTTCCATTCATAGATGAAGCAAAATCTGCAGTTACATAATTTTTTCATGATTATATTTTCTACATAAGAAATTCACATCCAATCAAATCATTTCAACATCAAGATTTTTTCCAATTATCATTAAACAACAGAGTTTTAATAATAAAGTAATCAATGATTTCATTAGTTATTATTCACTATAATTTTGATATTTTTTTTTTTTTGCATTTAATAGCAAAGTATAAATTCATCTATTTTTATTTGTGCTGTGTAGGAATTCTTGAAACAATATAACAGTGCAAATTATTTGCATTAGGAATATGAAGAATTGAGAAAAGTGAAATGTGGCTAAGATAAAAGTTGAAAAGATATCACAGCCTTTTAGGCTAATACTGCTAAGTGAAATGAAAGGGTGTTAATAAAAAAAATCAGATCCTGTTTGATGTACTGGTTGGCTGATATTGCAAATCCAGGGCTCCAAATGTTTGTCTTAATTGTATACATAGACAGCTGAGAGATTATATGAAACACTTTTGGTTAGTTCTTGGTGAGTCCTGATTAATAGGAAAAGTATTTTGTGTTCACTACTATGTCCACAAATGAAGAAAGTCTCTGGCTTCCTTTTAGTACATGTGTAATTTGATACTCACTAGGAAAGGTGATTGAAAATTGATCACAAGTTTGTTTGTTTTTTGTTGGGAGTGTAATTCACTTTTTTTTCTTTGGTAATTGAAAACTTGGATGAGCGGTCATATTTGAAAAGTACATCCTTCCTTCTAGGTAAAACTTTAACGTCATGCGAGTATCGTCATTGTTGTCAAAATCATAATTGCTAAACACCTTGAATTCTTATATTTCTCTATTTCAGTCATTTTATATCTGTTGATTGATTGATTGTTATTAGCATTGGGATTACACCCCTTTTGCTTCTTTCCAAAATATTATTTCTAATGAATGCTAGGTGGTGTGACCAAAGTATCATTATAAAACACGCAGCAAAGTCTAATCTCTCTCTCTCTCATCATTCTGGCCTTGACAACAAGAAGCACGGACAAATGTGTACGTCTCCCGACTGGGAGAAACTCACATCTCCACAAACCACCGATCGTACCTCGCAGGATAGTATGCTTTGACGTAAATCTTCATTCAACAACTTTCATTCCATAAAGAACTCTTATCTACCATATTGGACTTTCTTTTCTCTAATGTACTCTTAGTATTTCACATATCTATTCTATTAATTTTGCTCAAGCAATAGGTATATTGTCAGTTCGTTGCAAATTTTTTTTATATTGTTTGACACGAGGAAATATTAAATCATAATTCATTTCCTCTGTATTGTTTCTCATTCTCTAATAATTGTGGCGGTGAGTTTTGGTACTCAGATACAACAAATATATGTAGACCAACCTTCAAGTCGTTTATATCAAAGCTCACTCGATCCTATCCTACATGATATATAGTTTAAACATTACATTTATTCTTATCACTTCACAAATTATATAGTCTATGTTCTTCATTTTATTAATAACTGAATTAGAAACTATAGACACTTACACTCCTATAATTTGAATTGGGCGGTATGCCACTTATTCCCACAACAATGATGGCGGACGTAAGTAAATTTTCAGTCTCGGGAAACCATTGGCCAGGAGAACCACGTGATCACTGCTTAAAACTACGTCCTCATCTGAATTTTGTCCCGCGATTTTTGGAGCCAATTCCAAGACACGTATTTTCTATAAATACTTCGTCTTCAAACACACTTTCTCTCTTTTTCACAATTTCACTTGTAGGGCTAACACACTCTCTCCAGTGTGACTCTCTTATTCACCAACAGACGTCAAAAGTCACGAAATGGATAAGCCACGCAAACATTCCTTTCCTCAGTATACCTTGTCTGTGAGACTTTCCAGCCTCAAAAATTGCAATTGTTTCGAACCACAGAAAGAAACGAACATTTAAAAATACGTAGTCAACATGAATAGGACACTTTTATCATTTAACCCTTTCCGTAGTTTTAGTTGTGTTAGTCACACACACACACACACACACACACACACACACACAGGACTATTTTACGAACAATAATAGAACCGTAGCAATATTTTAAATGTATCATTGCATGTTTTGTTATGAATATAAATTTGTTTTGTTTGTCGCCTCGTTTTGAATGTTCCTTTTGTCCGCGCCGTTTCATATCGTTTACACATGTTTCATATCTTTACTCATTTACTACATTTGTCTCCATCTGCCTATTTTACCTTTTTTCATGTGCCTTTTTCCAAACATAACATACCACTAAACATATACTAAACTTTAACATAAATTTTGGGAGACCAAACATATCTACCATAATAACAACACCCTTAATTAATTTTTTATTGTGGAGGTAATTATTTAAAAAATCATGGAATGATATTTTAGGACGTCTGATGTATTGTAGTGCCCATTTTCCATCACTGTTAATCCTGGTGCCTAGCTGTGTGACCGACAACAAAGAGTCAAGTATGAGAACTCTCACTATAGTTGCAAGTTACGCTCACACACAAGACTTAGAGATTTTTTAAAAAGTGGTTGTTAGTTACCAGGAGAGCAACAAATGGCAACCTACATTTTGTGGTAAAAATTTGTCAAAGTAATAAATGAATTTTTAAAATACCACTTCATATCTTCCTGTCTTTGGTTCTAGAGGGGAGTTGTAACATTGGCAATAAAATAGACGGGATTTTTATGTAACCATGTGTCTGACTTTTTCTTTCCTGATATGAACAACCTCATCTGGTCGTCATCTCTTCGTCTTCGGCAACTCTTTTCAAGACACCAGCAACACTACAGTTTAACCAAAGAATTAATCATATGAAATGTTATGGTAAAAACAACCAAGATAAATGTGGTGAAGGATCAACAGCAGGGCAAGGATCGATCTCGAGTCACGTGACTTATGCATATTGAACAACAACTCAGTTACAAATAAAAGCTAGTGTTGCTATTAACCGAGTCAAGAGCAAAACTGTGAGAAAAAAGAAAACCAGCTCCTGCCCGAATTTGTAGGTGAGAAATTCTGCCGTCAATGTGAAGATTTTTCACATGTGTTAGGACCAACAGTCACCAAATATTGTGACCGAAAATGAAAAAGGCGAGAGAGAGAGAGAGAGGTGTAATCTACGAGAGTACCAGTCCATTGAACAACTTTCATCAATGGTAGGTAATAAAGCAGACGGAACTTTTTAACAAAGGGGATTAACATTGTCCTGACACCGTTAGGAATAATTCTTATCGTCAAATAAGTAAGTTAGTTATAATTTGCTCTTTGATAATTTTAATTCTTTCAAGAAAAACAAATTTTCATTTGATTTTCTGCTTCCCCCCAATTTTTTTTTATTGCAGTAGTAATTTTTGTTCCGTTTTCCTTTTTCTTCAAATTCTTTGAATTCTTGAATGATATGTTTTGTATATTTGATTAGAAATTTTTATTGTATTAATTTTTTGTTGGAATTTTTTAAAACCTTTTTTTAAAGGTTTATCATCAATTGTACTATTTGTATTTATTTTAATGAAAAGAAATCATTTTTCTCTTTAAAAAAAAGTCTCGTCAAAATTTTTTCAGTTTACTTCAATGCAATCAACACCAGTTGTTGATTATTATTTCGTTAAGAGCTCTTCACAAAGTGTAAGGGTTAGCAAGCTAGACTAGTAAACCATAACTAGTGAAGGTCCCTCATGAGTCTTGTTCTTGTGTCACAAATAAACTAACCTTAGTGAATAAAAAAAATTCGATTAAGCGCTAGTTTTTTAAAAAAAAACCAAAATAACTTTTTTCCGAGGTTTTCCCATCAATGCGAACGCCGCATTGATTACAATTGGTTTATAGCAAAAATTATTTTAAACAAAAAGTTTTTTTTTTGAGGCTATTCAAAATGGTGGCAAATCAGGGAGCTTAATGCTTGAATAGAGGTCTGTCTTCAAATTTTTGGTGGTTGAGAAGTGCAAACCATGTGGAATTTACTGAAGAATGTGTAATGAATTCGGAGAAGCATATTTTGGTTGAAAGAATATTTACAAATAGGCTCGATGTGTTTGCTACCATTAGCCTGTGTGAAAAAGATTGTTCATGGAGTAGAAACTTAGTGACTCTCTGGTAGAGAAATAGTTCTGGGGGCAACGGTCAGTAAAGAAGATCATGCTGGTAGTCTTTTGAGACATGAAAGGATCTATCTCAATTGAATTCCTTGAAAAGGTACAAGTATAAACAATGCTTCTTATTGCTTGTTCCTTTGGCAAAATTCACCTGATTTATTGAATGACTTTTGTTATTTTGGCCTGTTTTCAAAAAGAGTCTGAACATGACGTCATTAATTCAAATATTAATTTCAAAACTCCTGTACATTTTCTGCAACATTAAAAGAAAAGTTTTTAAAAATAAATCACCAAATCAAATTTGAATTTTGGCCTCTGATGTTAACTTTGTACTAATTTTCTTGGGATGGGGGAAACATTTGCACTTTTGTGTTCTCTAGTTGCCAGATATCTTGACAAAAGGTCTTGTTACTGGTATGCCATGAAATGTATCAGTGACAAAAGTGGGTGATAAATCTATCTCTTCCCCCATTCCCAACCAACTATTAATAAAATAGGAGGGCAAACTGTAAATGTAGTAAGTATAAATAAAAGAATAAAAGTTATTTTGATTTATTTTAATAGGCATAATAAAAAATACCCAATCAGCATAAAACATCTGAAAATTTAATTTATCAAAAAAATATGTAATTCAATGAATGCATATAATTTCCATCTACTAAATAACTTAAATATAAAGTTTAGAAAATTTCAATGAATCAATATTTTTACTTACAATATCTTTTATAAGGGTCTCAAAATTGTTTACAACAAACTTTTTCCAAATAATTTTTTAAAAGAAAAAAGACAATACTGTTTCTTATAAAATACATATTGTTTCATTTTCTTTTCTTCTTTGTGTTCTTGTTTCATGGTTTCATCTGGTAAAATTTGATGATTTCAAATACTTTATTTTTTCTTTCTTCAATGCAGGAATAAGTAAAATTTTATTGGCTGTATTTCCTTATTTTATTCATATTCTTGTGGTTCAAAAGACTCTTAAAGTTCATTACTTTTTTTTACAATAAGAAATATTTTTCACCATATGAGACATTAAAAAATATGACAACTTTGTTAAATATTCTCTTTTTGAAAAAATCACAATGAATATCAATTTTTCAAATTAGCTTTTAAAAAATAAAAATTGAATTCACACGTTGTGCAAAACATTTATGGGAATAAATTAAATGCTATATGTTTATATTATTCAAAATTAAATTGATTTTCCCTTGAAGAAAATCACATATTAAAGAGTTATCCTGGTTTTAACATATTAAATTGAATAAATTATCTGTCCTCAGATAAAATAAAATTCAATAAAAAAAACTTTAAGCCTTATGTAGAAATTTTTTTTTTCAAATAATAACCTCTGGTTATCATTTTAAAAAATTTGAATAAATAAATCAATTTATATGGATAAAAAAAATTAAAGTTGTTTTTCTTTAGCAATTAATTCAAATTTGAAAATTCATTATGAATAATAAACTGCATTAAGTGATAATTTTCAATAATTACAGACATTTTAAGAGAAATAATTGTGTACCTTTATTTTGTATTTAATTTTAACATATTAGAGATAAAACATAGAGACAAAAATAATTCTATATGAACAACACAAGGAAAAAATACACGTTGCTTAAAAATTGACAATTTTTGCAAAGAAACAAGAATGCAAATCTTCAACCATAACAAATCAAAGGTTATTCAAAAACTCAACCAATAAAAATGCTGGAAAATTTTCCAGGTAACAAGACATTGAAACCTTCTTGATTACAACTCTTAACTTATAAACAAATGTACTCAACTAAAAATTTCTATTTAAAATTGAACTGTTTCAGCTGAGAACTCTTGTTTTTACTTTTTTATTTTATGTATATATATTTTTTAATAATAATTTCTTTAAATTAATTATAATTTTTTAAAACAAATTTTTATAGCCTTGGTAAGGCAACCAGTCTAGGAGAAGGAAAACTCTGAATTCAAACTACTTGTACTCTGCTTAAAAATTGGACTTTGTGTCATGTCATTATTGTTGGAGAAAAGTTAGGTAAATACTACAAGATACAATCATTCCATCAAGGATATTCATAAATTAACTGTAAAATCTTATATTTTCAGATTTCCAGAAGATTAAGAACAGAGACTCTGGAATGCCAGACTTCAGCCTCAATGAGCCATAAATTTATTGAAGGTCAGGTGAAGAATTAGGTTAGTATTTTAGAAGACTGCTTCATGTCATAAACATCTTCAGCAAAACAAAAAGGTATTGTTTGTAAATTTCCTCAGAGGTCTCTCAATATGGACAAAGCTATGACTGATGATTTCATCATTAAAGATTGTAATTTGACTGCTTCAGAAAGTAAAGAAAATGAAAAAAAGATGTTGAAGTGTAATGTATGTATGAAACAATTTACTTACAATTCTGTTTTAATGAAGCACATGAGAATACACACAGGAGAAAAGCCTTTCACTTGTCATATTTGTGGCAAAGCATTTTCTTTAAAAGGCACCTTTAAACAGCATGAGAGAATACATACTGGAGAGACACCTTATCATTGTGAAGTCTGTGGAAAAGAATATTCTGTTAAGACGCTCTTACAAGTTCACATAAGAACACATACTGGTGAGAGACCTTTTATATGTCAAATGTGTGGAAAAGCATTTACTTCAAAATGTACATTAAAACAGCACCTAAGAATACATACTGGTGAGACACCTTATCACTGTGGAGTTTGTGGAAAAGATTTTTCTTTTAACAATCTCTTAAAAATTCACTTAAGAACACACACTGGGGAGATGCCTTTTATTTGTGAAATGTGTAACAAAGTATTTTCTTCAAAAAGCAACTTGAAACAACATATGAGAATACATACAGGTGAGAAGCCTTATAACTGTGAAGTTTGCGGAAAAGATTTCTCTGTTAACCGTGTCTTAAAAGTTCACATGCGAACACACACTGGAGAGACACCTTTTAAGTGTGAAATATGTGGAAAAGGTTACTATGAAAATGGAAATTTTAAAATACACATGAGAGGACACACTGGAGAAACTCCTTATCAATGTAAAATGTGTGGAAAAGGATTCTCACAAACAAGTGGCCTTAAAGTTCATATGATGACACACACTGGAGAGTCACCATTTACTTGTGAGATATGTGGAAAATCCTTTTATGGAACTAGCAACTTAAATACTCACATGAGAACACATACTGGAGAAAAACCTTTTAAATGTGAAATCTGCAATAAAGCCTTCTCTTCAAAGAGTAATCTTAAATTTCATTCAAAGATCCATACTGGAGATAAACCCTTTATTTGTAAAGTTTGTGGAAAATCCTTCTATGTCAGAAGTCAACTAAAGAGACACAAAAAGACACACATTGGCAAAAATACTGGTCACTAAAAAAACAAACAGGATTATGGATGTTGAATGTTTGCCATTGATTAGACACAGAAATTTTCTTCATTTGAAAAACATGAAAACATAGAGTAAAAGAAATACTGATCATTAAAATGAAATTTTATTGTGAAATAGAAACTGGAAGAAAAATGAGACATAAAAAACAATTTGGTGGAATATTTATTATATTTTGTTCTGTGCGGGCTTTATGAGATAAAGATTAAAAAAACATTTTTAAATATTGGAAAATTTTAAAACTATCTATGAGATCATGGTTACCTAATTAGGAACATTGATTGTTATGAAACAGGTTAATGAGAAAACAAAGATTTGAAATTGGGTTTATGATCATTATTACTGATTTGTGTGAAGTAAAATATTTTTATTAATAAATTATAGTTTTTTTAATATACTGAAATTAGTGAATGTTGGGGATAAGTTTTTATCATTCTGACCTATATCAAATTTAGTGGGATATCATTTTAATATTAATCACGCTAGAAAAGGTGTTATTTTATTAAATCTAGGTTGTTTCATTGTTTGATACAAAAAGATTACAGAGTATTCTATAAGTTTTGTGTATTATATTTTATAAAGTAACATGTAAGCCTCTTTCAAATTGATGGATGATGAATACATTTGAATTATTACCCTTTTAAAAACATTGCTCATAAATAAAGCTCATTTAAACTATAGTTTGTATAAGTTCTTTTTTAGTCATATTTCTCTGATATAAAAACTTTATTACAGGGGATAATATAACTGTCTCTGATATAGTTTTGTTGTCTGGTTTATTAATTATGTTCCTAATTATTTTGGATTTTTTTGTGATGATTTGAAAACCTAATTTAAAAAAAAATATCACTTATATTTATTGTTCAGTTTGTGGGGAGAATTATATAATTATTGAATTCGATTTTGCTTGGATGTTAAGTCCCAAAATGTCAAGTAATTTGATAAAATTTCAGCTCCTAGCACACTGAATTTCTAAAAACCAAATTTAGTTATTTGTGTTAATTTGAACACAAAAACCAACAAGAACTTTAAAATTATAAAAACAACCCCCAATATTTCAGCTTGTATGTTATCACCTTTCTTCAGGTGAATTATTTTCTTTTAGTTCATTTTATAATCTTGTCTGTGATTTCTATGCAGAACATTCACAATCAACAATCCTTCAGTTTTGATTTCTGGCTACACAAATGAATTTCTCTTGACAATCTGGAACTGGCAGAAGGGTCACTTAGAAATAAATAATTTATAAATAAAAGCCTTTCTTTTCACTTAGTTGTCAATTGGGTGAATTTGCTAGAATTATCTTTTGGTGTTTCTTTTTTTTTTGGACTTTGTTAGAATCTCTTTTATAAGCATTTATATTTATATTTCTTTTTCTTTTTTGTTTTAAATCAAATTGGTTTTGATATCTTATTTTTCTTCCATTCTGACTGATATTTTATTCAGAATAGGAAATTAAAAGTTAACCACTGCTATAGAGAGATTTTCTTCATTTCTTTTTTAAACTAAGATTGTCTTGCTCTCTTTTTTGACAACTCTGCTTATTATTTCCATCTATAAAAATAATTATAAGCTTAAAACTGACTCCAGTAAACAAAATTCTAAATTGTATTGAGGTATATGGTTACAAATCTGAAAGCAACTTGTAGAAATAACCCTTCAGTGTAATTCCCAGTGGCCTTCATTAAAAACATGGTTGATCTTGTTATATTGAATCAAATTTGAATGAAAACAACAAATGAATTCTCGTTTTCTCATGAATTTTTGGAGAATTCAATCAACTTTTTTTTTTTCATAAATAATTTGTTTATTTGCAGCTTTAAAAAGAACATTAGATTTTCTTTTGTAAATTTTTTTTATTGGGGTGTTCACCTCTGGTCATTGAATCAGATCAAGAGGCAGCCACTGCAGAAAATGAAATAAGAGTCTATAGTGGTTCCATCTATCAGTATTCTTGCTTATTAAATTTCTATAAATCAAATTTGTCCAATTTTATAAATTAGTTCAGAAAATTGGTAATATTGGTGATGCCTGGTGTTAAGGAAGATATTTAGTTGAGCTCCCATTCACTAAGGACCAATATCAGTATTAGTAAATCCATGACATATTAACAATAAATATAACAAAAAGAAAGACAAGATAAATACATTTGTACTTACAAGAACATTTAATTTTTTATATACATAATATACATACCAATTGTATTAAAAAGAAAAGAATACATAAATATATCTGAACAAGTAGAAATATCCACATTGTTCCAAGAACAAGCAGTATGTGGAAGGGGTATAAAAATAGAAAAAAGCTTATTTGATAAGGGAAGGTAAAATAGCCATGTAGCTTTACCTATCCCTGCCAGGGTCCAAGGCAAGTCTCTCCTGTTTAAAGAACAGAGGCAAAAAAGAGTTCGAGACTCGGTTTCTAGGACTGTCAAGTGATATCTCATGAGGCACCTGATGATGGTTATGCCCATTCTCTAAGGAAGATAATTATTGTAAAAAGAACCCCTATAAATTCTGCATTTTCTGAAATCTTTTAATCTATTTTTTTCTGAGCCCAACAACAAATTATATAAATTAAGTCATTTGAACTAATTAGATATTTAAAATGTCTGTTATCAGTCACAAAAGCCCCCCAGAATTTCCACATCTTGGGCTTCCCCTTGGTAAGTTAAGACAGATAGAGGATCATTTATAAATAAAAACCTTCTGTCCTGTGTGTTGTTAATTAGCTGAGAAAGCATGTATTATACTTTGAAGTGTATATTCATTACTTTGGACTTAGAAAATATATTTCTTTAAACATTTGAAACAAATGGTATCAAGTACCAAATTTCTTTTAAAATCTTTCTCAAAAATAATTTCACACATTTTATCGGCATATATAATCAATATTGTTTGGACAATCCTCATCTTTATGAAAAAAATAAATCCCAATATTTCAGCTTGTTCATTTACGACCTTCTTCAGGTGAATTTTTTGAAGTACTGTTGTTGTTGGACCATCTAAAAAAATTTCTGTGGGTTTAAAAACAAAAAACATGACCATCAGTCATACTCTAGAGCCAATAAAAAATTACCTAGAGAAGGTCAGAGAATGGTTATCCAAAATATGAAATATTGAAAAGTATGAAAGATGAGAAAAATCTACTGAGTCTCTATCATAGAAATGAGAGTCTTGCTCAAGATATAGATGACCTAAAAATCCAGTTTTAACATCAAGTAGAAAAGTTACTAAATATGGACAAATTTACCAAATATTTTTATCTCGATACAAACAACACACAATGTTACCCCTGGGAACTATACAGTAATCTATCCCACTTTGTATGTCGAAGAAGAAAGCGAAAGTCATGACCTGGTAATTTCCACATGAAATGGCAAAATATCATGTAACTATTTAATCCTTTTGTTCTCTGTTTGTCAAATTATTTTATGATTTCATGGCTTTTCCGCTTTATTTTTCTTCTGCTACAAACTAAACATGATGACTTAATTGATAGTTTATCTCATGAGATAGACACTGGAAAGCTTGTTGGTCAGTCTAACTATGGAAAGGATGATAGTAATAATATCAGAAAATCATGGAATCAAAGTTTTTTCCCCTAGTTTAGCTGACAGTCTATATGTGAAAGGGGGTCAGTAATATTAGGAAATGATTGAATAAAACTAATGTTTAATATTAAAGTTTTCATTTCTATCATTTTAAGAAGGAGTTGCTTATTTAAATACATTTATATTTACTTGGATGAAAGTCATGTTTGTTTTTCTCAAAGGAAAAAAAAATTCCATGAAATCTTAGAGAATAATATTAAAACTTTCTTTATATTATGTCAAAAATATGGAGGTGTCAATTTCATCATTTATCAGATAGAAAAGAATTTGTTTTCTAAATGTCTTGGAATATTTTCATTGTTGTCTTAGTTTTAGTTGTTATTATGACAAAGTTTGACCTGATCATTCTTCAGCCTTCTTCAGGTGACTGAAAAAAAGAAAATGGTCCGAGTAATATGTTGAATGTTAAATGCAATGGTTTCTGTAGTTTTCAGACTTATTCTGTTGAGAAGCCTTTATACAATTACCCAAAAAGTTGTGGAAGCAGTAGATATATTTTGCAAAAAATATCCAACACTTAGATTTTGATAAAACATTGAATGAAACAAAAATTGTTTTAGAAAAATAATTTATTCATATAAAAACATGAATGAAGCATGAAAAAAAACTCTGTTTTTAGTTTTTATAAATTTGTGATGTGAAAAAAAAAGCTAAAATTCACATGTTCAAGCTCACCAGGAAAAAAAATTTTATTAATTTTTCAATTTTTTTTTTTATTTAAACTAATTTGACTTTGAAATTCACTGCAATTTTTTTATTCTTCAAAAAACAGACTTATTTGATATTTTATAAATGGTGAGATTCACTTTCACATTTTAATTAAATGTAAATGATCACCCATTTCTGAAACAGTCTAAGAAAAGACAAATAATCAGACAGGTTGAATCAATTCAATTTTTTTTATACTTAGGGGAGGGCTTTTTTAATACATGTTCTGGAAATGGGGGATCTTTCTACATTGAATTAGAATATGAAAGCAAACCCTACTTATAAGATGTAAAATATATTTTTGAAAAAAAAAAAAAATTGCAGTAAGTTTGAGGATCTAATTAATTCAAATCATTTAAAAAGATTTCTACCAAAATGTTTTTCTCTTGTGAACCTGAACAGGTGCACACATGTAGAATAATACTAAAAAAAAAGAAATGATTGAAAGTAAATTTATATGAAATGTTGAAAGATGTGACATATCAAACGCTAATACACAGGGCATAAACTTGTAAACTTACAAATAAATGGTATCAAGTCTCAAGTCAATAAAGATTACTTAATCCAGTTCCACATTAAATCCAGAAAGATGCACCTTTCTGGCAGGAAATGTCAAATTAAATAACCCACATGAATTATGTTAATGACTATTTATTTCAGACAATCTGTTTATGGCTTATACCAAAAATATTCCAACATGATTAAAAGTGATTTAATGGGTCCAAATCCTGAATAAGGCTGTTTACATTTCACATTGTTCTAATGTCCTCAAAAAGGCATGAATCCATGTATTCTCCCGCTGGATTCATTATCCTCGGTCAGGCAACCAATCCAAGAAAAAGAAAATTCTAAATTCAAATTAGCTTTACTCCACTTAAAAATTGACTATGTTACATCCTGCCAATGGCAAAGGCGTTGGGTAAATATGTACATGATATTTTTTAAATAAGTTAAGTGATGTCCCTTTAATCATATTACAACCTCATTCTGAATGAAACCATGTTGAGTAGTATGATGCATCTTAACTATGTATATAAAACACATGCATTAGCTTCTGTCATTCATTACTCAGCAAGACTGGTGTAGTTCATTCTCTGTTTTGTTATTTTTTTATGAAAAGTCAGATTTGTATAAGTAGTTCTTGCGAATAGTAATCAAACTGAATAGTCTGTTTTGATAAATATGGATTGTCGTCTAATATATCAAGACTAGAAAATTACTACCAGGACTCATTCAAACTCATTCAAATTTGGTCTTTTACAGAATATCTGAGGGGGAGTCCCCATCATATGGTGGTTATCATGCTGGATTGTGACATCATAGTGAGTTCAAACTCCAGTCACACTGTTACATTCACTTTTAGAATAATACCCTTGGGGAAAGGTATGAACTGCCTTGTCCGCCCTTAGCACCACAACTGTTCTTCTACAAGCATGACTTTGGCATTAAATAATGTACAAAGGTTGATCTACCATAAAACAAAGAAACCAATATTGTGAAATATGATCAGCACCAGAAAATTGCTATCAGAACCCGTTCAAATGTAACCTTAACAGAATATCTGATCTCCGTTCAATCCTCATAATTCATAGCTCGAAATCCTGTTGTCTTTTTTTGAATTTTGAATCAATTTTGTTTTGATATTTGATTTGCATTAACTTTTTTTTAATCAGTATTTTCATAAATACTCACATTGACTTTTGTAAACTATTTTTCAGCACATTTTCTTTTAAACAATATTTGCCTGGTTTGAATTGATTGATTGATTTTTATGGCATGTCAACCCATCTAGAGTTATTCTATGCCAAGAGGTTATCGCTAAAAATATCTCAATAATTATAAGTTAGTAAGAATTTAGATCACCGATTGTTCTACTTTCAGTTAAAGACTAAAGTTTCAAAAATTTCTACTCGCCAAATATACATTATGGTTCAAATACAATTGATGTTATCGTTTACCGAATAAACATTGAATTTATTCAGTGTCAGAATTATTAAATATTTTATGCAGAAAAACTAAAGATATGACAACGCAGAGGTAAGAACTATATCCATTTTATTAGCTTGGCTTAGTTTGCCACAAGGTCAGAAATATGGATCACTAATTGAGAAAATGAACTCATGACAGCTGGCTAATCAGGACTGGCATTTCCCAAAATTATGATCAACTTAAATTTGGTACTTGGTCTTATGTATAAGGGCACACAGTGAGGATAGAAGTCTCCACTCAGTTGTGAACCATCTATGAGA
The DNA here is from genome assembly GCA_963585895.1 of Sepioteuthis lessoniana. Classification (NCBI taxonomy): domain Eukaryota; kingdom Metazoa; phylum Mollusca; class Cephalopoda; order Myopsida; family Loliginidae; genus Sepioteuthis; species Sepioteuthis lessoniana. Next base: position 134,435,932 of record OY757908.1, read on the forward strand.
CTAGCTTGCTGATCGTTGTTCCATGACAAAGTACCCATCAGTAAGATGTATAGTAATTTGGTGGGAGAAAAACAAATGATCACTTAGTATTCAAATGAAGACTTGGGTTGATATGAGGTTAGCACTAAAATGAAAACAGGTATTTTGTGTTGTGATCAGTTTTGATGTTGTATCCTAGTAAATGAGAAATTTTAAAATTTAAGATTTAATTCCCTTTCGTTATTGATTTTCAGAATGCCATTAAATAAATAAAAAAGTGTTACAGCTAAATTCTAGTTAGAGCACCTGTAGTCACCCTCCCCCTACCTCCATAAAACGGTGGATAGAAAATCACCCTCTATCTTTCCTCTTTTATTTTAGAACCATGACACTAACATTACTTTACTTAGCTCCAGGAATATTAAATTTGTTAATGCAGAAAATAACGCAAAACTGACTGCGTTCGTGGCGTAGCTGCACTCAAACAGTGAAACAAAATAATTTGCAATTGAAACTAATGCAGCCACTTGCGATCTAATCATTTTCTGTGCTTATAGATCTGATATTTTGGGGACAAAACAAAGTAAAAACAGAATACGAAAGCATTCGATCCTGAAACCTTGTGAGCTACTTTTTTTCTTGACTCCGCCCCCACCAAAAAAAGAAGAGTTTCGTTTGGTTTGTTAGGTTTTATGGCATATCAACCTTTGTAGGTTATTTAACGCCAAATCCATTTTTATGTAAATAATCTGTTCTATTGAAAACAATTCAGTTTAAAATAAGTACACAGTTTAATTGTCAAAAACATTTCCATTTCAAACTATTCAAGCAGTTATATGTAACAATTCAGTTAAGTGTAAATAGAGTTTTAATGTTGAAAAACAGTTCTATTTGAAATAATTCAGTTAAGCATAAGCACGCAGTTTAAATGTAAGCACGGTTTGATTGTCAAAAACATTTCTATTTCAAGCTATTCAATTTACTCAAACAATTCATTTTAGCATAAGTATGCTGTTAGTTCTATTTAACCCATAGATAGGGCCCTATCAGGTGCTACCACTCCGGGCCAGTGTGGACCTGGGAGCGATGGCAATGAAGGGGTACTCGGCATTCCCCAAAGCTCCGGCTCTGCTAGACCCTCACCATCAGATTATTTAGTGTCATATCCAGAACACTCGTTAGAGGGGAGGGGTCTTACCCCTCTGCAAAGGTGCAGTCAGTGTATTCTACAGCCCCAGCTGATTGGGCAAAAGAAGAAGAGAAAATGATGGTTGTTTATATCCCTTCACCACAAACACATTTTCTGAAGTAACAAGTTTTATATTTCTAGGGAAAGTAAAATAAAGTAAGAAAGAGTTAATGGCTTTCGAACTTGAATGGCTTCCCGTGGGTTGTAAGCCAGACCTATGCGCTATTAACACAACTGATTTCACTTCACCCAATTCAGGTAATCAAAGATGATGGCATGGAAACTTTATTTAACGCCAGGAATATTAAATATCTTATCACAGAAAATGACACGTGAATGTCGCAACGTACGTGGCGCAGTGGTATGTTCTACGGACAAATATAAAATCAAAACCAGTTGTATTTACTTGGCAGGTTCCAGGCTCAAATGACATTACCTTCGTAACCAATTGTTTGTTTTTCTTTGCTTAACGCGAGAAATATTAAATTTATAACCAAAAAAAAAAAAGAAGACCAACGAAGTTAATTGAATTCGTAGCTCAATGGTATGAATATCGATCAAGACAGAATAAGAAGATTACAACTTGTTCAGTTTTCAAGATCGAACGCACTTGTCTCTCATTTTACTTTGCTTAAAGCCAGAAATACTAAATTTATAATATAAGAACATGACTAAAGCGATAGCGGCTGCGTGGGTGGCTCAGAGGTGTGGTGATCCCACTTCCATCAAGAAGGTTAAGCGATCGAATGCTGTCATCTCTACAGCTGTGAAACGCAGCAATATTGATGGTAGTTGGGTCCTTGGATAAATTTTAAGTGTCTGTTTTATCTTAAATTTATTCAAGAAGAAAAAAGTAAATAAAGTTCAAATGTCATCAGCTTTTTCATCTTCAAGTGGTGATAAGCAAAGCCAGACAAGACTGATACAATCCGAACTCACAACTAACCCGCATTCAACCAAAGATCTTACCCTTGCTCCACCGTCACGGCCGACATTATTGTGGTCGTTTTCTACGGTAATAATTTAATATTTATCCCATAAAGCAAATTAAAATGGAAGTAGTATTCGATCATCTAACCAACTGGATCATTGATCTTTATTCTTACCAAAATCATTCTTTCGCAGACTTACCTCAGCGTCAACCACCACAGCACTCAGACAGTTGACATTTTTGAAGTAATATTTTTGTTATATTAATATAAAGAGAGAGAAGCAACTGAGTAAGCCAGGAAATATCCTACTTATAAGACTTACACTCCTATTATTTAAAATGGACGTTATACCACTTGTTCCCGAAACAAAGATGGCGGACGCACGTAAACATCCAAACACGGGAACCCATTGGGCAGGAGAACCACGTGGTCAGTGTTCAAAACTATGTCCGCATTTCAATTTCGTCCCGCGTGTTTTCCAACACTCTTTCTCTTTTCACATTTTCACTTACAGGGCCAACACACTCTTTCTAGTGTGACTTCCAGAGAGAACACTCTCACTCTCTCAATTTCAACTAACAGGGTCAGCACACTCTTCCTCCTTTTTACATTCGACTTCCACAACCAACTACCATGAAAATGTATACTCCACGCAAACATTCTTTCCTTCGTTATACTTTGTCGGTGAGACTTTTTCCAGCCTCGAAAACAGAAATTTCGTCAAACCATAGAAAAAAACAAACAGTACACGTAGTCAACACGCATAGGACACTTTTGTTATTTGGTCCTTTTTGTAGTTTTAATGTTAATTACACACACACACACACACACACACACAGAGTGGATTATTTCACGAATAGTAATAGAACCATAGTAATGTTTTAAAATGTTTAATTGCATGTATTGTTGAGATATAAATTTGTTTTGTTTGTACCGCTTTATCTTGAATGTTCTTTTTGTTCGGGTCGTTTCGTATCGTTTACACATCTTTACTTCATGTGCCTTTTTTCCAAATATACAACTACAAATTGGGGATCTAAAACTATCCCCTAAACAATTACATGTCCCCCTACATACTGGCAGATGGAAGAGGTTGGAAAATGGCAAGAAACAACAAGAAATTCAGCAAATGAGGTAATGGTTGGTTGGTTGGTTGAGTCTTATTGCAAATCCTAATATATATATATATATATATATATATATATATATATATATATATATATGATTTGTAAATGGATAGTTTGAAGTTAACATTTTTAAACGACCCACAGATCATTTGTTTGCAGACAGTTAAATGGTTGTAAGTATTTCTATCTTTCACACTAATAGTTCTATTTGTACATAGTTAATGGTTTCATACGTTGCTATCTAATACAAATAATTCAATTTGATATCAATCATTTATTTGCTCACAGTTAAATGGTCTTAAGTAAATGATTAAACAGCACTATTTGGCCCATAGATGGGACCCCAACAGGTACTACCTTTCCGGAACAAATGAAATAATGGCAATGAAGGGGTACTCTACATAGCTCAAAGCTCCAGAACGGGAGCCTCACCATCAGATATCCAGGAAACTCGTTGGAATGGGGTCTTGCCCCTTTCCTGAAGTGCAGTCGGTGTATTCAACAGCCCGAGCAAACTGGACTACAAATAAGGTGAAATCTATCTACAGAAATTTACAAGTGTCTTCTTTTGTCTTACGGTTGTTCAAAGGGTTTACGAACAAGCTAAGTTGTTGAATACCTGTTACATGATAGTTAAGTTGTCAATAAGTTCAAAGATAACTTGTTTTGGGCTCTCTTTTCTATGTATGTATGTATGTATGAAAGGTATGTAGGTCCCAAAAGTTTATTCTCTTAGTGTTATCCGTGCCTGGCATTTAAGACGAACGAGAGCACTACTGCTTGTCAAAGACGTGCGGGACCTGCGAGGATGAGAACTGCCTATTTTGGTATGTGAGTGTTTTTGATCGGATCAAGAAAGCGTCCATTTAGTCTGAAGTGCCTTTTAATTTGTTAAAAAAAAAAGGTTTAATTCATTGTTACGTGATTGCTTATAGGATACACATTTCTTTAGTTTTAGATAAATCAACTCAGAACACGGAGATAGGAATATTCTAGAAAAAAGGATCAAAATCTCACATAGAATTTATAATTTCATATTTTTAAACCAATCAGTGAAGGACACATAAATAGAATATTCTAGAAAAATCACATCAAAAACTAACTTGTAGAAAAATTTGTCACAGAAACAAATATAGTTAGGTTCCAAAATAAATTAGTAATTTCTGTGAATTTGATTGGTTAAGGCAGGTCACGGGTTGTATTTTCGCCGACGTCCGCACATTTGAACTTTATTTGACCTGTAATAAACTTAAGATATTTTATTTTGATCCACTTTTATTTTACCAAAAATATAAATAATAAAGTTTTTTTAGTTCAAAGTAGAGACCGACACATTAGTAGACAACCGATCTTCGGGCCATTGACCTTGTGTCAAGTCTTGTCTGGTGAAAGGCAGAGACAAATAAAGACAGATCAGCAGACAGGCATAACACAGAACGATAGATTGACGCCAGATGACGCAACGGTTAGGAAAATAGGCCGAAAGACTCATAGATACTAGCACACACACATATACATATATGTAAGCACAAGTCTGTCTTCTCTCTTTAGTTCGGACTACTATGTGTTAAAAAAAGAGGTAAATCAACTTCGATAACCCAAGCAGTTGTTTTGTGTAACTCTCCTTTTTGCAAAATAAAATATTCTATTCTCCTTTTCAAGAAGTACACGTGTTTTATTTTTCCTTCGTCTAATTTCGCTTTACATATCCTTATCTTATAGAATAGAATTTTTTAGCCTTAAAATAACCAACTCCAAAAAACGTAGAATAAGAATATTCTAGAAATTTCGGATCAAAATCGAATTAACATTGAAGTTACATTTTTATATTTTTCAACCAATCAGTTAAAAACATAAAATAAGAACATTCAAGAAAATCTGGCTCAGAAACTAATTAACAGAAAATTTTTAGGCTCTAAAACAAATAAGTAAATACACGAATCTGATTGGGCAAGAAATGTCTGCGCACTTGAATTTTAGGACCCGCAATAAAACTATTTTTTGATCCACTTAAGTGACCCCAAAAAGTATAGATAAAGAAGAATTTAATCAACCAGGTCATTCATTCCTTCCACTACCAGAGGTCGTGAACGGACAACAGAGAGCCACGCCATAAGTCTCAAAGGGAAGAGGCATGCAACCTTCTTTTACTAATGGAACACGTTGTCGCCAAGATCACAAGAAAACGCACATGCGGACTTAAGAAAACAAAGACTCATACTTACGGTCCATCACTTATATATACACACACACATACCCATGTATATAAGTAAAGCCAAAATTCTTATCCTCCTTACTGCGGCCAACTATGGTCTCATTTATTTGATAGACTTTATCAACATGTAAACACACACACACACATACACACGGGCGAACAATCCTATTTCCATTCAACCGGCCATAACTGTATTTTCTACATACACACATAACATGAATGTTGTATTTCTAATTATTTTTATCTTGTTTGTAATGATTATTAGATTGTTTGTTTCTTAATGTTCGTTGTTGTTATATTCCATTTGTTTACGTGTTTGTAAAATTTGAGGTGGAACTAAACGTGAAAGTAAAACCCGTAAAATACGGACCGGAACTCACTCACACTCACTCACTACAAATTGGAGAGTAACATATCCACTAAACAATTCCATGTACCCACCACAATCTTAAGATATGGCAACTTCAACAGGTTATGGGCCCAGCAGAAGAGATAATTGAAATCGGTGGAGCAGGTTATTATTTGATGGAGATGAGACCAAATATGAAATTTGGGAAACGAAGTTTTTAGGGTACCTCCACAAGTTGGGGTTAAAGGACGCCATTTTAGGTAAAAAAAAAACTTAACGGAGACGAAACAGATATGGAAAGGAATGAGGAAGCATATAACGAACTGATACAATTCCTGGATGAAAAAAAGCCTGTCCCTTATCATGAGAGAAGCCTCTGACAATGGAAGAGAAGCTCTGAGGATATTGCGTGACCATTTTGCAGGTAAGGGAAAACCAAGAATTATTTCTTTTATATACCGAATTAACGTCACTAAAAAAGGAACAGAATGAAGGTGTTACCGACTATATCATTAGAACAGAAGCAACAGTAACAGCACTAAGAAATTCCGGAGAAACATTAAGCTATTGTTTAATAATCGCCATGGTTCTAAAAGGACTACCGAGCACATTTAATCCCTTTTCAATATATGTGACTCATAGCAATAAGGAGCTAACGTTCTCCAAATTCAAAACGCAACTTCAAAGTTTCGAGGATACGGACAAATATCATCAAAACTCAAATGATGACAATGTTATGAAATTAACCAATTCATTTTCAAAAAGGAGTAACGAAGTTTCCTGTTTTAAGTGTAGTGGAAAAGGGCATGTAGCAAAAATATGCCCAAACAATTTCAAGAAAAATAAAAAGTGGTGTTACTACTGCAAAAGCCAGATCCTTATGAGAGAGTCATGCCGCTATAAAAAGCGAGATACCATCAAAGCAGCAGCAGCAGAAGAAGAAGATAGTTCATTTGTTTTTAAAATAAATGACCGACCACAGAGAACCATTGAAAGCAAGACAATTATGGTTGATACGGGGGCTACCTCACATATTATAAAGGATTCATTCCAACCTGATAACCATTTCATAGAGCTGGCTGACGGTAGCAAGACGAATGGGGTCGCTTTAAAACGAGGTGACGCTGAGATATACCTGGTGAATGCGAACGGAAACAAGGAGTCAGTTGCCCTAAAATATGCATTATTTATATCCTCCTACCCACAGGATATATTTTCTGTCAAGTCTGCCATGGCAAACAGGTTGGCTATAACATTTAAGAAAAACAAGAATGAGCTGATTCATAAAAATTGAACAAAATTTTATATATTCGTCAAACAACAGGCTATATTATTTAAAGTCTAAAACGAACAAATCGGAAGATAGTTGCCAGGGCTGCTATGATATAAATACTTGGTATAGGATACTTGGTCATTGCAACTACGATAACATTTTAAAATAGGCAAATGTGGTTAAAGGAATGAAAATTAAAGACAAAATAGGCACTCTAAAAAACCTGTGAAATCTGTTTCCCGGAAAATTTTTCTCAGAGCAGAAATAGACAACCTGGAAGACGTGCAGCATCTACCTTTGAATTAATACACACTGACTTAGCTGGCCCTATAGAACCGGCAGACATAAACGGGCACAGATATGCAATCACATTTACTGATAATTTTTCCAGTGCAGTATTTGTGTATTTAAAAAAACAAAAACAAAGAAAGACACTGTATCTGCCACAAAGAAATTTATCGCTTATACTGCCCCCCCCCCATGGAAGGATAAAATCCCTACGTCCGATAACGGATCAGAATTCAAGTCGAATGATTTTCAGAGATTACTCTGTGATAATAGTATTCGACACGAAACTTCTGCGCCTTATTCACCACACCAAAATAGGATAGCAGAAAGAAATTGGCGAACCCTATGTTACAAGACGAGATCTTGCCTTAATTTGAAAAAACAAAAAGAAAGAAAAGAAGAAAAGAAAAAAAAAACGGAAGTTAACACGTCGAGTTCTCAACTCAAAATGAAAAGTTAGTCGCTCACACATGGGCTCCGCGCAGAACTTCCGTTTGCGATAAATTAACAAAAAAAAAAAAAATACATTAATAAATATCCAATCGGAACGCTTCCCGCGGGGCACAAAAATTGCCGTTTGTGAGCCTACAAAAAATATATAAATAGACGGGCCAAATAATCATCAGCAGACTTGTTCTTTCACACGACCCGTGTTAAAGATTCTTCGCCACCGTCCGGCGCCTGTCATCCGATACATCAAACGATCGCCGCCGCTACCAACGCTGTCCTAATTCCGAGAAAACCATCCCTTCACCACGAGACAAGTACAGTACATGAACTTTGTAACTACTACCACTGAATTCATTCCTTAACTGTGAACATATTTCTCCATTCTACTCTCTGTACTTAATCTATTTATAAAAAATTTTCTATAACATTATTACTGTGTTATTGTGAGTATCTATACGTTCTTTGTTTTGCAACCATACGCATTTCTCGCCCACAACTCAGAATATAACACCTATTTGAAACGGCTAGATGCATGGTCATTGAAAACAACTTGCCTAAAAGTTTATGGACCTGTGCTGTAATGACAGTTGCAGTAATCAGAAACAGATGTTTTAACAACCGTCTAAAACAAACTCCCTACTATATAATAACGGGAAGGAAGCCAAATCTATCAAAGATGAACATCTTCGGGTCAACATGTTATGCATACAAAAACTTAAAGAAGAAGCTAGATCCGAAATGTGAAAAAGGGATATTCGTTGGGTATGACAGAAACAGTCCTGCATATTCAATCTTTTATCCGGAGAATAGCAGAGTTCTTAAACACAGGCTAATAAAATTTATTAGCAATGTGACAAATCAGCAGACTCAGACCAATTCAACTGATGATGATGATGATGATGATTATTTCCCCCAAAGGAAGTATGTACAAAACAACACATCAGCTACAAACTCAGACCCTTGCCTAGTCGGCTGGGGCTGTAGAATACACCGACTGCTTCTCTGCAGAGGATATGACACTAAACAATCTGATTGTGAGGTTCCAGCAGTGCTGGAGCTTTGGGGAATGTGGAGTACCCCTTCATTGCCATCGCTCCCAGGTCCACTCTGGCCCGGAGTGGTAGCACCTGATAGGGCCCTATCTATGGGTTAAATAGAACTAACAGCATACTTATGCTAAAATGAATTGAGTAAACTGAATAGCTTGAAATAGAAACGTTTTTGACAATTAAACCTACTTACACTTAAACTGCGTGCTTATTCTTAACTGAGTTATTTGAAATAGGACTGTTTTTCGACATTAAAACTGTATTTACACTTAACTGAATTATTACATATAACTGCTTGAATAGTTTGAAATGGAAATGATTTTGACAATTAAACTGTGTACTTATGCTAAACTGAACTGTTTTCAATAGAACAGATTATTTACATAAAAATCGATTTAGCGTTGAATAACCTGCAAGGGTTGATATGCCATAAAACCAAACAAACCAACCATTTTTGACACTGAAACTGTATTGTTATATATAACTGAAGAGTTTGAAATAGAAATGTTTTTGACAATTAAACTGTGTACTCATTGCAAACTGAATTGTTTTAAATAGAACTGATTATTTACATAAAAATGGATTTGGCGTTAAATAACCTACAAAGGTTGATATGCCATAAAACCAAACCAAACCAAACTAAACAAACTCAGACCCACAAATTAAGACAACAGAAACACAGGATAATGCACAGACCGAGGAAGATAGTAAGCTTCGACATTACCCCAGAAAGGAAAGAAAACCTCCCGAACACTTAAATGACAACATTACAAATTCTGAGGATGATAGTGACCTTGCATTGATTAACTTTGACTATTGTTATAAAGTCACATGCAATATACCAAGAACCTATAGAGAAGCAATAGACTCCTCAGATGCACACTGCTGGGTTGAGGCGATGCATGAAGAACTGGAATCTCTAAAGGAAAATAATGTTTTTGAATTGACAAATTTACCTGAAGGCAAAAAGACAGTAGGTAGTAAATGGGTCTACACCACCAAGGAAAAACCTGATTGATCCAAAAGATATAAAGCAAGATTCGTTGCTCGAGGATTCAGCCAGAAAAAGGGTATAGACTATGGAGAAACCTTCTCCCCTACTGCAAACATCATCTCAATACGTATCTTGATACAAATGGTGGTGCAGTATGATCTGATTGTCCACCAGATGGATGTAACAACGGCGTATTTGCATGCACCAACTGACTATGAGATTTTTGTGGAGCAGCTTGAAAGATTTAAAACAAATAAATTAGTCTATAAGCTAAACAAATCTCTATATGGACTGAAGCAGTCAGGCAGAAACTGGAAAGAAATGTTACATGAATGCCTCATCCAGAATGATTTTATACAAAATCCAACAGACTAAGGTGTTTATATGAAACAAAATAAGAGATTATTAATCGTATCCTGGGTTGACGATTTAACCATCGCAGCTGACAAAGTTATCTCCCTTAGTAACGTCAAGAAAATGCTGATGTCAGAATTTAAAATGAAAGATCTGGGAAAACTGAACCATTTCATAGGGATGGATTTTCCCATAACACAAGGATGTGTTAAAATGAACCAAAACAAATACATAGGAAGGGTGTTGGAAAGATTTGATATGTCAAACTGCAAACCAAGAGCAACACCATGCAAACTAAAAATGGATCTCAGTAACAACAGTGACCCTGTTGATTCAAGAAAATACCGTGAAATTATTGGTAGCCTAATCTACCTAATGACATGTGCGAGACCAGATTTGAGTTATGCTGTAGGTAAATTATCACAGTATCTATCAGAGCCACGTCAACAACATTGGGTAGCAGCAAAATATATCCTAAAGTATTTAAGAGGTACATCCCATTACGAACTGCGTTACCAGAAAAGTGAGGGGTTAGGGATCGAAGCTTACAGCGACGCAGATTGGGCGTCTAATCAGTGATAGACGTAGTACAACAGGATTTTGTTTTTATTTAAACAAAGAAAGCTTGCCTATCTCATGGAAGTCAAAGAAGCAACCTACAGCTGCACTGTCCACCTGTGAATCTCAGTACATGGCTCTAGCTAAAACAACACAAGAGAGTTTATATCTAATTCAGCTATTAAATGGAATGGACCCTCAACAGAAATATGAACCAGCAAAAATACTTGGAGATAACCAAGGTGCAATCACTCTAAGGATCCTGTAAATAGACAGAGGTGTAAACATATCGACATAAAATCTCATTTCATCAGAGATGCATTACACAAGAAGAAAATTGAGATTATCTATTGTCCAACCATAGATATGTATACGTACCGCCGAGGATATGATTGCTGACATAATGACAAAACCCATGACAAAATTAAAGTTAGAAAGATTCAAACGACTTTTATTCGGACTATAAACTCTTTTTGGATTGTGCTCTCATATGTATGGAAATAATCAAAAGTATTAATATGAGAGCATACGGGGGTGTTAAAAAGAGGTAAATCAAGTTCGATAACCCAAGCAATTGTTTTGTGTAACTCTTCATTTTGTGAAACAAAATTAATCCTCCATTCTCCTTTTCAAGAAGCACACGTGTTTTATTTTTCCTTCGTCTAATTTCGCTTTAAAATTCCTTATTTTAAGATATGGCAACTTCAACACTATGAACATACACAGATACATATGAACACCTTTTTGTAAAATCATTTCCGCGCCATTGTCGAGTTGATATAAAGTATAAAATTGTTTGTTTTTTGAAGTTCTTTTTTTGTCAATATATCTTGTCTACGTTGTTTGTACAAATTGTGTTGTATTATTGTAGAACCAACACCCGAAGTTTTACTTTTAGCGGGACCTCGGGAAATATAATTCCTCAGCATGGTCATCACTACGTCAGCCAGCCAGCCAGCCAGCCAGCCAGTGACTTAAAATGGCCTCTAGGCCACTTTATTTTTTGACCATATTAAAGAGTTTATGAATCATAGTGTGCAATGACTTGAAATCACCAAGGAGCTTGGAATATTGAGATGCTCTGTCTTACTTATTTTGAAAAGGTATACTGATATTGGGAACATTTATTGGAATTCTGTTGAAGACAGACTTGTGAAGGGTCAAATTGGCCAAATATAGCCCTTCTGGGGGTTACGTGAAGCTGGCTATACAAGAAGGGGTCACAAAGGAATCGTCCTTGTTTTACACTATACGGGCTAACAGTTCTAAGACCGTATCGTACAAGCCCCAGACGGCGAAGATTCGGCAGCGATTCCACCATCTAGTAGATAATAGCAGACAAACGCAACCGCTACTACGAACCTTGCGACAGTTGTGCTCTAACAAGTAACTAAAAACAATTAAACAGTTAATTTTCTGCGGGCATATTTATCTGCAGCTTTACCCACCTCTTGAACTCTTTTGCATGTTGTATCTACCCGTTGTATATTGTGGCTTACCAAAGAAATAAAAAAATTTGCCGCGGGTTGGTCACATCACCGAGACGTCGATACAAAAGTCGTTCGCCATCCGCACACCACTGCCACCACTCAAACAAGCCAGGACTGTGCTTTTGTCACAGTCGCTTTGGCGCAGTGGCACAGAGATGCAAAATGTAAACCAGAGAAACTTAAATCGGGAGAGCTGAGCACGACACACTCTCCACAAGATTTATGGAACAACTGTGCCTATTTTATTACAGACCAGATCCCAAGCACGTTGTTTGGTTGACACAGGAGCAGCTTGCAGTATTAGGCCACTGAAACTCCTCACTGAGAAGCCGCAAAGTGTCGCCCATCACACTACAAGCGGTAAATCAATCACTTTACTGTAGCAGATTTACCATACCTCATTCTCGGCTCGGACTTTCTGCACCACTTCAATCTCTTAGTGGATATGTACAAACGACGGCTTATTGACGCTAATACGGAACTTTCTGTCACAGGCTTTAAAGCAAATACCTCACCTATCAGCCCGGTATTTTTCATTGCCGCCACCGACGACCAATACCAAACCTTATTACGCTCTTATCAGGAGTTAACAAACTTGAATTTTGTTGTGAGCAGATCAACTCACTCAACAACACACCACATTGAGACCACAGGTGCTCTGGTGTTCTCACACCCTCGCCTGATAAACTAAAGGCGGCGAAAGCAGAATTTAACCATATGCTGCAGATGGGAATTATACGTCCCTCGTCAAGTCCATGGGCTTCTCCTTTGCATATGGTTCCGAAGCGCTCTGGAGACTGGCGTCCGACTGGGACAATCAATGACTGAATGCCATGACGGTACCTGATAGTTACCCAATCCCACATATACAAGACTTCTCTTCCTCTCTGTATGGCTGTAAGACCTTCTCCATACTAGATCTGGTTAAGGCTTACTATCAGATACTAGTGAATCCGGCCGATATACCCAAAACTGCGGTAACAACTCCATTTGGAACATTCGAATTTTTGACTATGCCTTTCGGTTTGCGAAACGCGGCTAATGCCTTCCAACGCTTCATGAACGAAGTAGTGCGTGATTTGGACTTCGTCTATAACTATATAGACGACATCCTCGTGGCATGTGTCTCATCTAAGGAACATGTTACTCACCCCCGCCTACTATTCGAATGGTTTCAGAAAAAAACAGGTGAGGATTAACCCGGGTAAATGTGTTTTCAGTGCTTTGTCACTAACTTTCTTGGGCCACATTATCAGCCCTAAAGGTATATCTCCTTTACCTGAAAAGGTGAAGGTTCTACAAGACCTTCAACCACCCACTTCGCCAACTAAGGCACTTCCTCGGTCTGCTTAACTACTACAGACGTTTCATCCCACACTGTGCGGATCTCCTGTCTCCTCTGTCTGATCTGTTACATAACAGGAAAAAGAAAAATGAGCAGATTTCGCTGAATGATATCTAGCTGAAAGCCTTTAACGAAATGAGACAGAAACTAGAAACAACATCGTTACTTGCACATCCTGTACCCGACGCCTAGTTTTCACTGGTCGTTGATGCATCGGGCACAGCTGTAGGTGCAGTTTTGCAACGGCAACACCACCAACAACTACAACCTCTCACTTATTTTTCGAGACAGCTGAAACCGGCAGAACGTTACAGCACGTTTGACCGTGAACTCCTGGCTATGTACCACGCAGTGAAACACTTTCAGCATTCACTAGAGGGCCGGCAATTTGTGATCTACACCGATCACCGTCCGCTTACTTTCGCACTGCGCTCTAAGCCAGACAAATATTCTCTTCGCGAAACTCACCACTTGGATTTTGTTTCGCAGTTTACCAACGATATCCGACATATCTCTGGTGAGCAGAATGCTGCGGCAGACGCCTTGTCTCGTCTTCCGATCAATTCTCTGTCCTCACCTTCGAATATTGACTTACAGCAATGGTCTTAGACCAGCCACGTCTAGACACCTTGAATCTATCGTCACCTGAATTTGCAACTTGCAAATTCACATACCTGCCGGTGCCCACTGCGGACACACAGATCATTTGTGATACCTCAACAAATTCACCTCGACCTTTTGTTCCGATGACTCATCGTAGGGTTGTTTTTGATACCCTACACCATCTGGCACACCCCGGACCCAAAGCCACAGTGAAGCTGATTTCAGCTAAATTTTTCAGGCCAAATATGAGGCGTGATATCACTGCCTGGACACGTTCCTACGTATCCTGCCAAAAATCAAAGGTGCGCAAACATATCCATGCACCTCTTGGAACATTCAGCACCCCAGACGCTCGGTTCAGCCATGTCCATATTGATCTTGTTGGACTATGGCTGGTTAGTCAGGGATTTACCAACCTCCTGACATGTATAGACCGTTTCACACGGTGGCCCGAATCCATTCCCCTAAATCCCATTTCTGCTGAGTCCATAGCGCAAGCCCTTATATCAGGCTGGATAGCGCGTTACGGAGTTCCCACAACTGACAGTGGTAGACAGTGTGAATCCCACCTATTCCAGGAACTTTCCAGGATTTTAGGGATCAGACGTATGCGAACAACGAGCTATCACCCTGCTTCTAACGGGATGATAGAACGCTTCGACCGCCAATTGAAAGCCGCATTGCATGCCTATCCTGACCAACAGCGATGGAGGGAATATGTACCTGTTGTCCTTCTTGGCTGTCGCGCAGCTATCAAGGAGGACCTAGGATACTCTCCAGCCGAACTCGCCTATGCAGTACCTCTATCGTTACTGGGTCAGGTGCTGAACCCGATAGATTTAAGGGCAACAGATCTAGTTTTGTATATAAACAGACTGCAGGCTTATTTTGGTAAGCTCCCACCAATGCATCCTAGGGAACTGACCATCAAATCATCGGTCTCAAAAGGCATTTCCTGGTAGACTCACGTTTTTCTGAAAAAGGTCGCTATGAAAGCCCCTCTCACTCCACCTTATACCGGTCCTTATGGCGTGCTTTCACGCACTGACAAACTTTTCACCCTTGACATTAGCAGCAAAAAAGAGACTGTATCTATTGACAGGGTGAAAAGAACCTTTCTTGACACTTACACACAAGAGCCACATTTTCCCCTTACATATACACAGCATGAACATACCCTTACACCAATAGAAGGGAATACAACGCCAAAAGACAATTATGTTACCACTACAAGTAGTGGTTGGCGAGTACATTGGCCCAAAAAACTGTGTAAAACTATATATATATATAAAATGAACCTTTTTCTTTGTCGGCTTTCCGCCTAAGCAGGGCGTGATGTAGCTGTCACAGATCTATTTTCTCTCACGAATCAATGCACTCGCCAAGCGATTCGGCCACACACTGACCAATCAGCGGGCAGAGCGCATTGATTCCTTCTTCCTCTCAAGAACTATTTTTTCTAGTCCTTTTTGGAAGTCGGCCAGGAGAACAGAGAGCACAAGACCAGCAAAGAAGAAAGACATTTCTCCTGTAGCCTGCCAGGGGAACCCAGCATTGACGATCTTCACTGAAGATAACTGTTGCCACAGATACCTACTTGTAAATGAGGGAGCTATCCCCCTTGTTTGGTATGGGCACCTTAGAGTTGGGTACACATTACCATTGTACACCGACCAGTCACACACGTGACACCGTTGGAATGGTTGGCCCTTTTTTTCATCATTTCTCCGAGCGGAGCACACGTGTTGGCTGACGGAGCTGCGACTTTTAGACTTTGCGAAGGGGGAATTCTTTGAGGCGAACAGAGGTAAGAATCACGCACGGTATCTGTATTTGCCCGAGTTATTGATCTGTGTGAAAGGGATTACAGAAATTATTTTGCTTTTAGTTTCACAGTCAAAGAAGGGTTTAAGAAGGAACGAAGACCTATTGCGATTAAAGAAGTTCTTTGCCAATTGAGCCTTTTACCTCATTTTTTGCCTCATGGTGCTACCGTTACAGTGAAACTCTGACTGTGTTTGCGAATGGTAGCCGGTGCACGTACCAAACCAGGACTTGCGAAACGAACCCTAAAAATTCCCAGGTTTGGATATAAAGGATTTTTCTATGTGGAATAAATGCTCCACAAATGATTTTTTCAAATTTGAATTTATTTTGATATAAATATTTCTGGACCTTTTCTTTGGGGTGAGAAAATTTTTGACACCCATTCATTCAACATACTGCGAACATTTTAAACCTTTTTGTTGGAGGATATATATATTCGTTATCATTTTATTTTTCAGGCACAAGAAGTATTTTTCTATGAGAATACTTGCAATGTACTTTATTTAATTTTTTATTTGCTGCGAATATTTTTGAACATTTTGTGTGAAAATTTTTTCGTGTTACATTTCATATCTACTGCGGATATTTTTTTAACCCTTTTTTAGGAGAATATTCGTCACCCATTCATTTTTTTTGTTACAGCAAATGCTCGAACTTTTTCAGTGAAAATACGCACCACGTTTTTTTTATTTCAGAAACTAGGACATTTTCTGTGAAATTTATCAGTAACGGACTTTATTTTTGAGGACATTTACGTATCCACGTGGGCATATTTTTTCCCGTTCTTGCAATAACTCTCTCCCTTATTGTACATGCATGCTTCGGTATTTAGATTTGAATTCGTGTATTTGTTAATTTGTTTATTAGGTCTCTTTTGTTCTTGTGAATTTGTTTAACGACCGTTTATTTTTTGTACCTGTACTTTTATTGCAATTTGCCTGTACGTTTTGTTGTAATTTTTGCTGCGAAAGTAATATTTAAACGTAGTACTCTACCGGAATGGAAGGTCAGCAACAAAAAATACAGTCCGAGGGAAGCTCCCTATTTCAAGGTAGCAGTTCTTGCAAAATGACTAACAAGGGTTTTCACTGGAAACTTGAAAACCTTGCAAAAGATTTCACTGCTACCATTACACAATGTCGGAAACAGGCTAATGAAATTCAAGTGCTCCTGTCGGATTCCAAGAACACACAGGAAATAAGGAACGGCCGAAACATGCTAATGGACATCATGAACAGACTCGAGGCTACGTATAGCACAATAGATGCACACTTCACCGACAGTAATAGAAAGGCAGCAGATGGTATGAGAACCCTAGAAGAATTTCAGGGCAAGTATGATGGAATAGCAAATGACCATCATACTGCCCTGAGAAACATTACTTCCTGTTTGCAGGACTTGGAATTTGACTCTGCATCCAGAAATTCCAGCAGAACATCGAGAAGTCGTTCATCACGTACTTCTAGATCATTTCACCTGTCTCGTACTTCAAGAAAATCAACCGAAGCAATGGTTGAAGCTGCTGCTCTCAAGGCAAAGCTAAAATACATTGATGTGGAGGCAAGGCATAAGGCGGACTTGGAGAGAAGAAGGACGCAACGGCAAATTGATGTCGCCCAAGCTAAATTGGATGTCCTAAAAAACATACAGGATTCCAATTTAAATGTAGAAGAGCTGCCATCTGAAGTTGACACCGATCGACAGGTGAGAGAGTTTTTGGGAGCTCAACCTGACATGACCAAACCTGTGTCTACAGCTGTTGCAGATTTACGGGTGGTGGAGTCGACATCGTGCATGGCAGGTCATACCACCAATGAAAATGAGATTGGTCAGGATCCTGTTATATCTCATTTGAACCCTGATACGCCACATTTTGTACCTCACCAGCAGATACCTTCTATGGCAGCAGTTGGCGACCGCTTCATCAGGACTCGGTCTGACACTTATCATAATCCCCATGGACCTTGTCAAACTAATGTAGTAGCATCACCTGTTCTCTCGGTCAGCCGTAATATGGTATTCAGAAACGATTTGTATTTGGAACAAGCGCAGGTAGACGAGGAAAGGAATCCAGAGAAGGCTTTGGTAGGCTTTGCTAAATGTCTTGCCGAGCAAATTAGTCTCAGTCGTTTACCACCCCAGGAACCTAGCATCTTCTATGGAGACCCAATGAGATACCCTGGCTGGAAGGCAGCATTCCAAACCCTGACCGAGCACCGACAAATTCCTATAGTAGAGAGGATCCATTATTTAAAGAAATATCTGGGTGGTCAGGTCAAGGACGCTGTAGAAGGCTATTTTCTACTTTCACCAGATGCCTTTGACGAAGCTAAGAAGCTTCTGGAGGAGCGCTATGGTAATCCGTTTGTCGTGGCCAATGAATTTAGAGACAAACTTGAAAAATGGCAAAGGATCAATTCCAGGGATGGAGCAGCTCTACAAAGATATGCAGACTTTCTGAGGCAATGCCATACTGCCATGCAGAGTACTGGAAATCTCGGTGTCTTAAACGATGAAAGGGGAAATTGGAAAATGCTTGGCAAATTACCAGAGTGGGCCATTACAAAATGGGCAGGCAGGATAACCAAGCAAGCCAGGATAGCCACGGATCCTGTAACATCACTTCAGTCCATCAGATTTGAGCAAGTGGGTGTAATGAAAGATAGACAACTACTAAATAAATGGAGTCAACCTCACCAAATATTTGCGACAATAGATGAAGGGTACACTAAGGACATGCCAGCCAGGAAAGTAAGGTGTAATCTGTGCCCAGGAATTCACGAACTGGAGGCCTGTATGAAATTCAAGGCCATGAATCTCGCGGATAAGAAGCAATTTGCGAGGGAGAAAAGACTTTGTTTTGCCTGCCTACAGTACGGATGTGTTTCACGAAAGTGCAGACAAAGGAAAAAAAAGTTGCACCCTACATCCTTTCATGGAGATATCAGACCGCCAAAGGAGACTGACAGTGTAAGAGAAGAAAACTCTAAAAATTTAGTGGATGGCATATCTGGAACAACCCTAATGAATCATTCTAAATCATCTAGAAGAACCTCTATGATACTGCCTGTATATGTATCTCATGCAGATAACCCAGGTGTGGAACGACTTATCTATGCAATACTGGACACACAATCGGACACATCCTTCATTCTGCAAGACACTTGCCGAGCTATGGGACTTGTAGGGAAGCCTGTGAAATTCAAGCTGTCTACCATTCATGCAGAAAACGGGATTATTGATAGTAGTAAGGTGCGGGGGCTCATGGTTCGCGGTTTTAACAACCAGAACAGAATCATGTTACCTGACACTTACACTAGAAATATAATGCCAGCAAACCGAGCACACATCCCCATACCAGAAGTAGCAAGATTGTGGCCTCACCTGGAACACCTGGCCAATTCGATTCCACCTTTACAGGATTGCGAGGTCAGGTTCTTGATTGGTCACAACTGCATCAAGGCGTTGACACCCAGAGACGTCATTACGCCAACTGGTGACGGACCATAGGGTCAACGAACTGACCTAGGATGGGATATAATGGGCCTCGTAAAGGGCACTTGGGAGGATGCGGATGGTGACGACGTTGAAACTAGTCATCATATTGTAATCAGAGAGGCGGCTAACGATTTGTCCATGCCCAGTGGTTCAGGAAGCGTTATATTTTCATTGAAAAACAAAATTAAAGAAATCATCGACCCAAACAGTATCATAAAAATGTTCGAGTTGGATTTCAATCAAAATTATGGGGATTCCAAAGTGCTGTCGCAAGAGGACAGAAAATTTATCCGCATCTTGGAAAAAGGAATTAGTTTCAGGGATGGTCATTACCAAATGCCTTTACCATTCCGAGACGATATGCCTAGTTTACCAAACAACAAACCATTAGTGTGACAACGGCTGCGATGTTTGAAAAAACGCTTCTATAAGGATCAGCTGTATCATGACAAGTATACTGAATTCATGGCAGATCTCGTCGACAATGGATTTGTAGAAATGGTGGCTGCAGAGGATATTGGAGTGGAAAGTGGGCATGAATGGTACTTGCCACACCATGGAGTATATCATCCGCCAAAGCCACAGAAACTGCGTGTTGTGTTTGATGGCAGCGCACGGTATATGTCCAGATCATTGAACGAACTTCTGCTGTAGGGACCGGATTTTGTCAACCCACTTTGTGGAGTACTTTGTCGTTTCCATAAGGATCCGGTAGCCTTTGTTTGTGATATTGAGAAAATGTTTCTGCAATTCAAGGTCGATGTACAACATCGGAACTACCTTAGGTTTCTATGGTGGGAGAAGGGCGATATGGACAGTGAACCTCTTACATACCGCATGACCAGACATCTTTTCGGTACAACCTCATCCCCTGGTTGTGCAAATTTTGCGCTCAGGAAGGCCGCATCTGAAGGAGAACGGGAGTTTGGAACAGATGTTGCAAACTTCATAAAAAGAGATTTCTATGTAGATGATGGACTGAAATCAGTTTCTACCCCAGATGAAGCAATAAGACTGATTGATAGAAGTAGAGCTCTGTGTGCAAAATATGGGCTAAATTTGCACAAATTTCTGTTAAATTCCAAAGAAGTACTGAAGAACATCCCACTAAAGGCCAGAGCCAAGGAACTTGCAAATATCGATCTTCACAATGACAAGCTACCTATCGAAAGAACTCGAGGAATTCAGTGGTGCCTTGAGTCCAATAGTTTCCAGTTTAGAATTACAATAAACGATCGACCACTCACTAGACGAGGTGTGCTGTCTACCCTTAGCTCAGTATACGACCCTTTGGGATTCATTGCACCGTTTATTCTAATCGGGAAACAAATCTTGCAGGAAATGTGTAGGAACCAGCTTGACTGGGACAGTCCAATTCCAGAAAACCTACATCCCCGATGGCGACAATGGCTTGAACATGTTAAACATTTGAAATCTGTTGCCATCAACAGATGTTGGAAGCCAACCGACTTCGGCGAAGTGGTTGTAGCTGAAATACACATAGCTAGCACTATGGGATATGGTCAATGTTCATACCTACGCTTGATTGACAGTAGTCAGAAAGTGTATTGCTCCTTAATCATGGTTAAATCCAGGGTTACACCCATCAAACTCATCACAATACCCCGTCTGGAAATTACAGCAGCTCTCATTTCTGTGAAGGTGAGCTACATGCTTCTTGAAGAACTGGATATTCCAAACGCAGTGGAGTGGTTCTGGACAGACAGTAATGTTGTTCTTGGCTACATTGGAAATGATTCTCGGTGTTTCCATGCTTTTGTGGCGAACAGAGTTCAGCAGATCCGTGACCACACTGAGCCTTATCAGTGGAACTATATTCGCTCAGCTGAAAATCCGGCAGATATAGCCTCACGAGGAGCTACATCCAAGGAACTAATGAATAATAGAATGTGGTTCAATGGGCCGGGTTTCTTGTGGAGTTCCAGTCTACCATTTGTACCAAAGCCGGGAAGACACTAAGCCACACATAACGGTGGAGGATCCAGAAGTAAAGAGATCCTACACACTCAGTGTTACTGCGGAATCCACTAAGCAAACTGCAGTAGTAAATCGACTTGATTATTTCTCTGATTGGACAAGGGCAGTGAGAGCCATGGCTTTGTGCTTAAGATACATTTATAAATTAAGGCATCGTGTATCTCTTAAACAGGGAGGCACCAAGGAAAATCAAGCTACTCTGTCGGTGATGGATTTACAGCAGGCTAAGGTGGAGATTTTCAGACAAATCCAGAAGGAGGCCATTAGTCAGGAACTGAAGGATTTGAGCAAGTCAAACCATACGACTATGGCCAGCAAAAGGGAAAGGGTCATGCATTTGAAATGTACATCGTGTGTGTGGGAGGTCGTTTGGGCCAGGGAAATTTCGGCGAAAATGTAAAACACCAAATCATACTCCCTAGAAGGTCTCATGTGACTGAGATCATTATTTCGCACTTCCACTGAAATATCAAGCATCAGGGTCGTAGCATGACCACAAACGAGATACGACAAAATGGGTAGTGGATTATTGGATGTAGCTCGGCTGTATACACCTTTGTATCAAAATGTGTCACATGTCGCAAACACCGTAGTCAGACCCAGAATCAGAAGATGAGTGATTTGCCTGATTTGCAGAATCACCCTTTACATACAGTGGTGTTGATTTTTTCGGACTGTTTCACATCAAGGAAGGCCGAAGAGAATTGAAGAGATATGGCGTTCTGTCATCCAGAGGAATCCACTTGGAAACAGCGGTGTTATTGGACTCCAGTTCATTTATCGATGTTGTACGTAGGTTCATCTCTGTGCGTGGTAAAATTAGACAACTACGATCAGACAGAGGGACAAATTTCATTGGTGCTGGACGCGAACTTAAGGAAGCTATGGAAGGAATGGATGATAGTCATCTCCAGCGCTCCCTTTCAAATATGGGATGCAATTATGTCGTTTTCAAACACAATGTACCTTCAGCTAGCCATATGGGAGGAGTTTGGGAAAGACAGATTCGAACAGTCCGGAATGTACTGACTTCTCTCATGCATGATTTCGGTGCTAGTTTGGATGACGAGGCATTGAGGCCCTTTTTTTGCGAGGCAATGGCTATTGTGAACAGTCGTCCACTTGCAGTAAACAGCCTAAACGACCCCCC
This sequence comes from Sepioteuthis lessoniana, assembly GCA_963585895.1. Lineage (NCBI taxonomy): Eukaryota > Metazoa > Mollusca > Cephalopoda > Myopsida > Loliginidae > Sepioteuthis > Sepioteuthis lessoniana. The sequence continues at coordinate 134,458,600 of OY757908.1, forward strand.
TTGCTGCGGAACCACTGACCCCTAACCACCTACTGACCATGAGGTCAAAGATTATCTTACCACCCCCTGGAAATTTTCAAAAAATAGATCTATACTGTCGGAAGAGATGGCGTCGAGTGCAGTATTTAGCGAATGAATTCTGGATTGGTTGGAAAAGGGAGTTCCTTCTAACACTCCAAGAAAGAAGCAAATGGTGTGCTCCAAGACACAATCTTGCTATTGGGGATATCGTCTTAATCAAAGATGACAACTTACCTTGGAATGCATGGCAGTTGGGAATGGTTACTGTAACGGTCGTTAACGACGATGGTCTAGTCCGTACCGTAAGGATCGCGGTTAGAGTTAAAACATTCGATGAGAGTGGCAGGAGAGACAAACCATTGCCGACCGTGGAACGGCCAATCCACAAGGTTGAGCTGTTGCATAAAACTGAGACCAGAGAAGTCCCCACCGAGGAGCCATAGTGTATATTTGTAAATTTTTTTTTTGTAAAATAAGTTGACCTAATTTGGGGAGCTATGTAAATGAGGGAGCTATCTCCCTTGTTTGGTATGGGCACCTTAGAGTTGGGTACACATTACCATTGTACACCGACCAGTCACACACGTGTCACCGTTGGAATGGTTGGCCCTTTTTTTCATCATTTCTCCGAGCGGAGCACACGTGTTGGCTGACGGAGCTGCGACTTTTAGACTTTGCGAAGGGGGAATTCTTTGAGGCGAACAGAGGTAAGAATCACGCACGGTATCTGTATTTGCCCGAGTTATTGATCTGTGTGAAAGGGATTACAGAAATTATTTTGCTTTTAGTTTCACAGTCAAAGAAGGGTTTAAGAAGGAACGAAGACCTATTGCGATTAAAGAAGTTCTTTGCCAGTTGAGCCTTTTACCTCATTTTTTGCCTCATGGTACTACCGTTACACTACTAATGAAGATAAAGCTGGCTACCAGCTACACACACAAAAAAAAGTAACGCTGCTACCTGCAACACACTAAAGAACTAAGGAACTGGCGTACTACCTGGGACACTGCTACCAGATACTCTGACCCAAGTCTACTTCTGTCATAAAAATAAACCGTTCATTGTCGTTCTTCAAAGAAGGTTTGTTATTTTGTTCAGCGCTACATAAATAACTACAAATTAACTTATAGTGTATGTGAACCACCCATATACTAAAAGATAAACAACGAAGATCAGTTGGTAAGGGAAACACATGCAGATAAACAACGAGGATCCGCAGGTAAAGGAAACATGACAAGATAAACAACGAGGAACAGTTGGTAAGCGTAACACGCCCGGATAAACAACGAGGTTCAATTGGTAAGGGAAACACACCAAGATAAACAACGAGGATCATTTGGTAAGGGAAACACGTCCAGATAAACAACGAGGGTCAGTTGGTAAAGGAAGCACAAAATAAACAACAAGGATCAAGTGGTAAGGGAAATACTACAAGATAAACAACGAGGATAAAAAACAATACAGGAATATTTAGCATTTATACCCGGTTATGGTTAACGGAATCAGAACAAGTGACCCCCCCCATCAAGGACGTGGTTCAAAGTTCTGTGTAGGTTCCCGAGTTTGACAAGAAACATCGGAAGAAGACCGGAGGACATATCGACTGAAACGTTGTGAATATAACAATAAAGATGAAGACAAATTCAGAAATGTGTGGTAAAGGCTGCTCTCAAGAGTGTAAAATTAAAGTTCATATGAGATTACACACTAGACATCTTTTAAGTGTGAGCTATATATATAAATTTTTTAGTAGTAACTTAAAGCAACACATGAGGAGTGACACTAGAGAGAGCCCTTTTAACTGTAAAGTGTGTGGAAAAGGCTTCTCTGAAAACAGTAAAACTGTAATTCATGTAAGATACACACTGGAGAAACACCCTTTGAATGTGAAATACAGGGGGTTTTTTTATGATTGTTGAAACAAAGCAGCAACCTCTCAGATCTTCCCTGTTGATCTTAGTCTCTTTTCAGATTACTGCTGAGAAACAGTTAACATTTTGTTACATTTAACCAAATATAGCAAAACCATGCTTTGGAAGACAGAGCAAGAGATCTTTAGTATGAAGACATTGTGAAACTAAGTCTTTTAAGAATATTCAAACAAGATACAGAAAGAAGTTCAATTTCAACACATATCCAAACAGGAGTCAGATTTTCAAGTTGGTCAAGAACTTTGAAGTGCGTAGCACTTGTAAAGATCGTAGGGCAACAGGTTCCCCACCATCTGGACCTCCAATAATAATCCAAACACCCAAGAATGTCACCAAGGTTCATCAGTCAGCTAGAGTCCGTCCAGATCTTTGGAATGATGGAGCCAAGAACTTGAAATTTCTGTATTTTCTGTTTGGTATATTCTGATTAAGTATCTTAAACTTTATCCCTACCAGATAGAGATCAAATATCAGCTGACTCAGACTGACATGGAAAAGAAGGCAGCTATGTGCCAGTGGTTTTAAGATTGACAATGATGAGAAATTCTTGAATTATGTCTAGTTTTCAGATAAATCCCACATGAGTCACCATCGCAAAGCATGAAACCATTAGACCATTTTCCATTAAAGATGATCAGGGCAATGCAGTAACAATGACAAAAAAACATTGCATTCCTATATTTGAACAGTTCTGGGGAGAGTTTGAGGAATATGGAGACCTTAATGAAGAGGAAGAGTGGCACCAGCAGGAAGGTGCTCTTTACACTGCTAAAGTTACCATGGCATGGCTCTGTGAAACGTTTAGGGAGCATTTCATAGGCCACAAAGTGGAATGGGCACCTTACTTGCTTGACTTAACCGCCAAAGATTTCTTCCTCAGGGCTTTCTCAAAGACAATATCTACCAAAGCAACCATTGCTGGATTGAAGACACTAAGAAGATTCAAGCTATCACCCAGGAGGAATGTACACATATTATCAACAAATTTGCACAATGCATTCAACAGGGCCTTCTATTGACAATTAGAAAATGTACTCTAGCACTTCTCTTAACATTTTTTGTTCATTATTGAGTCTAAATTCTAGCAGATCCACTAATTCTGTCTTTCTACCTTTCAATAAATGGAATCTCCATAATTCTTTTTTGGTCCTTGATTTGTACCAGATTATTTTGTTTCAAAAAATTGTGAAACACCCTGTATATAACAAGGTTTTTCTATATGAGGCAATTTGTGTATTCACACTGGAGAGATTCATTTTAACAGTGATATATGTATAATAGGCTTCTATCAAAAAGGTAACTTTAAAGGTCACATGAGAACACCTACGAGAAAGATACCATATCACTGTGAAGTGTGTGAAAAGAATAAACTGGTAAGATCTTTAAAATTCACATGAGAAGATACACTGTTGAAAGACTTTTTCTTTGACAAGTTTGTGGAAAAGCATCTTCAGAATTAAATCAAAACTATACCTGAGAATATATACAGTAGAGACACCTTATCACTGTGAAGTGTGTGGAAAAGTTTTCTCTCAAAAGAATAGCTTTAAATTTCACATGGTGACACACAAGCACTAGGGAAACTATATATTTAGGAGATACACAGAAAACCCTTAAACGGGCTCATGAGAACATACAATGGACAGAAACATTGTAACAATGAAATGTGTGGCAAAGGTTTCATTGAAGTAAATGGCCTCAAAATTCATATGATAAAATATGCTGGAAAGAGAGCATTTACAATTGAGTTATATAGAAAATCTGTGGAACAAGAAATGTAAATAATTTCATGAGATCACACACTGGAGAAAAACCATTTAAAAGTGAAGAATATGGTAAAAGTTTCTCTGAAAAGTGCAACTATAGTGATTGTGTGAGTATATACAATGAACAGACACTATTTACCTGAAAGTGACAAATTTTCTATGATACAAGCAAATTGAAAAAATGCATCACAACTCATGCTGGAAAAACGAAAACAAAAGCCTTTTATTTAAGAATATGGACTTACAATTCTGACATTCACTTATATGAAGCAAAAAGAATGTGTTGCTTGATTTGTCTTTCATGGAAGAAGCCATCTGTAAAGTGATTTGTGCACATGTGCAGGGTTGAGCCTTTATATTACTATCCCTTACGAATATGCATGAGGTATCACGTCTATAAGAACTTGTCCAATGTGACAGAGGGCAGCTTTGTCAATGACCACTGGAAGAAAACCGGAAATAGTAACACTTGGTCGGAGCATATAGAAAAGACTTTAGTGAGAAAGAGAGGACATCAGACAATACCGGAAATTCTGTTCCCACTTTCTGTACAATGAGGTGTTTTCCACTGTCTACAACATCAACCAAAACTTGTAAGAGGCAACATACCAACAGGAAATAATTAGGATGAGGAACACCTTTCAACGATAGAAGTATCAAGGGCAAAAGTCAGAAATCTGCCATTGTCAATCTACCTTACATCAGAGGTGGGTCAGAAAAGATTCAGAAGATCTGTAATCTTTACAACACCAGGTTAGTATTCAAAAGTTGTACAATCTGCTAGAGACAACTTTCTTGCTCCTAGATGAGAACAGGAACTTTGTGTATCCTGCGCTCTTACCAGGCAGGGAATATAAAGGAGAGAGCAGCTACCACTGCCTAAAGTTAATGCCACAGGAACACAGGAAAGTCATCATATAGGGAAAAATAATGTTCTCAGGCATAGATGATCGTCTGCGCAGAGAAAAAGGCAATCAATAATCTCTGCGGAAGGAAATCCATATAATAAAGAATATTAGAAAATAAAATGATTGAAAAAATTAGTGTATCTTTTAGGCTCTAATAGCCTTCTTTAATGGTTCCAAATTGGCCCCACTGGATTCTTATATAAGAGAATGGCCTAAACTTTGATTAAAGGGTATATAGTTTTCTGCCATCTATGAGTTCAATCTATTGTGCTCTGTTTCAAATGTAAACAAACCAGATCACGTCAATCACTTAAAAACACTACGACTAGTTATGACCGAAAATCATGAAATCATTCATAACCTTGACTAGCAATAACAGCGAGAAAAGAAACGATTCATCTGTTTACAACACTAACAGTGCCAGTCTTGAGAAAGTCATCTTTACCAAAATAAAGTGGACCATCTTCAGAAGTCTATTCTAGGCTAATGAAATATCTTATTACCACAGATATTTTATATTGACAAACTTTCGACTCATGCAACCCAGTAGCATGTCATCACTTTCGCTCTATATATAGACAAGTGTTTCAACTGTCAAGCATTGTGCCCGGCATTAAGGCCGACAACATTAATTTGCTGTTGGCTTTGATGCTAGCGGCACTGTCCAACAAAGGCAGACTTGAGGCGAAAAGGTCTCCGGCTTTGGCTAAGCCACCTTCGGGTGGGAGAGCTGCATCATGGGCCCCTCTGACCCATTTGTATAGCACTAGACCTGAACCAAGGCTCGTGGTGTCATGGTTATCATCGCAGGAAATGGACACGGCGACGCGAGTTCAAATCCTGGACGAGACTGATTGCATTTCACATAGCACTAATACCCTTGGGAAAGGTATGAATCCAATTATTCTCCCTCCAGCTATGGGTAAATAGTAGGACAGACTAGGTTCTTCAGTCTTGGTGAGGCAACTAGTCTAGGAGAAGGAAAACTCTGAATTCAAACCTGTTAAACTCCGCTTAAAAATTGACCTTGTGTCATATCCTGCCCGAGCGGAGGGGTTGGGTAAATATGAGGTATAGCACTAGACCTTGCTGTCCTGTTTAAGCTATAATGAGGCATCCGTGCCTGGACTATGTTTGGCTCATCAGGCCCACACTAAATGGGCCGATGACCAGCAAAGTCAAGCTGAGCTCAAGCCTCAGCTCATTTCCAACCTTCCTCTCCCCTAATCGCCCACTATAATCGACCTTCGGGCCCTTGACCTTCTGTCAATTCCTGTCAAGTGAGAGGCAGAGACAAATATTGGCGCACCCGGCGTTAAGGCCGATGGCATTAGTTTGCTGTAGGCTTTGATGCCAGCGGGTATTGTCCAGCAAAGGTAGACTTGAGGCTGAAAGTCCCTAGATTCGGCTGGGCCACCTTCGGGTCGGCCAGCTACAACATTGTCACCTTTGTAAAGCACTGGACCTTGCTGTCTAGTTTAAGCTATAATCAGGAATTCGTGCCTGGACCCATTGTTGGGTCCATGTCCAGCTAGCCTCATCAGGCCCACATTCCACTAAGCGGGCCGATGACCAGCAAAGTCAAGCTGGGCTCGAGCCTTGGTTCAGGTCTGATCTTCCCCTCCCCGAACCCTCACTATAATCCGATCTTTGGGTCATTGACCTTGTGTCAAGTCCTGTCTGGTGGGAGGCAGAAACAAAAAGCGGCTCGCCCGGTACCAGATATGAGAGCTCTTCATCTGCGCTTAACTCTTCTTTAGAATCTGGCGACACTCAAGGCGTGATCTTAAATCTTGTAGTCGTATCTGTCATACATCTACGTAGACCTTGCGAAATAGTCCTTTTAAGTACCTTTAGTGGTCTCCAACCCTAGTGTTGGAGCACCTCTGACAGTACTTATGAACTAGTCGAAATAGCCTGGAGGCACCACGAAACAGGATGATAAGACCATCTGGTCTTAACCATTTTAGTCAGTTCGGGTTTGCTCAGCGCTGAGACACGGAAGGCTTTGCCTCTCGTTCGTTCCTCGGCAAGATACAGTAGTCTTAGCCACTCCCTTGTTCGTTCCTAGGCTCCGTAGAGCTAAGACACGGCAGTCTTAGCCCACTCATTCGATCATCACGGCCAACTACCTTCAACTACTTCAACCGACTTGCGGATCTCACCTCTGTCATATGGATTATCTTATCTTGTTTTGGTTGTACGAGTTATATACCCTTGGTAGATAATAAAAATGGCTGATCCTACTCTACACACGTCTCATTATCTATTCCCTGTTAGTATTATTTGTTTGTACTAACAAATAGTACCATAAAAGGTACAACAACCTCCAGCTTGGATTTCAGCTGATTACCTCCAACTGTCTCGACTATCAACATCCATGTCTACGACTATTCCATTACTGATACGACCATTGAACTGTAACTTACAACACAAATAAATTGTTATTGTTAATATACTGTTATCTCAACTTTGTTCTCTTCATTGTCTTCAGGCTGTCAATTCACTCACCCAACAAATAATTTGCGGGGAAAACGTTCTTATCAACCCCGCAACAAACCCTTGGCCCAGTGGTAAAGACAAGTGACACTTCAGAGATGAATTAACTAATAAGAAATATTCCCTTAACATGGACAGCCAAATGAAAATAATCAGGAACTGAATAAAACATTTTATTCCAAATTCCAAGAAGGTTACTGTAATAAACACAAAAAGAATACTGAAGGTTACAATGGGTGAAATGTGACTATAATAACAACAATAAGCAAGATGAAAGTATTAGACTGAATACATTCTAAATATCATGAGTTAAGTTTGTAGGGGAAAGAAAATTTCGTATTTTGGTTTGGCGCGCAATTTGATTCGACACTTAATTTTACCCAATCTGGATGACCTTTCCTATTCAGCCCGGACCTTTCATTTCTAGGCAGCAAATTGGGTAAGCTGCCAAACCTACTCTCTTTGGCTGGAGAACGCCGTCCAGTGCAGACGTCACATTGGCCGTTCTTCAATAGCAATAGCCACTTTTTAGCTGGACACCGCCGCCCAGTGCAGACGTCTCCCTGCGGCTCTAGAATAGCAGCAGCAGCAGCATGGACACACGAGGGAACCAATCTAATTTATGGATTCCTTGCAAGGAATCCCAGTTGAATATAAATTAGATACATTCCATGCCTCGCACAGGCACAACTTTATGTCACTCCAAAATTGGCTATGTCAACGTGATGCTTTTATTCCGCTCTCGACACACTAGCTATCAATTCACCTCTGGGCCACTTCAATGGAGACAACGCAAACTCTCCACCAGACGCACAAAATTCACGGTGACTCTAAAGTTCAATTCCTCCAACTGCAACATGGCTTTCGTTAAACTACAACGAACACAATCCCTCGCACGTCCGACGACACACGCTGCCATCTTAACCTTCTCAACTTCTCATAAGTCAATTTCGTCTCAAAAACACAACCTCTCCACGAGTCTTGCAGCACCAAAAGCAAACCCAATATTCCATGCTGCAAAATAAAACTTATTTCTAAAAACACCTTTCGACTATCGCCATCTTACTTCTTTATCCTTCCTTTAATACCTAACTACAATTAGCGAAAGACCTTACACTCTTAGCGAGGAAACAACTCGACGTAAACGCGCACCCACGTTACAACCATTCCTCGCTAACAACAACAAAAACTCCGGCTAAAAATATCGCTAAAAATTCATAACTTTGTTTCTTCTATAGGACTTTACACTCCTATAATTTAATTTGGGCTGTATGCCACTTGTTCCCACAAAGATGGCGGAGGCTCAATGTTCAGTCTCGGGAAACCATTGGCCAGGAGGACCACGTGATATGCTTACAACTACGTCGGCGCGCGAAAATTCAAGTCCTGCGTCTTGAGCCACTGATAAGACGATTTTTTCTATAAATACGCTGTCTTAAAACACATTCGACCTCTTTTACGAATTTTCTTCGTAGCGGCAACAGCTCCTTTACGAAATTCCTTCGTAGCGGCAACACCTTCTCTTTGACCAAATTCCCCCGTATCAGCAACACCATGCCTCGCAGACATTATTGTACAAGAACTATGAGACGCTTTCCCGTCTCCAAAAAACTACCGGTTTCTAATCATAGAAAAAGGACATTTTAATTTTACAATTCTTTTTGTAGTTTAGTTGTGTTACACACACACACACACACATACACACACGAGCTCACACATATATATACACACTATCAGTATGTTAGAGTTAGTTATGTTTTCATGTATTAATGTAAGTTTTGATATTATAGAATATAAATTTGTTTTTGTTCGTTCGCCTTGTTTTTAAATGTTCATTTTGTCCACGCCGTTTTACAACCATTATCTATTCCACTTCTTTTACGCACACTCACCCCACACTTCTGAGAAAAAAGGGATAATTTTAAAACTAAAAAAATTCAAACTTATACATATTTTTTAGTAAGAAGCATCAGATAAAACAGTCTTTAAATATATTGAATAAATAGAATACTTCAGTTGTGATAACAGCAACAAAATTTAGACATCTAAAATAAGATGTACAATCATTATTCATGATTGCTGGTAAAAATAATATGGTTAAAAAAAGGTGAGAAAAAGAAAATGAACTGTAAAAATCCGTGATAAAAATGAAACCATATCCATAGTTTTCTTTAAGAAAAAAAGGGGAGAAAAAAGTAATATCCTAGATTTTTTAAAAAATTCTTTTAAATGGTTGTCTAGACCCTTAAATACTGAGACTAACTTTTGTAAAGTGATAAATCAAATGGAACTTTCTAACAAAAGGGATTTATGTTGCTCAGACACCGCTTGGAGTAATCTATCATTGTCAATTTGAGTAAGTCGATTAATTACTTTCTAATTTTTATTTGATTGTCTGACGTTTTAACTAGTTTTATTTTTTTAATTGCCATCTATTTTTGCTCCAATTTTCTTTTTCTTTCTAAATTTTTAATTATGAAATAACTGATTGGTGAATTTGAAACTTTAGTTCAGGATTTATTTATTTATTAGTATTTTATGTCGTAATTATTAAAATAACTCTATTAAAACAATTATTTCATCAACTCTCAGTCAAGTTTTATTGAAAATTAAGTGACTCTTAAAGAAAAAGCAAACAAAAAACACTCAAAAATGGGGATTTTCTTTCTTTCTTTACAATAATAAAGTGGACTTGATTTATTTAAAAGTGAGTTAAGAAAAAGTCACAAATAAAAACAAATCTGTGTAAGATCCTATTTTACTCACGCGGCAAATATTGCAGATTAAGATTATTCAATTACATTAGTTTTACAAATAGTTTTTTTTCACATTGAAAAAATATTATTTCATTCAAAATTTAATATTTTAAATATTAATCAAAACAAAAATAATGTTTCATAAACTACTATTTTTACTTCATTTTAAAAATTTATTTTGAAATGTTTTTCAGATATTTATTGCTTTATTTTTTTATCATTTATATTTAAAATTAAATAGTTTTGTTCAGGAATCAAAAGCATGAATTTGTATAATTCAATCAAATTTGATACTGGATTGTAGAAGCAATTAAAAAAAAGCGCAGCTTCTTTTAGAAAATAGCTTTTCTTTTGTTTTTTGTCCATAATTATTAGAGAATTTCTGGAAATGTAGATATATGAAAGATATATGTAGATATATTGAGAGAGAGAGAGTGAGAGATTGATGTGTTAAACTATGATTTAGTTTTTAATAGTCTCACTTAATAAAATACTTTAAAGATGACAAATAGAAAAATATCAAAAGCCTTTATTTGAACAAAACTTTGTGCCCCTATAATACTTATGGGGGAGTGATCTACTTTTTTGGATAAGAATGATTTGTTGAGTTTGGTGATGACTGTCTTTTTGATTGACTCCCCATGTTTTTCCAGATAAGGCACTCATCTCCTCTCTTTTTGTTGACAGTCTGGATAGTCTGTGTTTATTCTTTATTTAATTGTATTTATATCAATGCTTTTAAATGCCAATCTTTCAAGTGTGTGTGTGTATGTGTGTGTGTAGCGATGGAGGGGGTTGCCTTATTTACATTCAACATCCTGCCTTCTAGCTGGGCTTGAATACTGACATCTGGCATCAGTAAGAAATATGCAAATAAGCCATAAAAGAGACCAAGTGTCATTTTCAGTCTTTCTTGGTTTTCAGTACTGGCAGAAAAGTTGACCAAGAAAGATGGCTTTTTCATAAAGATTTCATCACTCAATTTTCTGTATACATCTGCTGAGTGCCTTACCATGAAGTAATAGTTAACAAGCTTGCCTCACAGATCATTACTGCTAAATTGAGTTTGATTTTCACTGAGTTTTCCATATTTATGGCCTTTTGTCAGAATAAGCTTTTAATTTCTTAAGATGCACATGAAAACAGAAGTCATTGTTTTCTTTTAATGTTGATGAAGAGACTGTTAAAAGAAGTAAATCAAGTTCGATAACCATTAGCAGTTGTTTTGTGTAACTCTCCTTTTTGTAAAATAAAATTAATCTTCTATTCTCCTTTTCAAGAAGCACACGTGTTTTATTTTTCTTTCGTCTAATTTCGCTTTACATACCCTTATCTTAAGACAGGGCAACTTCAACAGGTTATGGGCCCAGCAGAAGAGATAATGGAAGTTGGTGGAGCAGGTTATTATTTGATGGAGATGAGACCAAATATGAAATTTGGGAAATAAAGTTCTTAGGATACCTCCACACATTAGGTTTAAAGGACATCATTTTAGGTAAAAACCTTAACTGAGACGAAACCGATATGGAAAGGAATGAGGAAGCATATAACAAACTGATACAATTCCTGGATGAAAAAAAGCCTGTCCCTTATCATGCCTTGGACAATGGAAGAGAAGCTCTGGGGATATTGCGTGACCATTACACAGGTAAGGGAAAACCAAGAATTATTTCTTTTATATACTGAATTAACGTCACTAAGAAAGGAACAGAATGATGTTGTTACCAACTATATCATTAGAACAGAAGCAACAGTAATGGCACTAAGAAATGCCGGAGAATCATTAAGCGATGGTTTAATTATTGCCATGGTTCTAAAAGGACTACCTAGGACATTTAATCCCTTTTCAATATATGTGACTTATAGCAGTAAGGAGCTAACATTCTCCAAATTCAAAATGCAACTTCAAAGTTTCGAGGATACGAACAAATATCATCAAAACTCAAATGATGACAATGTTATGAAATTAACCAATTCATTTTCAAAAAGGAGTAACGAAGTTTCCTGTTTTAAGTGTAGTGGAAAAGGGCATGTAGCAAAAATATGCCCAAACAATTTCAAGAAAAATAAAAAGTGGTGTAATTACTGCAAAAGCTAGACCCTTGTGAGAGAGTCATGCTGCTATAAAAAGCGAGATACCATCAAAGCAGCAGAAGAAGAAGAAGATAGTTCATTTGTTTTTAAAATAAATGACCGACCACAGAGAACCATTGAAAGCAAGACAATTATGGTTGATATGGGGGCTACCTCACATATTATAAAGGATATTGAGAGATTCAAAAATTTTGATGACTCATTCCAACCTGATAACCATTTCATAGAGCTGGCTGACGGTAGCAAGATGAATAGGGTCGCTTTAAAACGAGGTGACGCTGAGATATACCAGGTGAATGCGAACGGAAACAAGGAGTCAGTTGCCCTAAAAGGGGCATTATTTATACCCTCCTACCCACAAGATATATTTTTTGTGAAGTCTGCCATGGCAAACGGGGCAGCTATAACATTTAAGAAGAACAAGAATTCATAAAAATGGAAGAAAATTTAATATATTCATCCGCAACAGGCTATATTATTATTTAAAGTCTAAAACGAACAAATTGGAAGATATGTTATAAAATAGCAGAGGGATTTCGGTTCATGCCTTTGAGTTTAGTTAGGCTGAGAACCTTTCGGCTCAGCACATGGGTTAGTTAGAGGCAATTGAGGCAGGTGTTAACGCGGGTGCGCGCGGGCGGATGGAGGTGTCACTCAGATGTCATAACAGTCCGAGACGATACTGGGTGACAAGGTGCGGGTGACGTCACGCACCGGAAGCACGCGGAAGTTTGTGTGAGAATTTGAAGAAAATAAGAGTCGGGGTACCAGACGCCAAACGAGAAGGATCGACTTTTGGAGTTCGCAGGCATGAGGCGAACGTGCGCCCTATGGGGGCCGCTTGAGCTGGGGGCCAAATGAATAAGACAGCATAGAAGATTGTGTCTCTCCTCCTTACGTCAAAACCTTTAACTCAAAGTTAAAAAAAAGGTTTCGTACCTGAACAAGAAGTCGTTACGTATTTTCGAATTCCGAGATTCCTATGTTCTTTATATATTCTATAGTAATGAACATTATATGTCCATTTCGCACATACCATTAATTGCGAATATGGTACAGATAGTTGCCAGGTCTGCTATGATATAAATACTTGGCATAGGATACTTGGTCATTGCAACAACGATGACATTTTAAAATAGGCAAATGTGGTTAAAGGAATGAAAATTAAAGACAAAATAGGCACTCTAAAAAAACCTGTGAAATCTGTTTCCCGGGAAATTTTTCTCAGAGCAGAAATAGACAACCTGGAAGACGTGCAGCATCTACCTTTGAATTAATACACACTGACTTAGCTGGCCCTATAGAACCGGCAGACATAAACGGGCACAGATATGCAATCACATCTACTGATAATTTTTCCAGTGCAGTATTTGTGTATTTTTTAAAAAAAACAAAGAAAGACACTGTATCTGCCACAAAGAAATTTATCGCTTATACTGCCCCCCCCCCCCCCCCCATGGAAGGATAAAATCCCTAAGTCCGATAACGGATCAGAATTCAAGTCGAATGATTTTCAGAGATTACTTTGTGATAATAGTATTCGACACGAAACTTCTGCGCCTTATTCACCACACCAAAATAGGATAGCAGAAAGAAATTGGCGAACCCTATTTGAAACGGCTAGATGCATGGTCATTGAAAACAACTTGCCTAAAAGTTTATGGACCTGTGCTGTAATGACAGTTGCAGTAATCAGAAACAGATGTTTTAAAAACCGTCTAAAACAAACTCCCTACTATATAATAACGGGAAGGAAGCCAAATCTATCAAAGATGAACATCTTCGGGTCAACATGTTATGCATACAAAAACTTAAAGAAGAAGCTAGATCCGAAATGTGAAAAAGGGATATTCGTTGGGTATGACAGAAACAGTTCTGCATATTCAATCTTTTATCCGGAGAATAGCAGAGTTCTTAAACACAGGCTAATAAAATTTATTAGCAATGTGACAAATCAGCAGACTCAGACCAATTCAACTGATGATGATGATGATGATGATTATTTCCCCCAAAGGAAGTATGTACAAAACAACACATCAGCTACAAACTCAGACCCTTGCCTAGTCGGCTGGGGCTGTAGAATACACCGACTGCTTCTCTGCAGAGGATATGACACTAAACAATCTGATTGTGAGGTTCCAGCAGTGCTGGAGCTTTGGGGAATGTGGAGTACCCCTTCATTGCCATCGCTCCCAGGTCCACTCTGGCCCGGAGTGGTAGCACCTGATAGGGCCCTATCTATGGGTTAAATAGAACTAACAGCATACTTATGCTAAAATGAATTGAGTAAACTGAATAGCTTGAAATAGAAACGTTTTTGACAATTAAACCTACTTACACTTAAACTGCGTGCTTATTCTTAACTGAGTTATTTGAAATAGGACTGTTTTTCGACATTAAAACTGTATTTACACTTAACTGAATTATTACATATAACTGCTTGAATAGTTTGAAATGGAAATGATTTTGACAATTAAACTGTGTACTTATGCTAAACTGAACTGTTTTTAATAGAACAGATTATTTACATAAAAATCGATTTAGTGTTGAATAACCTGCAAGGGTTGATATGCCATAAAACCAAACAAACCAACCATTTTTGACACTGAAACTGTATTGTTATATATAACTGAAGAGTTTGAAATAGAAATGTTTTTGACAATTAAACTGTGTACTCATTGCAAACTGAATTGTTTTAAATAGAACTGATTATTTACATAAAAATGGATTTGGCGTTAAATAACCTACAAAGGTTGATATGCCATAAAACCAAACCAAACCAAACTAAACAAACTCAGACCCACAAATTAAGACAACAGAAACACAGGATAATGCACAGACCGAGGAAGATAGTAAGCTTCAACATTACCCCAGAAAGGAAAGAAAACCTCCCGAACACTTAAATGACAACATTACAAATTCTGAGGATGATAGTGACCTTGCATTGATTAACTTTGACTATTGTTATAAAGTCACATGCAATATACCAAGAACCTATAGAGAAGCAATAGACTCCTCAGATGCACACTGCTGGGTTGAGGCGATGCATGAAGAACTGGAATCTCTAAAGGAAAATAATGTTTTTGAATTGACAAATTTACCTGAAGGCAAAAAGACAGTAGGTAGTAAATGGGTCTACACCACCAAGGAAAAACCTGATTGATCCAAAAGATATAAAGCAAGATTCGTTGCTCGAGGATTCAGCCAGAAAAAGGGTATAGACTATGGAGAAACCTTCTCCCCTACTGCAAACATCATCTCAATACGTATCTTGATACAAATGGTGGTGCAGTATGATCTGATTGTCCACCAGATGGATGTAACAACGGCGTATTTGCATGCACCAACTGACTATGAGATTTTTGTGGAGCAGCTTGAAAGATTTAAAACAAATAAATTAGTCTATAAGCTAAAATTTAAAAATGCACATTTGATTTAAAATAGTAATGTCTTAAATCTCAGCTGTATTATGTGTTGTTTAAATGAAGAATGAAGACTTATGCGACTTAATTTTCAGGAAAACTTTACTTTTGGAAGGCGAACTTCTAAATTTGCTAAAGAAAACCCCCAAAATTGCCCCCCCCCCCTGAAAAGAAAGGAAAAAAAAAAAAAATCCAAAACACCTCAAATGTAGTCTAACACGTGCTAAAGACGAAAGCCATAAAAGAGTTGACTCCTCCTCTCACTTTCTTTCTCTCTCTCTCTCTCTCTGTATGTGTCTCTCTCTCTCTCTCTCTCTCTCTCTCTCTCTGTCCACCACCAGTTGACCATGATATAGGAGTGGAACCTTTAATATAAATACTAAAATTAGTAATAATTTAATCCTTCAGTTGTTGAAATAGTATGCATACGTTTGGAAGTGATTCCGTTTCCAGAAGTTTTTTCACAGAGGTCAGTAAATTTATTCTACTAAACTATTCATTTAAAAATGCACATTTGATTTAAAATAGTAATGTCTTAAATCTCAGCTGTATTATGTGTTGTTTAAATGAAGAATGAAGACTTATGCGACTTAATTTTCAGGAAAACTTTACTTTTGGAAGGCGAACTTCTAAATTTGCTAAAGAAAACCCCCAAAATTGCCCCCCCCTGAAAAGAAAGAAAAAAAAAAAAAAATCCAAAACACCTCAAATGTAGTCTAACACGTGCTAAAGACGAAAGCCATAAAAGAGTTGACTCCTCCTCTCTTTTTCTTTCTCTCTCTCTCTCTCTCTGTATGTGTCTCTCTCTCTCTCTCTGTCCACCACCAGTTGACCATGATATAGGAGTGGAACCTTTAATATAAATACTAAAATTAATCCTTCAGTTGTTGAAATAGTATGCATACGTTTGGAAGTGATTCCGTTTCCAGAAGTTTTTTCACAGAGGTCAGTAAATTTATTCTACTAAACTATTCATTTAAAAATGCACATTTGATTTAAAATAGTAATGTCTTAAATCTCAGCTGTATTATGTGTTGTTTAAATGAAGAATGAAGACTTATGCGACTTAATTTTCAGGAAAACTTTACTTTTGGAAGGCGAACTTCTAAATTTGCTAAAGAAAACCCCCAAAATTGCCCCCCCCTGAAAAGAAAGGAAAAAAAAAAAAAAATCCAAAACACCTCAAATGTAGTCTAACACGTGCTAAAGACGAAAGCCATAAAAGAGTTGACTCCTCCTCTCTCTTTCTTTCTCTCTCTCTCTCTCTCTGTCTGTCCACCACTAGATAACCATGAAATATACCACAAAATTTCTTTGAATTTTAACATCCAGCAGTCCTGGACTTTAACTAAGTTAAAACTTAAGATAAAAAAAAAAAGAGAATTTTTTTTTTTTTTTTATTACTACCGCGTACACATGGGAAGCAGCATGCTGTACGTGTGAGTCTTGCGGCTTAACGCTCAAGATTGCCAGTTCGATCGGGGAACTACTGCTGCTCATCTATAAGAGTGGCTTCTATAGATGAGAACAAAAACAGCCATCGAAAGATAACCATGACTAGTACTCAAACCAGATCCATAAACCGCATCGCTCTTCGCGCGGGTAAAAAAGGGGCGCGTCCTGCTGAGGTTGGAGCCCTGGCCTCGGTGTTCGAAAAATCAGCTACAGAGCTCAAACACAAACAAAAACTACTAAAATGCAAACAAACAATACAGATAGCGACATTTAACATGAGAACCCTAAATAGAATAGGTCAACTATCAGAGCTAACTGCATCAGCCGTAGAACATAAGATAGATATAATTTGCATACAAGAGCACCAATACACGCACACCGAAGATATCAAGTATCACGAAACTGGAAATGGATGGATACTGGTGACTGTATCGGCATGGAAAAACTCTGTCAATGCATTGGTAGGAGGGGTGGGAATACTTCTAGGACCGAGAGCGTTAAAAACACTGAACAGCATTGAGAGAATACAACCTAGGATGATGGCCGCAACGTTTAATGGCAACTCCAAAGCAACAATTATCTCCTGCTACAGCCCTACCAATGTTAGCGAAGAAAACGAAATAGCCACCTTCTACGAAGATCTATCCTCCCTAGTACGTAGCATTCCGAAACACAACCTGCTAGTCATTGGCGGAGATATGAATGCACAAATCGGGAAAAACAGACACAACAAATACAGCCTACACTACGCGTCTAACAGGAATGGACAGCATTTAATAGATTTCATGATAGAAAATAGATTAACCTGCCTCAATACAAACTTTCAAAAAAGGGAGGGGAAATTATGGACCTACACATACGCGAATAAGAGTAAAGCACAGATAGACTACGTCCTTATAAACAGGAAATGGAAAAACAGTGCGATGAATTGCGAGGCATACTCCTCCTTCGAGGGTGTGTCCTCCGATCATCGAATAGTTACGGCCAAAGTACGACTAAGCCTAAGAAAAAACGCCACACGTAAAGCGACGACCAAGCACTATGACTGGGCCCTACTCAACAACAGAGATATTAGAGATAAATATGCATTAGAATTAAGAAACAGATTCGAAGCACTACAAGAGAAGGTAGAAATAGGCACCCCAAATGACGAATATGAAAATTTTGTAGAAGCACACCTGGAGGCGGCAGAAAAGTGTATTCCAACAAAACCTAGAACTAAATATAGAGTCCCTTGGGAAACGCTAGCGGCTAGAGAAAAACGTGCACTTGTGAAGACTGCCTCCAAAAACTATCAACAGAACCCAACAAATACAAATGCACGAGAACTAGAAAAGGCGCAACATCAATTAACAGGAATATACCTAAAAGAACAGGCAGAATACGTACAAAATCAGATAGATAAGATTAGAGACTCGGTGGAAGATAGGCAATCCAGGATAGCCTGGCAAACAATAAACGAAGTAAGTGGAAGGAAGAGCACAGCCAAAGCAAAATTGAAAGCTGCAAGCCAGCAAGAAAGAATAAAACTGTGGGAACAGCATTTCAAAAATCTACTAGGAAACCCACCGGAAATAACGGATGAACCGATCACCAGAATTATTAGAAAGCAATTAGACGTAAAACTAGGTCCTTTCACCAAAGAAGAACTCGACACGGTTCTCAGAAGAATTAAAAATAGGAAAGCGGCGGGGCTAGGCGAGATCCCCCCAGAAGTGTGGAAGACGAGACAATTCGACGATATACTGCTCCGGCAATGCAACGCAGTCTATAGTCAAAATAGGATAGAACGATGGACGAAGGGATGCATCCTTCCATTCCCTAAAAAAGGCGACCTCGGACTAGCCAAGAACTACCGAGGGATAACACTTACATCCATAGCAGCCAAAATCTACAATGCCCTACTACGAAACCGCATAGAACCCAAAATGGAAAACATCCTTAGGAAAAACCAAAATGGCTTCCGGAGAAATAGATCCACAACCTCACAAATACTGACCATCCGTAGAATCCTGGAAGGCGTTCAGGCAAAAAACTTACAGGCGACATTACTATTTGTCGACTTTACCAAGGCCTTCGATTCCATACACAGAGGGAAGATGGAGCAAATCCTACTAGCTTACGGCCTACCAAAAGAAACCGTAGCAGCGATAATGATTCTCTACAGAAACACTAAAGTAAAAGTACGTTCACCAGATGGAGACACGGAATACTTCGACATTGTTGCAGGAGTACTACAAGGAGACACACTAGCCCCGTACCTCTTTATCATCTGTCTAGACTATGTGCTTAGGACTTCGATCGACAAAATCAGAGAAAATGGCTTTGAGCTGACTAAGAGAAGAAGCAAAAGGTACCCCGCAAAAACAATCACGGACGCCGACTACGCTGATGACTTGGCGTTACTAGCGAATACGCCTAATCAAGCAGAGACACTACTACATAGTCTGGAACGAGCTGCAGCTGGCATTGGCCTACATGTCAATGCAAACAAAACCGAATATATGTGTTACAACCAAACAGGCAACATTGCCACACTAGACGGAGCCTCTCTGAAACTAGTCGACAAATTCACCTACCTAGGAAGCAGCGTCTCATCAACCGAGAAGGACATCGACACACGACTGACGAAGGCATGGACAGCTATCGATAGGCTCTCGATCATATGGAAGTCGGACCTAACAGATAAAATGAAACGCAGTTTCTTCCAGGCAGCGGTTGTGTCGATACTGCTATATGGATGCACCACATGGACGCTTACGAAGCGGCTGGAGAGGAGGCTGGACGGAAATTACACAAGAATGTTGAGAGCAGTATTAAACAAGTCCTGGCGACAACACCCCACGAGACTCCAACTATACGGACACTTGCCCCCCATCACAAAAACTATACAAGTTCGACGAACCAGACACGCAGGACACTGCTGGAGAAGCAAGGACGAGCTCATAAGCGATGTACTCCTGTGGACCCCCACTCATGGTTGTGCAAGAGTGGGACGACCAGCACGAACTTACATACAGCAGCTATGTGAGGACACGGGTTGTAATCCTGAAGACCTGCCGGAGGCGATGAATGATAGGGAGAAATGGCGAGAGACGGTCAGGGATATCCGCGCAGGCGGCGCGACATGATGATGATGATAAGCTAAACAAATCTCTATATGGGCTGAAGCAGTCAGGCAGAAACTGGAAAGAAATGTTACATGAATGCCTCATCCAGAATGATTTTATACAAAATCCAACAGACTAAGGTGTTTATATGAAACAAAATAAGAGATTATTAATCGTATCCTGGGTTGACGATTTAACCATCGCAGCTGACAAAGTTATCTCCCTTAGTAACGTCAAGAAAATGCTGATGTCAGAATTTAAAATGAAAGATCTGGGAAAACTGAACCATTTCATAGGGATGGATTTTCCCATAACACAAGGATGTGTTAAAATGAACCAAAACAAATACATAGGAAGGGTGTTGGAAAGATTTGATATGTCAAACTGCAAACCAAGAGCAACACCATGCAAACTAAAAATGGATCTCAGTAACAACAGTGACCCTGTTGATTCAAGAAAATACCGTGAAATTATTGGTAGCCTAATCTACCTAATGACATGTGCGAGACCAGATTTGAGTTATGCTGTAGGTAAATTATCACAGTATCTATCAGAGCCACGTCAACAACATTGGGTAGCAGCAAAATATATCCTAAAGTATTTAAGAGGTACATCCCATTACGAACTGCGTTACCAGAAAAGTGAGGGGTTAGGGATCGAAGCTTACAGCGACGCAGATTGGGCGTCTAATCAGTGATAGACGTAGTACAACAGGATTTTGTTTTTATTTAAACAAAGAAAGCTTGCCTATCTCATGGATGTCAAAGAAGCAACCTACAGTTGCACTGTCCACCTGTGAATCTCAGTACATGTGTTGTATAGCTATGACTATACAAACACATAATACATATACACATAATACATATTGACGCAATAATAACAGACGAGCGAAGACTTCTTTAAAAAAATATACCTCTCACTTTATTGTAAGGTTTGCATGTGAGAGGGAGTTGGAGACCAAACAGAACTCTAATATATTGACCCCCACTCTTATGACCATCAGCGTTGTGTCTTTCTCATTCTCCTGATGCTCAACAGGAGGCCTGGGGGCCCACTCTGCTGGTTTTCTCTACTGCATCTTATCACCAACTGGTCTGGTCCCCAAACTCCATTGGGGGTCCCGAGGGCCCCTTCTGCTGGGTGGTGGCTTTCCCTACCACATCTTTTCTACGACTCATCTGACTTCCTGTCTTCACCAAGTTATATAATAGTTCAATCGCCCACTCAATCTTTGTAATGGCATGTTTGATCATTATCAAGCAGAAATAACTGTCATGCAGTTCACAGGTCACTCTCTTCTGGTGCATCAGTCTATGAGTGTATCATGGGATTTTTACCTCATCCCATTTTTTCAGCCAAGGCCGCCTACACGATTTCTTCTCATAACTGTCATCGGAACATGTCACTTCCTTCCGGTGCATCACTTTGGAATGGCATGTTTGGCCGGGTCAAAGGTCAATATACAACACATGGCTCTAGCTAAAACAACACAAGAGAGTTTATATCTAATTCAGTTATTAAATGGAATGGACCCTCAACAGAGATATGAACCTGCAAAAATACTTGGAGATAACCAAGGTGCAATCGCTCTATCTAAGGACCCTGTAAATAGACAGAGATGTAAACCTATCGACATAAAATCTCATTTCATCAGAGATACATTACACAAGAAGAAAATAGAGATAATCTATTGTCCAACCACAGATATGATTGCTGACATAATGACAAAACCCATGACAAAATTAAAGCTAGAGAGATTCAAAAGCCTTTTTCAGGGTGGAACTATAAAATTGTCATCCTTAAGAAAACAACACTACAGCTTTATTTTAAAACTTTTATAGAAAAAATCAATTCAGGTCACTTGATCATGTAGTAAAGCTGACATCTATTCAATGTAGCCGCCTTCAGCCTCAATCACCGCCTTGATACGGATCTGGAACTGGGAGCATGCCTTTTCCACAAGTGCCGGCGGATGGTGGCAATCAGGCTGGCTTTGATGTTGTGGGAGGTCATGTTGGTGATGTTCTCAATGTATGACCAAATGAAGTAGTCCAGCAGGTTCAGGTCGGGGGAAGAGGGGGGCCAGTGAGAGAAGGATGCAAAGTCGTAGCACTCCTTCAGAAGCCAAGTCCAGGTCTCTGGACTTGTGAGCCGGCACCGATTCCTTCTGTCACCGGCCACCTGATTGCACCAGGAGATCATCATGTTCTTCAGCACATCCAGGTACACTTTGGTGTTGACTTTCAAACTGACTTCGAAGATGTGAGGTGGCATGATGTGGCCCTCACTTGGAACCACACCAAAGACCATAACCGTAGCCAGAAGCTTTGTTTTCATCACCCTGGGCACGTCCCTGTTATTCGGGACAATCCAGATTTGCATTTTGGGTGCTGGCAATGGTCCTGTTGTCATAACTTGGATCAGTAGACAGCATAAGTTGTACAGCAGCACATCTCCGATCTTGCTCGTTGAACATTGCCATTTTTAGACATGATAGAAGGCTCCTATCGCACTTGGGATTTGTACACAACTGGTCAACTAGTAGATGGTCTGCAACAAAAAAAGAAAACCGGTTTTCATTGAACAGAAATGGAATCATGTCGTCTTTTCTCTGGGGCGACAATTTTATCGTTCCACCCTGTATTTTGACTTGAAACTCTTTTTGAATTGTGCTCTCATATGTATAGAAATAATTAAAAGTATTAATATGAGAACATACGGGGGTCTTAAAAAGAGGTAAATCAAGTTCGATAACCCAAGCAGTTTTTTGTGTAACTCTCCTTTTTGTAAAATAAAATTAATCTTCCATTCTCCTTTTCAAGAAGCACATGAGTCTTATTTTTCCTTCGTCTAATTTTGCTTTATATATCCTTATCTTAAGACATGGCAACTTCAACAGAGACCTATGGATTCAGTTTCTATTAATTTCATGATAAATATTAACTAATTTTGGTTAATTAAGGGAGATGGAAGAATGAATAAGAAGATTGTGTTGCACTCAAGTTCAAACAACCTTGTTTTTACTTAAACTCAAATACTAATCTGCTTTGTTGGTGGAACTTAGAATACAATGACTCTACTTCCTGCAGTGGGGTAAAACCTCCCCTCAAAGTGGATCTGATGCAAACAAGCGACTATTATTAAATAGATATAATTACTTGAAACCATGTGTGTCTAAATTATTTGTATATTAAATTGGAATATTTAATATCAAGTAATTGTGTGCAAAAAATGTCTTAAGAAACAACTAGACAAAAAATGTAAGTATGAATGTACAATGAATGCAATTCCCTAACCTCTAGGCATAAAATAACCCTAGATGAGTTGACTTGCTGTTAAAATTAATTGGATATCAAATGCTCAACTATCTTAACCACAGAGAAGCATTTCTGATTTCCGAGCAATCAAACTATTAATACAAAATATTACTGATAGAATAGAACAGAACTACTTGATGATCTAAATGTAAAGCTAATAATTTTATTTCAGCAATTCATTAATAACACTGATCAACACAGTTTTTTGTGCCAAGAAACAAAACATGTTTTTTTAGCTAATTTGATGGTGTTCATTCCAAAAACGACTTTAGTTTTTCATGGTTAGCTACTGTTTTTGCTGTACTGTAATTGTTCATTTTTGGATAAAAGATCAATTTACAATCTTGGCTGATTGCAAAATTTAGTTAATAAAGGTGGTAGAAACCCATCAGTTTTCAGGTAAGGCAAACAATTTATGTCTGCCACTTGAAATAAACTATTTTTATTAGAAAAAAAAATGATTTTGAATCAAAAAATTTAAAATAGAAGCACCAAAATTTTCCAATTTATCACCAAAATTCAAATTAACTGATAAACTTCATCAGTATTATACTTTAGTAAACTGGATAATTAAGGTGACATAAAAAAATTAAACCTTAAAATCTTCTGTTTGATGTTCATAAACTTATCCCATCACTATGGAATGAAACCAAGCACATTGAGAGCTTTTGTTTTCATAACTGGAAAGAAACAAAAGACATCCCAATTGAATGCACTTATTCCCTTGTACATGATGAACATCATGAAAATGGTTTCTCCATAACATGAGGAAACTCATTAAGGATGATGAATTTGTTAATTCAATGAATGACTTGGAATTATGTGTTTGGACATTGTTTGTGATATGGTGAAAAACTTCTTAGGCAATTGCTGGGTCAAAATCTACAAGGAGTCAGTGGAAAGGCTGTTGAAAAGTCTACAGGACATAGGTACTAATATGAGTATTAAGGTTCATTTTTTACATCGTCATTTAGATAAATTTCCAGATAATTGCGGCAATGTGAGTAATGAGCAAGGAGAATGATTCCATCAGGATATGAAAACAATGGAAGAGCACTACTGGGGATGGTGAGATAAACGAATGATGGCTGACTACTGTTGGAGTATCAAAAACATGACAATCAAGAAAGAGAAAATTTTTACCCTAGTTCTGATGTTCACAAAGGTTTTATTTCTGCTGTTAGTTTATTAAATGATTTGATGAAAATACTTGTTGGTGTTGGTATATTCAATCATGTTATTCCTGAAGACATAGGGTCTAATTGTTATTGGAAAAATAGTATTTCTCAATAAGCAGACCAATATTTGTTGGTTTAAATACAAATTGAAAAGTTTCTATGATTTTACTTTTAGAAATATTGCCATCGGTCAATATCATATATACAGAAAACAAATGAAAAAATGCTTTTCTCCAAAAATGAAGTATTTCTATACAGCAAAAATGGTAGCTAACCAAGAAAAAGTCTTTTTCAGATTCAGTCCCCTTAAATTTGCTAAAAAAAAGATGTTTGGTGCCTCAACATCATTTCAAAAATTTTTTTTTTGTTGACCTGTATAATCAGAAAGAAATGGATTGTCAGTGATCAGAAATTAAAGTAAATAGTACTATTTATAATGTTGCTGAAAAGGGGAAAATAATTTCTGTACATATTGTTATGTTAACATTTTCTAATTGAGCAAATCTTTCAATGTGAAATGATTTAATTGATTTGGAAATTAACAACAAAATCTTTTCTCTATTTCCAGATCAAGAATAAAGACAATAAAATGCCAGAATTTTAAGAACATGACACGAATTAGGTGAAGATTTCAAAAGTCTACTTCCTGCAGTAAACATCTTCACCAAAACATTGAAGATTTACTCAGAGAAAAAAACCAACATGGACAAAACTACAAACACAGACTTCAGAAGAGATTGTGGTTTTACAATTTCAAGAATGAAAAAGAAAAAGAAAAAAATGTTGAAATGTAGTGTGTGTATGCAAGAATTTTTTCACAATGCCTATTTAGTAGTACACATGCGAACCCACACAGAAGAGCCACCTTTTATATGTCAGATTTGTGACAAAGCTTTTTCATCAAAAGGTAACTTGAAAAAACATGTGAGAACACATACAGATGATATGCCTTATCACTGTGAAGTGTGTGGAAAAGATTTTTCTTTTAACAGTCTTTTGAAAATTCACATGAGGACACACACCGGAGAGACTCCTTTTAATTGTGAAATGTGTGGGAAAGGTTTCTCTCAGAAGTGTAGTCTAAAAGTTCATATAAGGTCACATACTGGAGATACACCCTTTAAATGTGATATATGTAAAAAAGGTTTTTCTGTTAGTGGTAACTTAAAAGAACACATGAGAATTCACACTGGAGAGACTCCTTTTAACTGCAATGTGTGTGGGAAAGGCTTCTCTCAAAGAAGTAGTATCAAAGTTCACATGAGGACACATACCGGAGAGACACCTTTTAGTTGTAAGATATGTGGAAAATCATATAATGATACAAGCAACTTAAGGCGACACATGAGAACACATAATGAAAAAAAAAATAATCATAAAAATTAAAAAGCCTAATATATTTACTTAAATGTTTACCATTTGTTAAACATAATAGAGACCTACTTGATGTTAAAAATAGATTCCAACCAGAAATTTAAAACTTGGTATGCAGAGATATGTTCTAAAATTAAATGTAATAAAATGATTAAAATTTTTTTTTTTAATCAATATAGTACAAATTTGGAAAGAAATCTTTCCTTCAGCCTGACTTTTTCAACTTTTCAAATATTGAGTAGTGAACTAAAAGTGAGTTGATAGAGTCAGGAATAATCTGACAGGAGTAAATATATAACTCTTGCTTTCTCATGTATGAATTTCCTCAAAAAATGTGCATGCTTTAAAAATGTTAATATTCTCAGTTAAAGATAAGTTTGATTTGAGTCTCACTGGGTGCCCTATACTCTGACCTTGTGCAACATCTAAGCTAAGCTTAGTTAATAAAATAACTTTAGGTAGGTTAAGTCAGATTAAGTAAATTTAAAACATAGTAAAATTATAAGATTTTTATGGGTAGGTGTAAACTTTTTATCAGCTGTGTTATTTTTACTATGATTTATCGGCCTGAACAAAGTTGTAATCTAATAAATAACCCTAAGGTATTGTATGTATATTTGGGGTGTTCATCAACTTCCAGCTTGATGTCAACAAAACTGAAGATATGTTCACTATGCCTAACTGCATAGTGAAACTTGTTGAATGCATACACCAATTCCCTGTAAGACATAAATACTATAAGGAAAATAAAATAAAGAAACTATTTGAAAGTGTTAAAATCAACGAAATAATCTATCTCAAAGCACTAAATATATTTCAAGGAATATGAAGACAGATCCATAAAAAATCACCATTTGTAAAGCATAGATAACCTTTTTCAAAGATCATAGTAGTTCCTAGATAAACAAAAAGGTTTACTAACAAATTATTTACTTATCATATACACAAAAAAAGATTTAGCATTAAATAATCTACAAGAGTTGATACGCCATTAAACCAAATTAATAGTCTGAAAACCATTGTGAGTCCGATTTACCTGTCAGATATTGTCAATGAATGTGGATTTCTTAATGATGTTAGTTCCAGATGTGATAAGACTTTATTTGACTGACCAATTAGGTGCAAGCATGTAACCTGAGTAGTAGTTCACCTTTCAGCCTCTGAAATTGGAGTTGTATCATTGGTAAATAAATTAGAATTATTTGGGGACTTATTCAATCTTATAGTAGCTGATACTAAAAAGCTTGCAAAATTGGAGTCCAGTGACAGAATTTGTGCTTCAACTTTTCAATGAGTTAACAATTTCTACTTTTGTAAAGTATTTTGGTGACTTAATTGTATTCTACTTGCGTTTTAGTTAAAACTGTGTGAGCTTTATTGGATTACCGCTAAGTTTACCTACTGATTGTGCTAGTTTGGTTTGATGGCAGGTTATTTAATGCCAAATACTATTTATGCAAATATATCAAATATATACGATTTGTAAATATTTTCTTGATAACATTTTTAAATGAGCCTGAGGTCCTTTTTTCCCCACAGATAAATGGTTTCAAGTATTGCTATTTAACAACAATTTAACACCAGTCATTTTTTGGTACACATTTGAATAGATATACAAGATATTTAAGAGATTAATTTCTGGGTAATTTCATTTTTAAATGAATTAGAACTAATTTCTTTTCATACTAGTATTGCTATCATTTATAAGTCTATTCAGTTTAATCATTTATTTGCACACAGTTAAATGGTTCCAAGTATTGCTATGTATCACTAATAATTCAATTAGATGTCAGTCATTTGTCTACACACAGTTAAATGATCAAACAGATAAATTTCAAACAATTCAATTTAACATAAGTACACAGTTTAAATATAGATAGGACCCTATCAGGTGCTACCAATCTAGGCCAGAGCAGACCTGGGAGCAATGGCAGTGAAGGGGTACTTCACATTCCCCAAAGCTCCAGCATTACTGGAGCTACACCATCGGATTGTTTAATGTCATAACAGGACACTCAATGAGGTGGTGGGGGGTCTTACGCCTCTGCAGTTGACTGGGCTTGTAACCAGTGCCATTGTAATACTGCTTGTTATATAAGTCTACTATTGATCTCTATCTCTAAGCCAATAAAGAAAATGAAGAATCCATGTGGCTGAGTGGCTTATATGCTGGACTGCAACCTCCAAGTAAACAAATTCAAACACCAATCATGTTATTACATTCATTTTGGGACTAATGCCCCTTGGGAAAAATATGAATCTTGTTATCCCCTCAGCTATGGGGTAAATAGTACTACTGTTATTCCACAAGGATGGCTTTGGCTTTAAATAACCCATAAAAGGCTGATATGCCATTAAAGAAAGAAAGCTGTGGATGGAATTCTGGCAATCATCTCCCTAATCTTAATCAAAGATTCATTAAGTTAGCTAACTAAGCACAAAAAATCATTCAACTGATTTGATCACAAATTTACAAAACCTTCATGCATTATTCAAATACAGTGAAGTGACTATAAATATGGCCATTTCCTTTTTACAGTGAAGACAAAACCATTGCATGAATGAAGTAAATCCAAAAGAATCTGAAAGTAGAAATCTGTCAGTGTATTAAACATAAGAGGCTATGGTAATTTCATCTTAGTAGAATATTGCTTCAATGTAAACAATAATGCATATCCGTAAATAGGAGGTTAATTCCCTCTTAATATTGAAAATTTAGAAAATGATAGAATCAAATTTAAATGACTGGGCATTGTATTTAAATTGAACTTAGGATTTCTTTATATGTTTTGCAATATGTACATTAGAAATATTCATGAAAATGTTTTTATCATTACAATTTCCTTCTCTCTCTATTTAATAGTCATATAATTGCATTAATTCTTTGAGCTGATTCGAAAATTTACATTTTACCATTAGATGTTGATAGGATGCTAGAATGGGGCCTCATGTCAGTGGGGGGGGGCGATGTGCAAATAAAACCGTTGAGAGGAAGGCCCCGAAATGGTGCCCATTCTCTTCTGATGACCCCAAAACAAGCATGAAGTTAAACTGCCCGGTGGAAATGAGGATGGCTAAAGGAGCATTTTCTATCTGCTCACTTTTTGGTGAGTTTCTCTTACTTGGTAAGTCACTTCCTTCAAATTTAGGGTAAAAAAGTGGAAAATTAAATACTTATTCACCAAATTTATTCTCTTTTCTTAGAAATATTCTGTTTATACAGAAAAAGATTAAAGGTGAAGTAGGGATAAAGTATGTTGGCAGTCATAAGAAAATCCCAAACCTCATCGATGTATAAGAGGTTTTGAATTCAGTATTCAGAATAGATAAAAAAAAAACCCATCTGAACAAGCTCTTAATTTTCTGAAACCCTCTAATATACACTTAAAGAAACCAGTTAATGCAGTAGACACAATAAGAGGTGATGGTGGTTCTCTATCTTAGTAGAAGAATGTATTGCTTCAATGCACTCTGTGGTGCTTAATCCTAGCTTAGAGATTACTTCCTTCATAATGATATTTGAATGTAAAGAATGATAGAATTAAATTTAAATGACTAAGTATAGAGTTTATGGAAACCAAATTTGGATATTTTTGCCTTCACTACTCAGAATTAGTTAAAAAAAAAACTGTAAACAAAATCTGCATTTTCTGAAACCTGCATATAACTAGCACCAAATTATGCATATTAATTCACTTGAAATAATAAGGTATTCATAACGGCTACTCCGTGATTGATTGAAAATTTGTGACTGTTTCCTTGGCTTTTGACTTTTTGTAACACAAATGAATTTTTCTAAGGCAAATAAAATTTGGAAATGGCTTATCAGAATAAAAATAAAAACTAAATCTTCTGACTAAAATAAATTTCTCTGATGTTTTGTAGTTGAGATTAAAAAGTATCACTTATGTGCTATAATGTTTATTCATCACTTTGAATATTAGAAATTTATTTGTTTTAACATTAACAAATATAATCAAGTACCAAATTTGTTTAATTTATTAAAAAAATCCTTTCAGAAATTAAGTAAAAAAATTAGTATCATATTTTATCAGTATGCAATGTATTCAATATTGATTGAACTACCTTTTATCTTTGTTAAAAAACCAAAGTTATGGTTTTAACTGTTTTAAGTGAATGTTGTTGGTCTGTTTCAGTTTGAAATCTTGTCTTTAGATTCCAAGTAGAACAAAAGCAATATTTTACACCCAACTAAAGTTCACCTGGGGAAGGTCAAAGATTTGATAGGCCAAAATATTATGAAATAAAGAAAAGCAAGAAATGAGAGGTAAAAAAATGTATTAAATCTCAGCCGGACCTTTGTCAGAATGGAGTTTTAACAGGTTACAAAAGTTGACTAAATCTATTAAAGATTTTATTTGTCCTTGAACACCAACTCCCATTACCTCAAGGGAAATATACAACTGCCTCACCAACCAAGTACATCTAAGAATTGGAACATGACTCAAATGCAATGGCAAAAGGTCATGTGATGCTGAAACCCTCCAAATCTTTTAATGGTTTTATGAATTGGTCATCTTATTTTCATTCTGTTTCTAAACACGATTGGTTAACGGCAATTTCATCTCAAAATTAATGCTACAATGGTCATCAGTCAGTCTGTATGTGGAAGGGTTTAGGTGTTATTTTTTGATACATCATTAACTGGAAGATTTGTAGAAATGAGGACGGCATAGGGAAATTCATGTAAGAATGACCAATGGTCAGTTTATGCATGGAAGGTATAAGTATGATATTTGGGAATTAAGGAATGAAACAAAATCCTCATTCCAGATTCCCCCAGTCTCTGTGAAAGGGTCAATACTAATATTTGGGAATCCTAGAATCAAAAAATGTTTAATATTACATTTGTATGCAGTAATGTATTAATAAGTAAAATAAATATTATCCCCATACAATAAACCCACACCCATAAATTATTGATGTGTTTTAGTTTTGATTTTTACAATCAATAATAAAAATGTCTCTGCAAAAAGTGATTAGTTTCATTTATGATAAAAAAAACTGAAAATTTCAAAGAAAACTTTAGTTAAAATGCATCAGTTATGATTTCTTTGATGAAATTTACATTTGTTTTTTTGAAAGGAAAATTTTTATTATAAAGTCTTAGAAAACGATATCAAAAATATTGAGATGTTTATTTTGCTATTAGCAAAATATATCAGAAGTTGTTT
This sequence comes from Sepioteuthis lessoniana, assembly GCA_963585895.1. Lineage (NCBI taxonomy): Eukaryota > Metazoa > Mollusca > Cephalopoda > Myopsida > Loliginidae > Sepioteuthis > Sepioteuthis lessoniana. Next base: position 134,489,626 of record OY757908.1, read on the forward strand.
TCTAAATTTTCTTGATTAGATATTTTCCTTGTTCCATATTTTTTAGACTGTTGTCTCAGTTTTTATTGTTAATAACCCCAAGTTTTGGCTGACTGATTCTTCAGCCTTCCTCTGGTATTTAAAGTGTATATCAGCTGAAGCATGTTCATGAAGACAATGGTCTAAATAACATATTGAACAATAAAAACTCTGACAATATGTCATCAAAAGGAGACAATTTATCTGATGATTTTTACACATACATATATGATGCATTAGCCATAATGTTATTTTATCTCTAAGTCCAATTCACTAATGAATGAATTGACCTCTCATTTATGTGGCCTTGAGCCAGACTAGCTGTCTATGTAGATATTTATTCAAGTTATATAAATAAAGCTTTGATCATGATACTTTATAGATATTGATGAAAGTAATTTTCTAAAAATGTTTGGAGACAATAGTTATTTCATTAACATGTTAATATTGTGATATTTATTCACATCATCAGAAAAACATGAAGTAACTGAAGTACATAGATAACATATTCAATTCTTGCCTCAAAACATCAGAAAATACCTGTCCCACCATCCGTATATTGTGAATAAAGGGATTTGTCTACTTTTGACAATATTGAACAAAACTGTTAGGAGACCGTTCATCAAGAACAATAACCCAAGCAGTTATCTGCCTTGAGTAGCTCTTCTCTTTTGTGAAATAAAATTAATCTTTTTTCTCTTTTCCAAGACACCACACATGTGTTTATTCCTCTATCTATACTAACATTACATTTCCTTATTCCACAAAATGGCTAACTCAAAAAGTTATGGGCCAAGTAGAAAAGAAAATGGAAATAAGTTTAGCAGGTTGCTATTTGATGGAGAAGAAACCAAATATGAAATTTAGGAAAAAAAATTTTTAGGATACCTTTGCATGTTAGGTTTAAAGGACACCATCTTAGGCAAAAACCTGAACAGAGTTGAAACTGATGAGGAAAGGAATGAAGAAGCCTATACCAAATCAATTCAATTTCTGGATGATAAAAGCCTGTCCCTCATCATGAAAGAAACCTTGAGGATGTTACGTGACAACTATGTTGGTAATGGTAAGCCAAGAATTATTTCTCTTTATACAAAATTAACGACACTGAAAAAGGAACCAAATGAAAGTGTGACAGACTGTTATAAGAACAGAAGCAACGTTAATGGCATTAAGAAATGCTGGGGAATCATTAAGAAATAGTTTGATGAAAGCCATGATTTTGCCTGACATGTTTAATCCCTTATCAATATATGTGACACATAGCAGTAAGGAACTAACATTATCGGAGTTTTAAATACAACTTTGAAGTTTCAATGATACCGACAAATACTGTCACAACTCAAATGACGACAATGTCATGAAATTGATAAATTCATTTTCGAAAGTGATGACATATGAAGTATCTTTTATGTGTAACGGGAAAGGTCATTAAGCAAAAATATGCCCAAATAAGTGCAAGAAAAATAAACAATGGTGTAGCTATTGTAAAAGTCAGACTCATAAAAGGGAGTCATGCCGATATAAAAAGCAAGATACAATCAAGAAAGCAGCTGTAGAAGATAGTTCTTTTGTTTTTAAAATAACTGACCAACAACAGAAAACTGTTATACGTAAATGACTTATGGTTGATGCGGGGGCTACTTAGCAAATAATAAAAGATATAAGTAAATTTAAAACTTTTGATGACTCATTCCAACCAAATATCCATTTTATAGAACTGGCTGATGGTACCAGGACTAAAGGTGTAGCATTGAAACAGGGCGATGCTGAGATATGTCTTGTAGATACGGACAGAAACCATGTGACAGTCTCTCTAAAAGGGGCACTATATATACCTTCCTATCCACAGATTATACTTTCTGTTATGTCTGCCATGGCAAACGAAGTGACTATAACATTCAAGAAAAATAAAAACGAGCTGGTGTACTGAAATGGTACTAAATTTTAAATATATGTGTACAACAGGCTATATTATCTAATGTCTACAAAGAACAAATCAGAAGACAGTTGCCAGGGCTACGACGATATTCATACTAGGCTCAGGATACTTGGTCACTGCAATTATGATGATATTAAGAAATTACCAAATGTGGTTGAGGGAATGAAGATTAAAGAGAAAATAAGCACTCTAAACAAGGACTGTGAAATCTGTATCCAGGTAAAATTTTCTCAGAGCAGAAATAACCTGACAGACATGCAACATCCATTTTTGAATTGGTACACTCTGACTTGGTTAGCCCTATAGACCCAGTTGATATAAACGGACACAGATATGCTATCATATTCACTAAAGACTTTTCCAGTGCAGTACTTGTATATTTTCTGAAATCTAAAAACGATACTGTATCTGCCACTAAGAAATTTATTGCTGATATTACCCCCTATGGTAGGATAAAATACCTTAGATCTGATAATGAGTCAGAATTCAAGTCGAATGATTTTCAGAGATTACTCTGTGGTAATAGTATTAGACATAAAATGTTTGCCTCTTATTCACCCCACCAAAATGGGATGGTAGAAAGAAATTGGTGAACCCTATTTGAAATGGCTAGAGGCATGATAATTGGAAATAACTTGCCAAAAAACTTTTGGACCTACGCTGTGATGACATCTGCAGTAATCAGAAACAGATGTTTCAAGAACCGTCTGAAACAAACCCCATACTATTTGGTAACTGGAAGGAAGCCTAACCTATCAAAGATGCACATTTTCAGATCAACATGTTATGCCAACAAAAACTTGATAAAAAAGCTAGATCTGAAATGTGAAAAAGGGATATTTGTTGGACATGATAGAAACAGTCCCTTATATTTAGTCTTTTATCCTGGGAATAAAAGAGTCCTCAAACTTAGGCTAGTAAAACTTATTTCCAAAATGACAAATTAGCCGACCCAGACTTATCAAACTAATAATGATGATGATGATGATGAGGAGGAGGAGGATGACTTCTTCCAAAAGAGGAATATACAAAAACAGAAATCAGTTATAAATCTAGATCCACAAGTTAAGATATCTGATTCACAAGACAACACACAGATCGACATTATTCCAGAAGAGAAAGAAAAGCCCCTAAATACTTAAATGATTATATGACAAATTCTGAGGAAGACAGTGATCAGGTATTGATCAACATTGATTATTATTATAAAGCCACTTGTAACATACCACTATCTTCGAAATAACGCAAAGATGTGTGAAAATGAATCAAAAGAGATATAAAGGAAGGGTGTTGGAAAGGTTTGATATGTCAAATTGCAAACCAAAAACAACATCGTGCAAACAAAGGATGGATCTCAGTCACACCAGCGACCCTGTTGACTCGAAAAAATATTGGGAAATTGTCGGGAGTATAATCTACCTAATGACCTGCATTAGACCAGACTTGAACTATGCTGTAGGAAAATTATCGCGGCATCTATCAGAGCTGCATCAACAATGTTGGGTTGTAGCAAAACATTTAAGAGGTACATCCAAATATAATCTGTGTTATAAGAAAAGTAAAGAACTAAGGATCTTAGCTTATAGTGATGCAGATTCAGCATCTGATCAGGGTGATTGATGTAGTTCAACTGGATTTTGTTTTTATCTCAACAAAGATAGCTCTCCTATCTCAAGGAAGTTGAAGAAGCAACCTATAGTTGCACTGTCCACCTGTGAGGCTGAATATATGGCCTTAGATAAAACAGAAAAAGTCTATATTTAATTCAATTACTAAATGGAATGGACTCTCAATACAAATATGAACCAGTAAAAATATTTGGAGATAACCAAGGTGCAATTGCACTATCTAAAGACCCTGTAAATTGACAAAGGTGCAAACATATAGATATCAAATATCATTTCATTAGAGATGCATTACACAAGAAGAAAATCGAGATTGCCTATTGTCCAACCACAGATATGATAGCTGATGCAATGACAAAATTAAGATTAGAAAGATTCAAAGACTTTTATTTAGACTTTAAATTCTTTTTGTATTGTGCTCTTATATGTATGGGAATAAAATAAAATATTAATATGAGAGCATGCGAGGATTTTAGATCTTTCATTAGGAACGACAACCCAAGCAGTTATCTGCATTGAGTAGCTCTTCTTTTTTGTAAAATAAAATTAATCTTTCTTCTCCTTTCGAAGACACCACACGTGTTTATTCCTCCGTCTTTACTAACCCTACATTTCCTTATTCCACAAAATGGCAAACTCAACCAAAACTCATATAATTACTTGGCAGTTTCAAATTATAATCAACTTACCATATTGTATATAGCACTAAAATTTCATCCTAATGTGTAAATGAATTCTTTAATTAAAGTTGTGACATAAAGTCTTGTTGATTTATCACTTCATATCAATCTTTTTATCTAGAAAACTATTCAAATGAGGGACAAATGGTAATTGAGCTTTTAAAATTCTTCTTCTCACAAAGTCAATATACTTTACATATCTACCTGTCTCTGTTTATATCTATAAATCTCAGTCTCTTCATATTCATCTTTTTATCTAACTTTTAAAATCCTTCAACCAACAAAAGCAAAAAATTTTAAAAATATTTCAAAGGTTTTTTTTTTATTTAATAATATGCGACCAGAAAATAGCATATAGATTATAAGATGAATGTCAAATACTTTAAAAGCCCACAATATTTAATTTTTTATAAACATCAAATATCCTGGACGAGGCTGATTGCATTTCACATTGCACTAATACCCTTGGGAAAGGTATGAATCCAATTATTCTCCCTCCAGTTATGGGTAAATAGTAGGGCAGACTAGGTTCTTCAGCCTTGGTGAGGCAACTAGTCTAGGAGAAGGAAAACTCTGAATTCAAACCTGTTAAACTCCGCTTAAAAATTGACCTTGTGTCATATCCTGCCCAAGTGGAGGGGTTGGGTAAATATGATAAACATCAAATATTTGAAAACATTACTTAAGGGGATTTTGCTTCCAACTTTTAACATGATGTATATGAAACCTGCCGGCAACCAGTCCTGTCTTTCAATTTCACTACACCCCTCTGTGATCATATAGATCACAACGCGGGCGGGTCTCTTGTGTCTAGTGCTCCTTTGTGGTAATGGTACTTCCACCTCGGATGACTCATCTGCAGAAGTGTCATCCATTGCATATGTGTTGTTTACTTCTAGGGGATCACCGTGTGCTTCGTTGATGATGATCATCCTTGCACTTCAGATTGAGAGTTTGCTGTCACTCCTACTCTCCAAGGTATTCAAGTCTATGACGGGGCATCCTGTCGACAAGGACATTCTGTGGACTAATCACATCCGTAACAGGTCCATGTATATAAGAGGACGTGCACCGTCCATTTGGGGTCTTCATCCAGACACGATTGCCCATGTTGTATCTCATATGCTGCTGTTTGGGCTTATCTGGAGGGAGTGCATTGATACCTTTCAGTCAGACGTGGTAGCGATGAATCAGGTTGGCAGGGGCAGTCAGTGGCAACACATTATCCTTAGGGGTGACATTGTACCAATAGACTGCTTTCATTATGGGGCACTGTTTCCTTGCTGTGATCTGTTTCACATTCTGATGACCTTGTTCCACAATGCCATTACCGGAGGGTACGTATGCACAATGGAAATGCAATCAGACTCCCTCCCCATTCGCTTAGAAAGTTCTTGAAGACCTTGCTGCAAAATGCTGTGTCATTGTCAACAAGCATTTCAGTCTGTGCCCTGTGCTCTCAGAACAGGCTTTCCAAGTAGCTGATAACACTTGCTGCATCTTGTCGTCTCAGATGACGCTAAATTGAAAACCATGTCACTAACATCCAACTTCCTCCTTAGCCAAAACATGGGTGGTGGGTCAATCGACTGGCACTTCTCATAATTTCTTACCCTCTCTGATGCTTTAGAGACTATGGGATCAACCTGCCTGATGAAGTACAATGTTCACTTCATGCCAGGGTGGCCGCTTCAGTGATGGATAGACCTTATCCAGTCAAAGTCATGCTTGCTTGGCCACACAGCACTTGCACATTACGGAGGCTCAACTGCCTTCTTGATGAGATCAAACCATTGTTGAGGTACTCTCGTCAGACTATCCGCTTTCCACATTAGTGCCATGTTTACACCTTTTAGCACAGCATCAAGCACTCTCCTTGAACTATTAAGCCAAGCACTTGTGCACCATTCTGCAGTCGCTCCGGTTCTTTGCTCGCCAGTCCAAAGTTAGCCAACTTTTGCCTCACCCTGGTTACGGAAACTATATCTTCGTTGATAAAGACATCGTCAATGTAGGCTGAAGTTACCTGCTGGACAGCATCATCTTTCAAGAGTGTAGCCTGAACAATAGCCCGCATGATAGATGATTCTACATTGAGTCCAAAACCCATGCTCGATAGGAAGTATCTCTTTCCTTCGAGAATAACAGTCTGGTACAGCCACAAGGATTTGTGCACATGCACTTCTAAATATGCCCCATGGAGATCAAGCACCCAACATGTTGGAGCCTTTCTTTCTCCACTTTCTTAACTTTTGTGCACAAACGTCGGCATGCGCCATGTAGGCGTCAATGTATCCATTCAATTCACAAAAGTCTAACACTGGGCGCACCTTATTTTGTTGAAAGACATCCATTTATGGAATCAGGGCCTTTGAGGGACTGAGTTCCTCCTCAGGATAGGGAAGCAGCTATCCATTGTTCAGCCATGTTTCCAGCTCATAATGGTACATTTGTTGAACTTGAGTGAACATAAGATACTCAGGCATCTTGTTTGTAAGTCCATTGGGTGGCTGATTACCTAACCAGTTTTGTGAAGGTTCAGTGTATGCGAGGCCTGCTCAGGTCACACTGCAGTGGCTAGATGCTCATCCCTGGTGTCCACTAACACAGTATGAGCTCTTTCCAGTAGCTCTTTCAAAGTTAGGATTTCTATCCTGGTTGACAATTGGAGGTGTCCCCTGATGTGACTCGATAGCCCATACACGAAGGTGTACTTTATCCAACATTCTGGTGGCATTTCCCCTACCAGTTATGCCAACCATTGCAAGTCTGTTAGGAACTCATTTACAGTCTCTTCTGGATGGAGGCAGCACGTGGTAAATTGTTTGAAAGTCATGAACGAATCCGTTCTGTAGGTCTTTACACTTGATCTCCTCGACGTCATCTCATTGCCCTTTTGACAGCTGCCAATATGTCTCTTGGGCCATGCCTTTCAATCGTAGTGGCAGAACTCACTCTACCTTGGTTATCTTACAAAGCTCGCAAGTCAATTCTAGGTTTTTCAACTATTCCATTATTGGTATATCTGTTGCTGCGCCACTGAACTCAGGGATAAGCTGAATGTCAAATTGCTTGGATGCCATGGTTAATAATGCCGAAATAGCTTGAAACCTTTTAACTGCTTTCAATCAGTCTTGTCTTTCAGTTTCACTACAGTATAATTGTATATTAAAAGTTGAAACACTTTGCTAAAAGTGCAGTTTATTCCCTCAACATGAAAACTGGTAATTTTGTTTTACACTTTGAAAGCAATCAAGGTTAAGTAACTTTTTCATGATTTGCTTGCTTTTTAAAAAGAAGGGTTCATTTTTGTGCCCTCTCCCTAAAAAAACGTGGATGTGTTGCTATGGAAACTCGAGTCATCATTTTTCTACTAGGAAAGTCAAACAATCACAAATTTTGTTTGTATTAACGAAATATTGCTGTATTGTTTCTCTATGTTCATCTCCTGATTATTTTAAATGTATTATTATTTATAGTACATATAATAAAACATATTTTCATTTTGATAAATTTCTTCATCGTTTTATCTTTGAGAAGTTCTTAACTTTGTTTTTTCTAAAAAAAAAAAAATGGATAATAGTAAAACTAAAAACTTTGATCTTAAACACATTTTTAAAATAAGCATAAAATAGGCAGAAAATTGAATTAACAAAATACTTCAGTTGAGAAAATAGTTACAAAATTTAAATTTTCAAAATAAAATGTAATATTATTATTCAAGATGATTGCTGGTAAAAATAATATGGTTAAAAAAAGTGAATAAAAATAAAATGTTGAGCAGTTAAAATGTCTTAAAAATATATGCATAGACACAGTTTTCTTTTAGAAAAAAAAGTGATGAACTTGAGGTTTTTTTTTTCCATGGCTGTCTGGATTCTTAAATATTGAGACTAACTTTTATCAATGTGGAACTTTTTAACAAAAGGGATTTATGTTGTCCTGACAACATTTAGAGTAATCTTCGTTATCACTTTGGTAAGTGAAATGTTTTCTGACATTTTGATTGTTTCAATAAAAACAATTATCTGACAGATTTTCTGAGATATTTTGTTCAATTTTAAAATTCCAGTTGTGATTTTCGCTGCAATTTAATTTTTTTTTTTCAATGCTTTCATTATGAAATATTTGGTGTCTGCTTAAGGAGGAGAGGGGGATGCTAAAAGGAAATTTTAAATTTTAGTTAAGGAAAAATATACTATATCTAATTAATTTTTTGAAAAGAAAAATCAGTTACATATTTTCAAGTAATTTTTTAAAAAATTATATCTTTTTTAATGGAATTCTTAAAACATTTTTGTTGCTTGTTTTTAGCTCAAAAATGTAAATTTGCATTAATTTTGAAACAATTTACAAAATTTTTTATCAAAAATTTTTTATAGAAATGTAATATTTACAATCAAAATCTAAATAAGAGTAAATTTAAATGATTCGATTCCTTTTTTTTTTTTTTATGGATTAAATCCCAAAATATATGTCCTTAAATTGCTAAAATTCAAGTTTTGACCATATTTCTTTAGTGTTTTCTTTCCTTAAGTTACTAATAAATACCAAAACATTGGAAATTTCTTAGAATTTTTTTCATTTATTTAATATTCTAATTTCTAACTGTTCTTCTAACAATTTTTGTACCTTCAGATGCAGTCGTTTTTCTCTTGCAGCCAAAACCTTTTTTAATGATAATTTCTAGTTTTCTTAATGAGAGTGTAGAGAAGAGGAAAATCTTGTATTTTGGTTTGGCGCTAAAATTATTTCAACACTTAATTTCACCCAATCAGGATGACTTATCCTATTCAGCCCGGACCTTCATTTCCGGCTAGCAAAACGGGTGAGCGGCCAAACCCACTCTCTTCGGCTTGAGATGGTGACCAGAACAGACGTTCCTCTGGTCGTCCCTGCTTAGCGATGCTTTTTAATATAGTAGCACCAGCAGCGGCAGCATGGACACTCAACGAGGGAACCATCTAATTTATGGATTCTTTACGAGGAATCCCAGTTGAACATAAATTAGAAACATACAACATACCTCACACAGGCACCACTTCATGTCACCCCAAAAATTGGCTATGTCGATCCGAGCGTAACTCCGCTCTTGACACACTAGCTCATATTTCACTTCTGGTCCACATTAATGGAGATAACGCATGCTCTCCCCCAAATACCAGATACAAAACTACACGGTGACTCTAAACACAATCCCTCACACGTCCAGCAACACGCTGCCATCTCAACATCCCGCTAAGCCATTTCATCTCCAATACTAACAAGCCTAAACTCCATGAGTCTTGCAGCACCAAAAGCAAACCAAATATTCAAAGGTGCAAATAAAAAGTTTTCCTTGTTGTTGTGTTAAAGCAAAGTTTCGTAATTCATTTGTGTTGCCTAAAAAAATATAGTGTTAGACAATTTAACAAATTTCCCGAAACCGCTATAAATTGGCGACCCTGCATGGCACCTTCTGAATTGCAAAACAAATAAAAACTATTCATAACAACACCTTTCGACCTTCGCCATCTTACTTCTCCTTCAACCACCTTTATATTTCCAACAAGCATTAGCGAGGGCCTTACAAACTCAGTGAGGAAACAACACAACGTAAACACATACGTTACACCATCTTCCTCGCTGAACAAAACAAACTTTTCCTCGCTTACCAACAACAAAAACTCTGGCTACAAAAATGGTTTCCTCCCGCTAAACAATAATACTCACTTCAAACATCACTAAAAGAGTTAAGTGATGGAATCTTTATGAAAAAGCCATCACCTCATTGTTGTAGGGCAGCTTTTCTGCCACTACAGAAAAAAAGACAGACAATGACACTTGGTTTGTTTTGTGGCTTAAATAGTTACATATTTCTCACTGGTATTAGTTGAAAAGCTGCCCAACAAATATGAAATGATGACTTTGTTATCATGGTTTCTTTACTTAATGGCTTCTTTCTGATTAGAAGATTTTGCTGAATAACTAACAGATCAGTGAAATAAAAAAAAAATGAAAAATGAAGGAAATGACTGAAATTTCCTTTTATTTGAATGCATTATATTCTGAAAAAAAAAATTGCACATTACTGAAAAATCAATGTAAATTTCATGGTTAGTATATTATAATCACTTAACATTTCAAATGGTTATATTTTGTTAATCCATAGGAGTGTTTTATTAAAAATTAGGTTTGGGTTATTTAGTTTAATGACATATCAACCCTTGTGGGTCATTTAAAGCCAATCCTATATGATTTATAAGGGAACAGTTTGTAGGTAACTTTATTTTAAAATGAATTAGAGTTCATTTGTTTGCACATAGTTAAATGGTTTTAAGTAAAGTAAATGATTAAATAGTTCTATTTAATGCATAGATGGGACTCTAACAGATACTACCATTCTGAATTAGAGTGGACCTGGGAGTAATGGCAATGAAATTCATCAAAGCTCTAGGTGTGGAGCTTCATCATCACATGGTGAAACACTCATTGGGGATTTCTTACTCCTCTGCAGAGATGCAGTCAGCATACTCCATAAGCCCAGTCAACGGATCAATTAAAAACTAAGTCACACTTGACAAAGACAAAAAAATCGTGCCAAAAATGGTGATTTTAAAACATTTTTATTTTCTTTTTTTTTTAACAATAATAAAGTGAATTTTATCTATTTAAAAATGAGTAAAGAAAAAGTCACAAATAAAAACAGTTTTATGTAAAATTCTAAACTGACACAGTAAATATTACATATTAAGATTATTCAGTTGTATTAGTGTTACAAATCATTTATTTTTTACTCATGGAAAAAATATTATTTTATTCAAAATCCAATATTTTAATATTAGTTTAAAAATAGTTTAATAAAACTGCCATTTCACCTCACTTTTTGTTGATTTTGAAATATTTAAAAATATTTATTTTTTTATTTTTATAAATGAAAGTTAAAAGTTAAATTTTGTTCAGGAACAAAAGCATCTTAAATATTTATTAATTAATCATTAATTTGTAGAATTAAGTCAAATTTGCTCCATGAAAGAAAAAGCAGTTAAAGAAAAATGTTAAAAAATTGTTTTTCTCTTCAAAATGTAGGTGCTATTTTTAAGAGGGATTTTTTGGGGGTTTATTCAAATGTAAAATTTCATTTAGTTTGGAGAAATAAAAGGTTTCAGTTTTATTTTTAAAAAATATGAGATTTTGGCTATCTTTACAGAAAATGAAATTGGCAAAGGAAATGGAATCATTTTAGATGGTGTTAATTCAACAAGATGGATCTCATCTGAACAATTTAAAAAAACAACTAATAAGTCATGTCCTATGATAATATTTCATCTGGATATGATAATATCACACACACACACAACCAGATTAGCATATATGTATATATATGGAATATTCTGATGTTGATTGTGACATCAGTGATATTCATACACTGATGGAAATGAAGTAAAAGCAATTGAAATAGAAAATAAAATTATTTGATTTTATACACAAAAAGATTTAAAAAAAACCTAATTAATATTCTTGATCCGATCAGATGAAGTGTTGATTAATTAACATTTAATATAAAAATGTCAATTTATGCTGTTAAAAAGTTCAATTGGCTCAATTTGATACACAAGGAGATAAAAAAATACAATTTATGTTCTTGATTTGATCATTGCCAAAAAGTATTGGAAAAACCTTAAAAACTTGTTTGGCTTTGTCTCGTTGAGACTAAATCTTTTCAATTTGTTTCTTTAGTTGTAAAGTAAGTAAAAGTAAAGTTGGCGACCTTAGTTGAGGGTGACCCGAAAGCTCCCTTTTCAGTAGCTACTACATCAAGGCGTAGGGGAGGGTGCTACTCCTTTCCCTGGATTGCTCCACTTTACCATTGATACATACCTTATAATGCTGAGTGTTAAGCAAAGAGATATCAAGTACCATTTTTTAAGTCTTTGGTATGACTCAACTTGGGATTGAACCTCGGTCTCCCAGAGCATTGGCAAACACTCTACCCACTAGGCCAATGAGCTTTAGTTGTAAGAGTCAAAATTCTGAGTAATTTTAACAGGAACTGAACTCTTTCTGATGTTCTGATTTTAATTTCTGCTTTCAATTAAGTTGCTTTTAATTTTCCAACAGAAAATAAGAGAATATTTAATCTGTATTTCTATTGTTATTTTTTTAACACACAAAATGCCAAAAGTTTTGAATGCACTGAGTTACAAGTGATCCAGAAATTGAGGAGATCAACATAGTCGAATTTAGAAGGAAGTGTTGATGTTATAAAACATGTTTTTGCTTTTAATGGTCCCACAAAATAAAATACTTAACAAATGGCCGAAAAATATCAATATTATTACTCTATTTGAAGAAAACTTTGCACTCTTTCAATATTGATGGGGGGTGATCTGTTTTTGTGGATAAGAATGATTTGTGGTGGTTTAAGAGGACTTTATCTTTTAGGTTAACTCTTAAAATTGATCAAAAGATAAGTGATGTCGATGTTCCAAATGGGGAGGGCCTGTTTATTTACACTCAGGCTTTTACCTGAGCTTTAACACTGATTTTTGGCAATATTAGTGAGAAAAATGGAACGATTTAAACCACAGAACAGACCAAGTATCATTGTCTGTCTTTTTTCAGTAGTGGCAGAAAAGCTGCCCTACAAAAATGAGATGATGGCTTTTTCATTTAATTTTCATTACAAAAATTTTAATGTATCAACTCCACAAACCTAATAAAGAATTAAAGCAAAAGCAGCTTTAATTCAACAAAACAAAAAAACACAGAGAAAAAAACTCGTTTATTATTGTCACAAACTTTAATGAAATGTCAAAGGCTTAGACACACATAGGAAGTGATTATTTTCCTTGATTATTGTTGTCAATTTTCCCTTAATTGTAGCAAAAAGTCAATTTTCTAAAAAGAAAATTCTCAGAAAGAAAATTTCTTTTAATATCCTAATTTGTGATAAGTCCTTCACCAATGTCTTGTAAGCAGTTGTCCGAGTTTGAAAAAGGTCAAATTCCATTATACAATGATTGTGAACTGACATTTAGTGATATTGCAAAAAAATTGCATTGCCATCATTTATCAATTGATGTTTTCCTCAAAAATTGTAAGAAAACTGGGAATTATCCTCAAAAAAAATTTTTGGCTGCAAGAGAAAAACTACTGCATCTGAAGGTACAAAAATTGTTTCAGCAACAAATACAAATTAGAAAATGAGATCAAGGTAAAGAAAATTCTAAGAAATTTCATATTTTTATGAATTTCTGAGAATTTTCCTTTTTAGAAAATTATGACTTTTCACTAAAACTAAGAAAACTTTGACAAGAACAAAATAAAATAATCACTTCCTATGTGTGAAGCCACTGAAGTTTTATTAAAATTTGTGACAATAACTGTTAGGACGATCTAACGATCAAAGGGAGCTAAACCCTTTTCTGTTTCAGGCGGGGTTACCTCCTCCCTTTTGACCCCTACTGTTTTGAGTTCTCGTGTGAATATGCGAGAACAGGACGAGATTACAGGTGGCAGCGTGAACAAAGGACGACTTCAAATCCGGGAAAACAAATGTGAAAATAATTTATTTTTTCCCGAGGGAGCTGTGACACACAGCTCAACCCATATTGATAAATGTATTGTGTACCATCCAAATGTGTTTGTCCTTGTAAATAAATGTTCGAGTCAAGTCAACTGTGAGTACTCTATTCATTTTTCTATTATGTCTGCCATCAATGTGTTACACACACACCCACCATATTCGTCTTGGGATTAGATCTTCTGTAAGACACATTATTAGTTATGGTATTTCGACACCCATAGATGTAACACTGGCGATGAAGTATTCGAACTTAAAAGAATAATTAAACAAAAATTATAACCAAAAATAAATAAATAAAAATGTCTATCATTGCAGAAGTTCTTCAAAAAATTTTGTTAGAGCAGCAAGAACAATTGAAATTAATAGCCACTTTGACACAAAAATTTCAGCTCCAAGACACCGGTAATTCAGATAGCGTTGACCTTGCTGGCACTATAACTGAATTTTCCTGTGACACTGAAAACGGTTTAATGCATGGTTCTCGTGATAGCACAACACTTTCCAACATGAATTCCCTGACAGAGATGACAACTGGAAAAAGCGGTTACTCATAAGAAAGTTGGGTATAAAAGAAAACCAAAGGTTCGTAAAATTTATTTTACCTAAACGACCTTCCGATTTGACTTTCACTGAGACAACTGCTCATTATACACCAAAAACAACCAGAAGACTCTGTTGTTGCAGCAATATCCTTGGAGCCAGAAATCTCTTTAATGCTCACAGCTACAGTAAGAGAACTACCAGTTACTTCCCACATGATTAAAGAAGCCACAGCTTCTGACCCTCTACTACAGGAAGTCATCAGCTACCATCATACCAACAGTATCTCTGAATAAACAGTTACTACCATTCTACCAACGGATATCTTCCTTATCTGAGGTTGATGGTGTACTACTTTTTGCCGAATGGGTCATCATTCCTTCATCCTTGCAAAATAGGACCCTCAAACAATTTCATTTTGGACACCAAGGCATCAGCCGCATGAAGGCTTTAGCACGCGGTTACGCCTATTGGCCAAATATGGATAAACAGCTAGAAGACCTCGCACACACTTGTGCTAAATGCCAGGTAGCAGCTAAATTATCTCGCAAATCTACACTTTCTTCATGGCCTGTTCCAGATTCCACTTGGTCACGCCTCCACATAGATTTTGCAAGATCCACAAATGGACAATCCTTTCTTCTTGTTGTAGATGCCTACAGCAAATGGCCTGAGATTTTTCCAATGTCACGCATCACTTCTGAAGAAACAACTTCCAAACTCCCGAAAATTTTTAGCAGATTTGGCCTCCCGGAGACCTTGGTCTCTGACAACGGCACCACATTTAGTTCAGTCAAATTTTCCCCTTTCTGCCAACAAAATGGTATCAACCACATTTGTACACCACCATTCCATCCACAGTCAAATGGTCAGGTTGAACGTCTTGTGGATACTTTCAAAAGAGCCTTTTTAAAACTCAGAGGAGAAGGGACAATGTCAGAAATACTGGAAACCTTTTTGACAAGCTATAGGGCAACACCAAACCCTAACACACCAAATGGTAGCTCACCTGCCGAATCCTTGATGAATTGGAAAATCCGATTACATATTGACGTCTTACGTCCAAAGCAACATCACTCCATCAGGAGAAATACAAAAATGGAAAGGCAGTACAATCGCCACCATGGTTCTGTTCAAAGGAAATTCTTACCTGGACAACAAGTCTTGGCAAGAGACTACCGGAACAACACATAAACATGGACTCAAGGATGTATTTTAAAACAAACTGGAAATGTCACTTACAATGTAAATGTCCAAAATTCCATTTGGGTTCGACATTCTAACCAACTGAGACCATCACATCTTCCAGTAGAAATACAACAAGAGCCTACCATTCCATTTAACATCTTGCTAGATACCTTTGACTTGCCACAGCAAACCCCAGAAACTTCCCAGAACACAGAAGTTGAAACACAGGAACTGAACATCTGAAAGTCGGTTTGCACCCGCTGTCCAACATAACACTTACAGGTGGATCCCCAACTGAAGTCGTACAAGCGACAAAAGGGGAGATGTTAGGACGATTTAACGGTCAAAGGGAGCTAAACCCTTTTCTGTTTCAGGCGGAGTTACCTCCTCCCTTTTGACCCCTACTGTTTTGAGTTCTCGTGTGAATATGTGAGAACGGGATGAGATTACTGGTGGCAGCATGAATGAAGGATGACTTCAAATCCAGGAAAACAAATGTGGAATTAATTTACTTTTTCCCGAGGGAGCTGTGACATACAGCTCAACCCATATTGATGAATGTATTGTGTACCATCCAAATGTGTTTGTCCTTGTAAATAAATGTTCGAGTCAAGTCAACTGTGAGTACTCTATTCATTTTTCCACTATGTCTGCCATCAATGTGTTACACACACCCACCCACCATATTCGTCTAAGGGAAAGATCTTCTGTAAGACACATTATTAGTTATGGTGTTTCGACACCCACAGATGTAACAATAACAAAAAAAAAATATAGTTAGTTTTTTCACTATTATTTTGTCCTATACTGTATAAAGCGATTATATGTTTGATGTAACTGAACAAGGGAAAATAATTTCTGTCCATATTGATGTGTTAACATTTTCTAAATAATTGAGCAAATCTCTCAAAGTGAAATGATTCAATTGATCTTTAAATTGAAAGCCAAATCTTTTCTCTGTTTCCAAATCAAGAATACAGTAAAATGCCAGAACTTTAAGAATATGACCAAAATTAGGTGAAGATTTTTGAAGTCTACAACATTTAGCAAAGATCTTTACTGAAACATTGAAGATTTACTCAGAAGAAAACCCAACATGAACAAAGCAACAAATACAGATTACTCGATAAGAGATTAAAGTTTCACAATATCAAGAATGAAAAAGAAAAAGTTCTGAAGTATAATGCGTGTATGAAAGAATTTTTTTACTATTTCTATTTAGTGACACACAGAAGAGCCACTTTTTATGTTAGATTTATGAAAAAGCTTTTTCCTTAAAAGGTAATATGAAACAACATTTTAAAATATATACTGGACAAATGCCTTATTACTGTGAACTGTGTGCAAAAGATTTTTCTTCTTAAGTCTCTTGAAAATTCACCTGAGAATGCACACAAGTGAGACCCCTTTCAGTTGTTAAATATGTGGTAGAGCTTTCTTTGATTATGGTACTTATAAAAGACACCTTATCACTGTGAAATGTGTGGGAAAAACATTTTGCAAAGGAGTAGCCTGAAAGTTCCCATGAGGACACATGGAAGAGAGACACCCTTTAAATATGATATATATAAAAACGGTTTTTCTGTAAATATGATATATATAAAAACGGTTTTTCTGTAAATATGATATATATAAAAACGGTTTTTCTGTAAGTAGTAACATAACACAACACATGAGGATTCACACAGGAGAGACTCTTTTTAACTGTAATATGTATGTGATAGGCTTCTCTGAGAAGTAGCATTTAAGTTCACTTGAGGACTCATGGTAGAGAGACACCTTTTACCTGTAAGATATGTGGAAAATCCTTTTATGACACAAGCAACTTGAAGAGACACATAAGAACACAACGAAAAAAATGACCCTTAATAAGAACTTGAATGTTAAGCATTTGTTAACCATAGAAGAGACTTACTTCATATTGGAAATCTATGCAAACCAGAAATTTAAATCTTTGCATGTAGGGATCTCGTTTAAAACTAAATGTAATAAAATGATGACACTTAAAATTTATTTTTGAATCAATAGATTTAGTAGAAAATCTTTCTTTAAAAAAATTTAGCAGAGTTAAACAATGGTATACTCCAAATGGAAAAGATAATGAATTACTTAAAATGGATACAATATGCTTTGGGCTGTTCTTTTATTAAATACAAAAACATAAGAAGCTTATAAAAATATCCTAAGTTTAAAATGTCTATTGTCTTTAATAATTTTGGATCTCATTTTCAACACACATCCTGTCAATGGGGATTAGAATACACTGACTGTATTGGCTGCATAGTTGCTCTGATTTTGTATTGATTAGGGTACTCCTGAGGAGTTGATATGTAAAGATAAACAAAAAAGATTTCAATAAAATAAGAAACAAAAAGCATATTTCTTGGCATGGACTGTAAATATTCTAAATATCACCTTTTGCACCACGAAATCATAAAAGTCAAGATGACTGATATCCACAGAGATCTGACCAGCAGAATGTCCCCTTGATGACCTCAGAATAAAATATATGTTAATAATGAGAAAGATATGAGAAAAATTTCAAAACAAGAGTATTATTAGTAGTTGAACTGATGCAGGAGATGAGTCAAGAAAATATTGTGATCAAAACAATAAGAAAAAAGAAGAAATCTGTCAAAAATAATGTAAATATTTCTTCCAAGAATCTGAAAAGTGAGCGTTTTATAGAATATTTAAAAAAATCTTATATCATTTTATCATCAAAAACTAGACAAATTTTTGTTCAAATGATCTCAAAATTTTATGTTTATTGTTTTATGCTTTTTTTTTAGGTATAGAAATGCCATTTACTGGGGAAAAAAAGGTGTTTAAACATTAAACATAGAATTTTGAGTTGTTTCTACACATGTTGTTATAATCTGC
Source organism: Sepioteuthis lessoniana (assembly GCA_963585895.1). NCBI lineage: Eukaryota > Metazoa > Mollusca > Cephalopoda > Myopsida > Loliginidae > Sepioteuthis > Sepioteuthis lessoniana. The sequence goes on from OY757908.1 coordinate 134,508,070, forward strand.
AATCATTTGAATGAGATTTGGTCAAGTAATTAGATAATGAAGTGATATCAATTTTCCCAAAATACCGTGTACATCTGAAATGATATGAATTTTTTAAACAACCTCTACTTCTACTATTGCCTTGTAGTCAACAAAACAGCATGGAATAAATAAGTTGATCCAAAAGATTTAGAGATGATGACTTTATCTATAAGATCTTTTTATAACCTCGATAACTGAAGTTTCACTTTATGGCATAATGAAGTATTGGGTTCAAGTCTTGTTTGAAGAAGTATAGATGAGCAGAAGAATACAATTGTTTTATTTTATTGTTTTTAACGCAACGTTTTGGCTGATATATTTTCTTGACTTACTGGCAGTTTAGGCTAAATTTAATGATTTTTTCAAGTCTCCTTTTTTTCAGCAACAGCTTAATATATAAGTGAACAATCAACAGCAGGAGAGCATAAAGATTACAGTTGTAGTTGTAAGAAATTTAGAGAACATGGAAGACTAGAAGCCATGAGAATATTGAAAAAGAGTTACCTGTATCATGATTTGCACTGGGTATCAAAATGCCAACATTATGACAGCCATTCAATGCTCTGTGAATACTGTAAAGGCTTCAAAATATGGAAAACTACAATGGAAACTACAAAGCCGTAACCAGCAGGAAGAGACACAGCAAGAGTTCTGATTGTGTTTACATTCCAAAATTCATCCAATAACTGCAGAACAAAAAGTGATGGAAAATCTGAGCAAAGGAATCTGGACATTAGCTAGAGAGATGAGTGTTGCCACTATGAAGCTGGCCCAGAATGAAAATCATAAAAGACGTGCAAAAGACAAATTCTGATAACCAATGCTGAAGTAAAACTTGTTGAAAAAACTCCTAAACAAGTTGAAACCTCCAGTTGTGCTGGGGGATGATCTAGTTCTTTTCCGATAAAAAGAATTTCGGCCAGAATCAGTTCCACGACAACCAGAACAACAGGTGGCTTCCCTACAATCCATGAGGTGGCGGTCCCCAGGTATCACAAAAACCAAGTTCTCCCAAATTGTGATGGTCTTTGGGTGTGCCCCTAATGAGGGTAATATAACTCCACCCCACATCTTTGAACAGAGCCTTAGGCTCAATTTAGATGATACTGTGAAGTTGCTGGAGACTGTGGTCAAACTGTGGCTAGCGAGGGTCGCTGCTCTAAGGTCATATGCGTGGCATCAGAATTAGATTCCTTGCCATACCTCCAGAAAGAATCTGTAGTGGTTGGAGAATTTCTATAATTTCATTTGCCCCAATTTTTAGCCTCCTAAATCCCCCAATTTGTAACCTTAAGAATTACTTTGTAAAGGCATGATTGAGAGAGATACTAACTGCTCTGCCTACAACACCAAGGCTGAACTCGTGTTCAAGATCAAGGAGGTATTCAAAGATCTAACAGCCAAAGAAATATGATAAATAATAATAAATGGAAACTAAAAATAATGAAAGCAATCCAACTTAAAAGAATGACTTTTACTCCAAAAGGGAATCAACAGTTAAAGAATAATAAGATCGTTATAGCTGAAAAGCCTACCTGATCATAGGATTTTATTTACTTCATGGTATTTTTTAAGCATTGTCCATGATAACTTTCTAAGGTAAGAGTCTCTTCTAAAACAAATTTTCTAATGAAATATCATGTGGTAATTTTATTCTTTTTAATGTTTATTTCAATAACTGAAGACTGAATCACCATCATCCCTAAAAAATAGGGAAAAAAAAACATTTAGAAAATATGTATTCATGAAAAATATTTACTCTTGATTAAATTTATAAACTTTTCGACTATTTTATTATAATCATTTTCCAAATTGTTTAAATGATTTTATAAAAGACCTTTTTCAAAAGAAAATTAACATCTTTTTTTTAAAGAGTTACAAACTTATTAATGAAAATTTAAATTGTCCCATGAACTCATCCCTTTCATGTCACAATTAAAGCATTTTTATTTTGATAATGTTAATTATTGAAGTCAATTCTATTTCCATAAGTAGCATTTTATTTGGTTTACATTACTAGGAATACAAAGAAAATTTTAAGACATTTATAGAAGCAAAAACTTCCATGTAAAAATGACAATGAGATAAATTATTTGCATTAGAATTCAATAAATAAACAAGCTTCTTTGATATTTTTCTATCACATATTGTACTGAGGTGCTATGATATAGAACGGTAGTGGTAATATTCAACCCATAGCTGGGGGAAGAATAAAGTGGTTCATACCTTTCGCTGGGGTATTAGTCTGAAAGTGAATGCAATAATCCATTACTTTAGACATTATGCCATGGGGACTCCCCCCTTGATTCTAAAATAAGATCTACCAAGTTTAATCATTTTTATAACACAGCACAATCCTTTCTGATTGTCACTTGAATATTTGCATCGACTTCCTGAGATTAAATGGAAGAATAATTTGCAAATCATTGCTTGAAAGTGGTTAATTTTATAGATATTAACTAAGTTTACATTATATCCAAGACAAGGTTATCAAAAATGGATTGAAATGATTAGATGAACTTTCATTTACTAATATTAAAAAAAAAAAACTCGAAGTGATTGATTTTTTCTTTATCTTTTTAACTATGGAAAATGTATTCAATTAAAATTACAAAAATTTTTTCAAATTTTATATTTTTGCTTTCATTACCAAAACAGCAAATTTTTTATAGAGATATTTATAGAAAAAAATAAAAAATTATTAAAATAAAACAAAATTCTTCACTGTGTCAGACTCAGCAAATATACCAAATCTCTTGTGCATAGCTGGAAGCAGGCAGCAGGAAGCATTGGTCTCAACATGAACACAGATAAAAAAGAAGTCATGTGTTTTAATCAAGATGGTGTTATTTCCTTATTTAATGGCCCCTAAAATAAGTAGACCAGTAGTAGCAATATCTCAGCTACTGAAAGCAATTTCAACATACACATAGGTAAAGCATGAACTGCTATTGACCGGCCATGGATCATATGGAAATCTGATCTCTTTGATAAAATTAAATTGGAATTATTCTAAGTTGTAGCCATGTTAGTACTACTGTATGGTTGCACCACTTAGAATTTAATGAAATGTTTGGAGAAAAAACTAGATGAGAAGTACATAAGGATGCTGCATGCTGTTTTGAACAAATCCTGGAAACAGCATCCCACAAAACAGCAGATGAATGGCCACTTACCTCTTACAAACCTTCCAAGTAAGATTAACAAGACATACTAGGCTCTTCTGGAGAAGTAAGAACAAGTAAAAACAAACTTATAAGCAATGTTTTCCAATGGACTTCTACACATAAACATATCAATGATAGCCAACCAGTAAGAACTTACATTCATTAGCTGTGTAGACACTGGATACCATCTAGAAGACTTGCAAAGAGCAAAGGCTGATTGAAATAGATGGTAAAAGAGTTCACCATGATGATGAAGATAAAGTTTAGTAATTATTCCGTCTTTTAACACATAACATTATTTTGACAGTAACAGTTTCAAAACTGTACAATTTCATCTGTGGTTATTGAATTTTTTCCCTACAAAGGTTCATTTACCCAACCCCTTTGCCATGAGCAGGATGTGACACAAGATCAATCTTTAAGTGGAGTATAAATAGCTTAAATTCAGAGTTTTCCTTCTGAACTGGTTGCTATTCAAGGTTAAAAAAGATGTCTGCCCTACTATTTATTCATAAATTAGAGGGAGAATAGTTGGATTCATATCTTTCCCTAGGGTATTAGTGCTATGTGAAATGTAAATAGCCTTGTCGAGGATTTGAACTCAAGTGGCCATGTCCAGTTCCTATGACAATAACAATTATGTCATAGCTCCTTCAAAGAAAGGTTAAAGGTCAATATTAGATTAGTAGTAAGGTCTGTGGACAGCAATAAACAAAATCTTGGCTATACAAATTATATATATATATATATATATATATATATATATATATATATATATATATATATATATATTCAAGTAATGAATGACTTCTTGTAATGAACGACTTTGATATTTTAGCTACAAAAATGCTTTATATATTTCATGTAATGAATGACCACAAACTTTGGACTATTCTAGTTTATGAAAAATAATTCTTCAATATTTCTTGTTTTAGAGGTGAAAAATTGGTCTTAAAATGTTATTCATACCCACAAATATATTCACACACAAATGCACACAATAACGCACACACACACACACACACACACACACACACACACACACACATATATATATATATAAATTGATCTGGTGTGTATATATATATATATATATATATATATATATATATAATTCTTTTAATACCTTGTCCAGTGGCAAAAGCTGCTTGGTAGTGCCAGGAGTGGCAGTACCACATTGAGCTACTGAAACTGTGTTATCACCACTGCTGATGAGCATACATGTTGTATGATGAAAAAAAAAAAATATATATATTCTTTTTCTCATTATACTGAAATAAGAGTCTATGTTATGAGTGCAGTTCTTTTTTTTAGCCAGAGAAGGGAAGATTTTCATTTGACAATTCTCAAGTTTTATGCTTGGATGGACTTATAGAGTAAAAGATGCCACCAGGAATATAAGAAATCTTCAAGGACTTGGTTGTTTAAATGAAAAATTCTTTAAAAAGAGAATTGATGACTTGTAAGATGTGGAAGCAGACTAAATAAAAACTATTTTAAATGAATCCTGATAATTTGTGATTTCTGTGAGAAAACTATCTTATAATAGGTAAAAGTTTTTCTCAGATTCAATAATAGAAACTTTGATAAATGATGTCAGGTTTTCATTGGAGGCAACAGAAAAAAAGATTATTTTGAAATAATCATATATAAAATACAAAGAATATATTGATTTTTTTGTTGCACAATGCATCTCTTCCACCCTCTTATGTATAGGGAGATAAATTTGCATGTGTATATATATATATATATATATATATATATATATATATATATATATATATAAAGATAGAAAGAGAGAAAAAACAGAGAATAAATCTGACAGTATGTAAATATTAAAAAATATCAAATACAAAATATTCAGATGTATTTTTTTAGATATGATAATGAGCTAATGTAAACTTCTTTTTTGTTAAACCATCTTCAGGATATATCTTTTTGGAAAAAAATTTTCTTTTTCAACTGAATTAAATGACAATTCAAATGGAAACTATTAACATTAAAATGATGCTTAGAATTTTTTTAGTTTGCTTTTTTCATTTATAAATATTTTTCTAATGAAGCATTTTACATCAGCTATATACATGCTGAAGACCATTCAGCAAAAAACCCCAAAAAACATTGAAATGTTATATTGGTATATTATCATCTAAAAATATATCCTCTGAATATTTTGTTCTATCTTAGATATATATATATATATATATACACACAAATATATACATATAATCATGTTTGATTAAATAAAAAGACACTTTTTGTCTATATAGTTTTATTTAGATCCTTTCAAGTTTCCTGACAAGTGTCTTGGTTTCAGTTTGGAATTAGAATTGGTGGATGAATTTATCAAAATTATCTCGAGCACTTTCGGATCTTTCATAGGCCATTATTAGGGGTTGTTTGCATGTGTAAAGAGTGTTTTTAAAGAGTTTTGAAAGTTTTTAAAACATTACAAAATTACGTAAACGCAGAGTTCGATAAAACTGAGATGCTGATGAATTTAAAAACAGAACGCTATCAACAGAAATAGAATATTATCAAGAAATATGAAATATTAAAAAATTTTTTTTAAAAAGTAAAGATATTTCAAAACATTGTTGTTATTTTCAAAATTAATTTTATTGATTTTAGTTTTTTTATGTAGCGCTTTTAGGATTTGTAAAGTAAAGTTGGCGACTGTAGACAAGGGTGATCCGTAGGCTCAATAGCTACAACACCAAGGTGTAGGAGAGGGTAGCAACTCCATTCCCTGGATTGCTCTACTTTACCCTTGATCCCTACCTTATAATGCTGAGTATCAAGTAAAGCAGCAGCAAGTACCATTTTTTGAGTCTTTGGTATGACTCGACCTGGGATTGAACCCCAGTCTCCCGGACCATTGGTGAACCTTCTAACCATAATGCCAATGGCCCAGTGTGCTATTATAGTGGTGTTTTCAACTATATCTTTTTGAAATTGGGATTTGGAGATAAAATGGGTTTTAAAATGTAAGGCTATGGAGCTAGAATCATTAAGGTGTATTGTAAGCCATCTAGAATGAATAGTAGAGGTAAGACCAACATACTCACTATTTTCTTTAAAGACACACTCTCCCAAAGGAAATTTGTCCTGTCAAGGAGTTCAGTGGAGGGGGAAGAGTTATTGGAAATAATTAGGTTGGAGGTTTTAAATTTGTTGTAGTAAATGATAAATCTTGCTTTTTTGGTAGGATCGGTAGGGAGAACATTTTTTAAATAAGATTTTTTTTATATATGTTCATCCATCTTATAATTACTATTTATGATTTTACTATTTATGATTGTTCTTTTATAACATATAAAAACAAAAACATAAAATCAATAAAATTAATTTTGAAAATAGCAACAATGTTTTGAAATGCCTTTATTTATTTTTTTTTAATATTCCATATTTCTTGATAATATTCTATTTCTGTTGATAGCATTCTGTTTTTAAATTCATCAGCATCTCAGTTTTATCCAACTCTGCATTTACGTCATTTTAAAAAAACCTAAAAACTTTCAAAACTCTTTAAAAAACACTCCTTTATACATGCAAGCAACCCCTGATGATGGCCTATGAAAGGTCCAAAAGTGCTTGGGACAATTTTGATAAATTCATCCACCAATTCCAACCTGAAACCAAGACATATATCAGGAAACCTGAAAGGGTCTTAATAAAATTATATAGACAAAATGTGTCTATTATTTAATCAAACATGCTTAAATGAAAGACTGCTGCCCAACTAAATATATTTTAAATATACATAAATATATATATGTACACACATATATCATCTGCATTACAAATGATCAATAACAGGACAGTTTTCCATTTTGTTAAAAAACTACAAGTTGAAATTTGATGAAATTTTACAGAATGATAGCAGTTACATACATGTGTTGTGTGAAAAGTGTCAGCTTTAGTGCAAGTGTAAACTGCAGTCATTTGCATGAGTAACACGATACATCAGTTTTTCAGATTATTAACAAGTGACTTCATAATTGTGCAAATATGGCTCGTAAATCTGATTTGACAGCTACAGAGAAGTCTGTTATAACATTTGAACTTGCAAAAGGTTAATCAACATTAGAAATATTGAAAATAATTAGAAGATATCACTAAACTGTGAAAAAAATTTGTTGCCGCTCCTATGAAAGTACATAAAAGCGACAATAACGTTTACTCTAGGGTTGTTCCCTAACGTTCTTTCTCATGAATTGAATGTGAACCTGTGAATAATCCATGCCTGACTAGTGGAGATTTTCTCAGGTGCACTGGAGAAATAGCTGTGTCCAGAACTACAATGTGTCATTTCCTGAAAAAGGTCAGAACATTAGTGAAACCTGTGACAATGTCTCCATTGATAAAAATACAGATACAAAACTGTCTGAAATGAGAAAAAGATAACATGAAGGGCGACTTCTCAAATGTTTTGTTGATGGATGAATCTTGTGCTACCCTTGATGGTTGTGATGATTGGAGCAAAAAATGGATCTTAAACAAGATCATCATCCATATTTACCCAACCCCTCTGCTTGGACAGGATATGATACAAGGTCAATTTTTAAGTGGAGTTTAACAGGTTTGAATTCAGAGTTTTCCTTCTCCTAGACTAGTTGCCTCACCAAGGCTGAAGAACACAGTCGGCCCTACTATTTACCATAGCAGGAGGGAGAATAATTGGATTCATACCTTTCCCAAGGGTATTAGTGCTATGTGAAATGCAATCAGTCTCACCTAGGATTTGAACTGTGTCGCTGTGTCCATTTCCTACGACGATAACCATTACAAACACAATCATCATCAACACTTGAGATGCCAACAAGGAGGAAGAGGTATTATGATTTGGGCTGTTATTATTGAAGTTATCATGGTTAGTCTGTGGAAAGTGCTCAATAGTATTAAAATCACTGTAGATGCTTATATTGCCTTCCTCAGAAAGCATCTTGAACCTTTTGGTTAAGAAAAGCAAATGATCATCATCCCCTTTAAGAGAATCATCATATTTATACAAGATAATGCTTCCTTACACTGCATGTAAGGAAGCATTATCTTGAATGGAGTATCTTCAACAATTAGGCTTCTGTGGACCTCGGAAGATGAACTGGCCAGCCACTTCTCTTGACTTAAAACCAATCAAAAACTTGTGAGACATTCTGAAGTGATGAATTTATGAGAATTGATGCCAATTTAGAAGCAAAGAGGATTTGTGGCAGGCAATAATGAATATATTACATGGATTTACATCAGATGAGATAAAAAAAATTGATATGTTTCATGGACCAGCACTTTATGTGATACATTTCAATAAAAGGATCACAAATTCCTTATTAAGCAGCTCTATTATCATTTTTTTTATTATTTACTTGTGGATTTCTATATACTTCATCTTGCTTACTGTCCGTATCCATATTATTTTGTATATGAAACAATTAAAGTGTTATATTCTTGTTTACATGTGATTTAATAACACCTTACTAACAATTTAGAATAATTATAGTTTAACTAAATTACATAGAAGCCTAATTGTTGAAGATACTCCATACAAGATAATGCTTCCTTACATAAAGTGTAAGGAAGCATTATCTTGTATAAATGATGTTAGTTTCCATTTGTTTTGGCAGAACTTTATAATTTCTACACCTCACACACATAGAACTGTTGCCATCATTTGGTGAAAATTTGATTAAATTCCAACAAGTAATTTTTGGTCAAAATGGAAAACTGTCACCATATCAATAATTACTTATGCAGTGTATATACATATATACATTCATACATACATACATACATAAAACACACACAAAAATATGTACATATACAAAAAATGCATATATACATATATACACATTAAAAAAATATATATTTATATACATATTTGAATACTCCTATTTACATACTTATGTATGCACACACATACATATATGTATGAAAATACATAAACATATACATATATCAATACTTATATATATATATATTTAAACACACATATATTCTTAATTATATATTCTGATGTATATATATATGTGTGTGTGTGTGTGTGTAGGTATCCTTATATTTACACATACATATATATATATATATTCATACATATATACAAATACATACATCAAAACTTATATATATATATAACCATATATATCCTAATATATACATATATATACACTTACATGTGTATATATATATATATATAACATAATACTTACATATAGATACATATATGTATATATATATATATATATATATGAAAGGGAATGTAATAGTGTGACTTGAGTTTGTACTCATTAATCACGATGTTGGGGTTCAGCACATTAATCACTTAGTCATAAGGACACCCTCTACAAATGCATACATATATGCATATATGCGTACAAATATGCTCATATATATATATATATATATATATATACATATAAGTTTTGGAATGTAACTTGGGTGAAAAAGAAGAGCATTTCGAAAATCAGATTGTTATATTTCATTAATCATCTGAAGATGCTATGAATGAAATATGTCAATCTGATTTCCCAAACTGTCTTCTTCCACTTACAAGGGTGAGCTGAAAAGTTCATTGGTTGATGTCATATCTGATGATGATTTTTTGATTAATGAGATCCAAACACTGCAACACCGATGGAAGAAGTGTGTGGACTGCAAGGAGGATTATTTAAAAAAATAAACTTCATTTAATCACATTCCATGAGAGTATCTTTGTCAGCTGATGAACTTTTCAGCCAACATATATATATATATATATATATATATATATATATATATCCACACACACATACACACACAGAGTCTGTTTGTAAAACATTTAATCATTTAATAGTAATGAAAAATGAGCCTACTGTTAAAACTTGTTTTCTTTGTTACACCTACATTGGTAATAATTCTCGCAGACCAATTGTTGTAAATATTTATGTTCTTTGTTCAAGTGGCAAAAGAATTTAAGATCATTTGAAGTGTAATTCCAGTTTTATCTGTGTTGCTTGTTAATGATTAGCATCTCTTGTTCCAATTATAACATTTAATTCTTCCTCACTAAAATAATGACAGAAATCAACTTTTCCATTTTGGAAAGAGTATTGGTGTCATTTTTTAAGTGTCAGGGGGTTATTTCCAAAAACTTAGTCATGTTTTCTTTTTGACCATCTTAAACCATACAGAAGGTGCTTTATATTTCAGGTGTTGGAGTAGGTATAAAACATGTCACATGTTTGTTTACTGATTTTATATTCTTGGAAGACTTTAGGAGATGTATCTTTGGTATAGATTGGATTTACCCAACCCCTCCAACACAAGCAGGATGCAACACAAAGTCAATTTTTAAGCAAAGTACAATTGATTTGAATTCTGGGTTTTCTTTCTCCTAGACTGGTTGCCATCCCGAAGATAAAAAACCATAGTATGCTCTATATTTCACACATAGTTAGGGGAGAATAGTTGAATTCATACCTATCCCAAGGGTATTAGTGCTATGTTAAATGCAAACAGCTTCATCTGGGATTTGAACATGGGTTTCCAGGTCCATTTCCAATGATAATTGTTGCAACACTAGCACCTCCTTTGGTATAGTAGTCTTCTACTAATATAATATAGAGCACTCTTCCATGCCTTTTATATATTTCACAGGTCAACCACTTTTATCTTTCAGTCTGTAATTTATATATATATATATATATGTTTTTGAAAATAAAATCTTCTTGTTCCAAATTTTTGAACATTTGAATTCTCCTGTTTTTCAGTGGAATCACATCAAGATAAAATCAGATGATGCCAGATCAGCACAAAGTTCAACTTGTTTTACCAACAGACACAAAATGGAGTTCTGTGAAAATACCCGAAAACAACTCCATGTTAAAAATGTTGCAGTTAAGATGTATTGTACATTAACAGTTATTTGATCCAGTCTTTATTTTTTATTACCAAAAAGAGAGAGAGACCAGAAGAACAAAAGTCACTTTCCATCGAGATGTCAATATTACACTTGAAGATGGTAGGAGAATACACTGGTCAAAATATTGTGTAAAAAACAAACCCAAAGAATTTCCTTTATGAATAATTCTTTCACTGTTCATAACCTCAAAACTGTCAGATGTCTGTTATTTGGTAATTTGTTCTTCACTTCTTTTGCAATTTGTTTAAATTTCAGCACCTTGTAAAGATTTTCAATGGTACTGACATTAAGATTTATTGCTGGCAATTATAAAATGTTACATTTTTAATTTTTCAATGATTTTTGTATGTTTTCATTTTTTATCATACTGGAGAATTCATCATTAAAAAAAAGGGTCAATCCAAGTTTTCTAAACACTGGTTAACGTTTTGCTCTAAAATCTCTTGGGAATTATCTGATTTTGCAATTTCTTTGAGATGGTCAAAGCAACAATACCACATTGTTAATCCTCCTCCACCCTTAACACTAATTAGAGTGTTTGTTTCCTTAATCATCTTTAAATAAATCTATTTTGGATTTGTCTATTGAACATTCCAGATGGATTGTAGCTTTTCTTGGTAAACAGCATTTATTGCTTTGTATATATTTACCTACCCCTATGCGTAAGCAGGATGCAACACAAGGTTAATTTTAAGTGGTTTTACAGGTTTGAATTCTCCTAGACTGGTTGTCATACCAAGGTTAAAAAAGTCAAGTCTGACTGACTATTTACCCATAGGTATTAGTATTATGTGAAATGCAAACAGCCTCATCCAGGATTTGAACTCATATCGCTGTGTTCATTTCCCCTAACAGTATCCATTACACCATGATTGCCTTATTGCTTTGTATCTTTTTTTTTTTCAGTAGTGTAATCCTCTTTGGCTTTGTGTAGCCTATGGTTCATGTCAAAATAATGTTTCCTGATTGTTTCAGGTCAGCATTCAGCAATTTTACATCTGAAAACTTCTCTCATAGGTTTTTTCTTTTTTCAGATTCACGGAACTTCCTGTCAAGTTGTATGCTTAGTTATAACATTTCCAAGTGTTGAAACAAAGTTTCAAAAATCTTTAAAGATGACTTTGTACACTTTAGATGTTTTCTTGTAATTTGGGCTTTTTCTAATCTCAGAAAGATTGCTTATCTTTACAATTGTGGAAAAAGAACAGAGAGTAAGAAATGGCTTTTGTTCAGGATAAATACCATCATTCATTGGTCAATTCAAGTCATGTGAGCAGACTGTTTATGCTAGATGAGATTAATTTCTAATTTATCACAGGTGAATCAATTAAAATTATCTTTACAAATTGATTTGAAGGGTGCTAATGTCAGTGTTGTGAGAAGTTTTCAGTTTTTATAGGTTTTTGTTCGTATTGTTTTTAAGATTGTTCCATCATTTATTGTTCTGTACCAAATGTAAAAGTGTCTCTAGACAAAATTGACATTTTTATTTGATTCATTTTTTAGGAGATATTATTCATTATACATTTAATTTTCATAGGTGCCAATAATGGTGAACAAAAGTATATATAAGAATAAATCCTAATAACAATATAAAATCAAATATAATTCATTTAAAAGTCAACAAAATATTTTGCTTTTATATTTATTAAGATTCACATTTAAAAGAATTACATTGTGAAAATCCAAATGACTGATAGTATTAATCACAAGTCAGATGAAATCTTTCTTTTTTTATTTCAAATAACTTAACTTAGCCTTCTATTTCTCAAGTAATTTACTTCAAAAGAAAACATTCTTCTATATATTATACAATTACTTAAGTATGAGTTTTCATATGAGCTTTTAAGTTGCCATTGTGGGAAAAGCTCTTGCCACAAGTTTCACAAAGGTAAGGTGTCTCTCCAGTATGACTCCTTAGATGAACTTTTAATTGACTATTTGAATAAAAACATTTTCCACATTCTTTACAATTATAAGGTGCCACTCCAGTATGACTTACCATATGAATGTTTCGGCCATAACTTGTTGAGAAGCCTTTTCCACACACTTGACACTGATATGGTGTTTCTCCAGTATGAGATCTCATATGGCCTTTTAAGTGACCACTTTGTGTGAAACTTTTTCCACAGAGTTCACAATAAAATGGTTTCTCTCCTGTATGAGTCCTCATGTGAACTTTCAAATTGCTCTTTATAGAATAGCTTTTTCCACATACTTCACAGCTGTAACCAGTCTCTCTGGTGTGAGTAATCATGTGAACTTTTAAAGTACCATTTAAAGGGAAACCTTTTCCACATATTTCACAGTTGTAAGCAGTCTCTCCAGTATGGATTACCATGTGAACTTCTAAGGCATTTTTACGTGCAAATCTTTCTTCACATATTTCACATTGGTAGGGTGTCTCTCCAGTGTGAGTTCTCAAGTGTACTTTCAAGTTGCTATTTCGTGTAAATTCTTTTCCACAAAATTCACAGTGACATACTTTTGCTCCAGTATGATTTCTCATATGGTCTCTCAAGAACCGGCTTTGTGCAAAATCTTTGCCACAAATATCACAGTGGTAAGGTGTTTCACCAGTATGCGTTCTCACATGTACCTTCAAGTAATAATTTTGGGCAAAGTCTTTTCCACACACTTCACATACATAACGAGTCACTTTTGTGCTAGTTGCCATGGAAATGTCTTTAAAGGTAATATCAATACTTTTTGCAGAGTGATAATCGTTTTTATTGAGCAGGAGTTTTTTGGAGACAATCTTATCTCTACTTGAAGTCTGAAAAAAGTAAAAATGAAAATCAGATAATATTAAACTTTTCTATACACATCACATTTATAGAAAATCACTCTAAATATCTAGAGTATTACTTAAGGGAAGAAAGTTGATAATGTGAGTGTTTCTGAAGGACAAATGCTACTATACATATTTCTACAACAGAAGAAGGGACATTTAAAACATTGTGATTAAAATAAGTGAGATGAGGATATCAATCAAAAAGAATCATTGAATAATGTCAATATATTTTCCTGATAATTTACATAGCAATTCCTCTTGTAAAAATATTGCAACTTTTAAGGTTTCTGCTTTAATCATTCAGTCAAAAAGCAACCCTAAGACTAACAAGAATACTTGAAGGCATGAAACAAGTTTCTGCAATAATTAACAATATATTGAGGCATAAAAACTATAGAAGAACATTGACATAATATTTAGTAAATTCAACTTGAAAAATCATTCATTTTTAAATCGTTATATTTTTCTTGCCCTCCAAAACCATCTCCTTTACTTATTAAGAGAAATGAGAATCAAACAATGTTGATGACGATCCATTCAAAGAAAGGGTGACATTTATATAAAAACCAACCAACCAACCAACCACAAAGAGATTCTTTCTCTAAATAACATGACTCCGACGTTTTCTGTCAAACTCATCAATAAAACTGGATGTTTCTTTTTGGTAAAAGCAGAGTTATCTTTCTTTAGTTCAACACATGAGATGCATTGTTTCTTGAATCAACGAAAATTTAGAGAAATCAATCGCAAAGACTGGGTTGATTGAATCAAAGTTTCCAGGTAGCTCAAGAAAATTGGGAATTGAAATTTTGGGGACTGACTATAGAGAAAAGAAGGACCCAGTTGCCTAACTAAAAATGTAGGGTAAGGGTGACCAAGGATTCAGTTACCTAACATTGATGAGATGGGGGGGGGGGAGTCAGGTAAGTCTAAGAAATTTGTTACACTATAGTAAAACAGGGAGGTCATTTACAAATTTCTGTAAATAAGGACACCGAAAAGGAAAACTTGTGCTTGAAAAGGAGGATTTGGGCAGGAAAAAGTGGAATTTTGGTGTTATCTGTAGTGATGAGTCAATCAACTGCATATCTCCTTTACAGTCAATTTCTACATCACAAGATTCTGGACAGAAGACATGAAAAACATCTTTTCTGCTTTGAGATAGAAATCCAAATTCCTAGGTCCACTTATAGTTAAATTTGGTTTTTCTTTTCAGCATTTTTTCTGTAGGTAAATAAGCACATAAGCCTTAATATTATACACACTCTCAACACGAAGTCAGCTAGTGTACAAAAATAGGAGGAGGAGAGCCTGCCTAGTTTTGTAATTTAGACCAGACTGAAGTGAGCTATTCCATGTGGAGTTCTTGACTGGCGGGAGAAAGTTTGTTACCATGGTGAGAGATTAGGGTTTTGTTACAATATATGAAAATTAAAACAGATTCAGCTTAAACTGGTATTAGATAAAGGATGACGACCACATAAATCTGGACATCTGGCTACTCTACAATTAAGTGAAGAAGAGAGGACAAGGTTTCTAAAGAATCTAGTTTCTCTTCATTGATGGGATCTGAAATTATTGACAAAAACCCAGTGAAAAGTAAAAACTCAGTCATTAAAAAGTAAAAAATGAAACGTTTGTTTAACAGCAAAAAAAAAAGAAATGAAATTTAAGAACTTTTTACAAATTAAATGATATCTTTCATACAAGAAAATTAAAGAACTTGTGATTTTTAAAAAATACTTGAGAAACTGCATACAAATTTAACATTTGGCATCGAAATAACTCTGAAATCAGTTTTATTCTCCAATAAACCAATCAACATTTTGTATTATCAGAAAGAATACTGTTTCAATCCTTCGTCTAAAAAGTTTTTTATTTTAATAGTCATGAATGGAAAACATTTTATTATACCAAAAGAGCTATTTTTTTTAAAGAATAAAAATTACAAATGCTGTTTTCATTTAGATTTTTAGGTAATATTTAATTCCTTGGAAAGAGTACCTTATAAAATCTCCAATACAAATGATTCTTACTTAAGGATTATTTTAAAAGACATGTAATATTATGGAAGGGCAGAACTGCTCTATATAAAGCAGGGATCTCAAAAGTGACATTAAGTCCAGAAAGAGATGCACAGTGGGCCAAAAGTGAAATGAAGGGGGAACATGATTTCTACCAGTTATAATGCTAATCTGTAATATAGCTGATAGAATAAATAAATAAATATCAGCCAATCAAAATCAATATGCATACCATAGTGAAATATATGAATTATTACAAAATGTAGGGTGATAAATTTTCCTTGATTCCATAATTACTTTTGGTAAATTCTCTTTTTTCTATTTTCTTGTATTTCATAGGTAAATTGCCAAAAATGGTATTATAAATATTTTTAAAACAGAGAAACCAAAAACAAAATTCTAGTTTTATCACGTTAAAAGAAAAAGAAATATTTTCAACAAATTAAGAAAAAATCTTAACCAAGAAACAACTTACATATAAAAGTTAATGACATTTTTCATTCATAAAAATAATTTACAAAATAACTTTTTCACAAAGAAAGTTCATTGAGTTTATATTCATTGTTCTGCCGTGTGCCATTGAAAAGTAGTTCGTGGGTGGCGTGGAACCGTGGGTCGCGTGTTTGAGATCGACCCTTGATGTAGAATAAGATATACACAGAAATTTTCTTGCTACTGGAAGTTTCAAACTATGATTTTTAGCAATCAGGATAATAATTTTTTTTCAACAAAACATTCTATTGTTTCCAGAAGGAGGTCTCTTAAGGGTAAGGGGAAAAAAGTTCACCAATTCTGGCCATCAAGAAAGAAATATTTGGGTGAAAGTGCTAAAAGTGTGGCAGGCAAAACGAAAAAATGTTACAATTTTTAGGTTAGGAAAGTCACAATTTATGGTAGCCGGTTAGGATTTAGGGTTGAATTTTGTGGAGAAATATGGTTATAATTCGAGTGAGACGTAAAATTAAAAACTTTTGGTTTAAGATACCTTTTTTTCTGTGACTTATTTTTTCTTTTTTTACTTTGATTCGTTAAAAGAATGGTGTTGCTTCAGATGGTATTAAATTTTTATTCGTTTCAAAACTGAAAATAAACCTTTTTCATCCAAAATTTCATTTAATATCAATATAAGAAGGTATATTTTTCTGTAAAAATTTATAAGAATATTTCAATATCAGAGATAAAATAACCGAAATTGCATTTTTAACTGTTCGCTTTAAGCTGAAGCATTTTCTTCCTTTGATTAACATAAATGCAGAATAAAAATGATATTTTCTTGAAATTTCACAGATTTTCTATTAAAAAAGAAAAGAAAAAAATACTTTGCTGTTTTTTCTGACTTTTTAAAATGATGTGAAAACAATTTGCTAAAATCTTTGTTTCATGCCACAAATATCACCAATTTTTCTATTATTTGGCTGAAACTAATCATCTTTCTGTATTTCAAACTTCTTAACATTCACCTGAGAATTTCAAGATTTCATTGAATATCATATAATATTTTAATTAAATGTAAACTAAACAAATTTGCATTTTTCATAGTTTTTTTTTAATAAACAGAAAATATAAAAAATGTCAGAATATTTTGGAAGTTGTAAACAACAATTGTTTATTTTCTTAACTGACTTCTTCATTATTTTAGTTAAAAACAAAGAAAAAACATTTAAAAGGAAATCAAAATAAATAAATACTTACGTCGAAATTGACAAGAAAATTTCCTAAAACAAATAAAAAAGTTGTTCTTTTTTTCTTAAACCATTTAAATCATTTCAGAATTCATGAAAAGAAACAAAAACCTTTTTGAAAAAAAGTCGACTTGTTCGATTGTTTTTAAATTAAAACAAAAAAAGTTAAAACGACGGCAACGACAGTTGTCTCTCGGTGTCGGACTTAAAAAGTCCCTAATTATAAAACTATCCACTTGGCACGAACCAATGCGTTGAGAGTTTAATTTTGTGTAAGTGTTCACTTATTAAAACCTTATGCTTGATTATGCCACGTTGAATAAATAAAAAGGGAGATCTAGATCGTCTATGAGTTAATGGCTAGGAAGCTGGGTGCAAATAAAGACAGATGGTTTGGCAATAAAAAAATCGGGAAATTTTTTTCAAAAATATTCTTTCTTATTGAAAACCTACTCCTGCGACCAGTCAGTTTCGAAAAATATTAATTCACATGGATTTTAGAAAGCAGTTGTGTTTACACTGTAATTTCTTTGTGGGATGACCAGACATAGCGTTTTTGAGCTGGCTGTCATCAAGAAGAAGAAGAACAACAACAATTATAATAGTGGAAGTGTGAGAAATCTATTAGGATTCAAGTTTCACAATTTTTATAAGTTGACATTTGTAAATAACATCAAAGAAGATACAACTGATAGAGATGCTTGATGGAAATTTAGAGGTCATTTCAACATTGTAAAATTAGATTGGATACAGGATCCCTTTCTTCTAAAATCAATAAAATGTCAATATTTTTTAAAACTTACAAATCATAGGAATATTGCGAAACAATAAAAATATTTCCCCTGCCAAAACTTTCCCATAATTTTTTTTATTACCCGACCATCTGTCTTTCTTTGTGCCTGGCTGTATAAGGATGGTCTTGTGTCAATGGCTTCTTGTAGTGGCTAACGTACTGGACCACAGCACTGCAGTGAGTTTGAATTCTAGTTGTGCTCTTACATTCACCTTTGGACTAATGCCCCTTGGGAACCTCCTTATTTTCTCCAGTGATGGGTCAAATTCTATGATTATTACTCTTCGGCAAGAATGACTTTGTCATTAAATTACCCATGAAGGTTGACATGTCATTAAATAAAGGAACCAAACAAAACCAATCAAAAATAAATAAATCAATCAAATAAAATTAACATTAAAGGAAGAATTTGAAATTTTAATTTTGATTTCTACAACAATTGGTATTGATTAATCTTAGCTTAGTTTGGTATACACCAGAAGTATTGAACACTCTTTGAGGACTGAACTCTCTAGTAATGGTCTATTTGTCTAGTTTGCCAATATCAACTGACAAAAGTTGATTGTGAAAAAAAAAATTTGCAATTAAGATGATGAATTAAAGGAGAAATATTTTAAGATGATTAAAATGTTATAATCTAAAAAATATAAAACTGCTATTTGATGTTTATTTGTTTAATGGCATATCAACTCCTTATGGGTTATTTAATGCAAAAATCTGATTCATTTGTAAATGTTTGATTAGGTCTTAACCATCTACAAAAGATGTGTAGCAGAAAGAACTTTGTATGTTTGACGTGTAAATTATTTTGACTGTTGGTCTCGTCATATAATTTCACCCAATGGGGATTGTTATATTTTGACCTTCGACCCGGCCAAAAATACCATCCCAAGGTGATGCACTGGAAGGTGACACATTCTAATGGTAGTTATGAGAGGAAATCGCAAGGGTAGAAATTGGCTGATGAAATGGGACGAGCTAAAAAAATTCCCATGGTACACTCATAGACTGATGCACTGGAAGAGAGTGACCAGTGAACTGCATGACAGTTATTTCCGCTTGATGACGATCAAACATGCGATTTCAAAGATCGAGTGGGCGATCGAGTGGGCGTTGAACTATTATATAACTCAGTCAAGACAGAAGTCAGACAGTTTGAGTTCCAGTTAGAGACGGAGTTATAGATGAGAGGTGGTAGGAAAAGTCACACCCGGCCGAGGAGGCCCTCGGGAACCCCGATGGAGTTTGGGGACCTGAGAAGTTGCTGATAAGATGCAGTAAAGAAAGCCAGCACCCAGCAGAGTGGACCCTAGGGCCTCCGGTTGAGCATCAGGAGAACGAGAAAGACACAACGTTGACGGCCATAAGAGTGGGGGGTCAAAATATTACAGTTTATGTTCGGTCACCCACTCCCTCTCACAGTAGAACCCCACAAACCTTTTGAACCTTACAAATAAAGTGAGAGGTACATGTGTTTATAAAGAAGTCTTCCTGCGTCTGTCTTTATCATTGTGCCATTATGAATTATTCTACATATATATGTGCATGTATGTAGATGTAAATCTGTATATGAGAATACAACAGGGATGACAAATCCCATTCGGCCCAGAAGACTTTCCCAGGCATATCAAATTAGGTGAAAGCCCACCAAACTACCTCTTCCTAAAAATCTTTCGAGTTGGACAGACATATTTCTGTCCGCTCCCTTATCAGCAGCAACTCACTACCATGAGAATAGAGCTGTCTGGTTCATGGACCCTTTGGGTCTACCCTTTTAGACCCAGGGGTTCCCAATTGTAAATGAACTAGATGTATTAATTCTGCCTCTGACAATTCAGCTACTTCATTCCTGGACAGCCTTTTCTGAAGACCTTCATACTTCTCTTCCACAGCAAACAGGACCACGCATCATGGCTGAATATTTCATTCTTGATCTGCCGTCTAATTTATGGGCCTTTGGGTCTACACTTCTAGACCCAGGGTTCCACTGTTGAATACGAATTAGACGAATTAATTCCACCTCTTACAATTCAGCAACTTCATTCCTGGACAGCCTTTAAAGAGACAGCGATTACTTCTCTCCCACAGAAACCAGGACCACACATCTATGGCTGAACATTCACTTCTGTTCTAATTCCACTCCGACATTTAGCTGCTGTGATTCTTTCTCAACTCGATAACATTTTCTTCCTTCCTACGAGACTTGCAGCATAAAGGTACCCTTTATTCTGGCTGCCATTAAACCTTCTGAAAAACTTTTTGATATATCATTCCAATTTATTTATTTTCCTTTAATTATAATGTGAAAGTAACCCATTCAACCTTTCCATTATAGATGCAACCAGCATATTTGAAGCTTTGTTGTCCTGGCAACTGATAATTAATGCAATTGAAGGATTTCAACTAATTAATGATAATCATTTCTAAATAATTGTAACTTCAAGTAACTTTTCTTGATACAAATAATTTGCATACAGTTAAATGGTTTCAAGTATTCTTATCTAACATTAATAATTCTACTTAACTATAATAATTTGTTTACACTTATTTCATTTATTCCTATCCAATATAAATAATTTTCAAGCAGATCTATTTGATCCGTAGATGGGACCCTAACATGTACTACCAATCCAGGTCAGAGTGGACCTGGGAGTAATAGTAATGAAAGGGTGCACCACCCTCTCCAGAGCTCTAGAAGTGGAGCCTCATCATCGGATAGAGTTTTGGGTCATACTCAAGACACCCCTTCTATTTTTTCCCCTCTGATAAAAGTGGAGAACATGTACATTTTTTGTGTTAAGAGGTATAGCATTTGTTAAAAGTGTAGTACATGTGCGTTGTTTTTAAATAAAGAGGTACAAGGTTTGTTAAAAGAGAGGTATATGTACATTGTTTTTGAGTTGAGAGGTACAAGGTTGGTTAAAAAAGGAGTATATGTACATTGTTTTATGTAGAGAGGCACAAGGTTAGCTAAAATAGGAGTACATGAACATTTTTTCGTTAAGACATATAGGTTTGGTTAAAAAAGGAGTATATGTACATCATTTTTAAGTAGAGAGGTACAAGGTTTGTTAAAAGAGGAGTACCTGTAAATGGTTTTTGAGTAGAGAGGTACAAGGTTCATTATATGAGGAGTATATGTACATTGTTTTTGAGTAGAGAGGTACAAGGTTTGTTAAAAGAGGAGTACAGATACATTGTTTATATTTCTATCATATTTAAATTGTATTCATTTCAAATTTGAAATGTTTGCACATATTGCACATGTTTGATGATATTGGAAAGCATTTGTTGAAGAAGGCAAATCTCAACATACAAATATTTCACACAGATAAATGGAAGACTGAAATATTTTCACTCAATGATTTGATGTCAGGAATTCCAAATTTGTAAAAATGCCCAATGAATGCACTCTTCTTCAAATATCAATTTATTTTCTCACCAAGAACCAATTTTTCTGCCAATTATTTTCATAATCTGAATGGAACCAAAAATCCTGTATGAAATTGAAGAACTGGAGGTTGCAGAAAATATTTTCACTTTTGGAACAATAATTGATTTTTTCTATGTAAACTTTATGAAACAAGTGTCATATGACAATTATTTGTTTGGCCAAATAAATTTATAATTGAAATTGACCATATTTAAAAAAAAATCTGAAACTTTTTTCACCCTGTTAACAGGGATGAGAATATGCTGATCATCTCTCCAGCTGGGAAGTAAGACACTTAAAAAAAAGGATTATAAAACTGCATTGGATTGTGAGGCTCCAGTTCTGGAGATGTAGGGTGTGTGGAATGCTCCATTATTGCCATTACTCCCAGATCCACTCTGATCCGGAGAGGTAGTACCTGTTAGGGACCCATTTATTGGTCAAAAAGATCTGTTGGAAAATTAATTGTATTAAATAGTGATGAACCTGTTCAATACTTACATGTGACTACAACAGATGCAGTAAATTGGAGGTCTGTGTGTCAGACAAAGCAAAGCACAGTAAACAACAAGTTAAGAGGTGATGATCCTGTTCAGTGCTTAGATGAGTGGCCATTTAGGAATGGAAAGTACAATAAACAATTTGGGTGTCAGACAAAGTAAATAACATCCACAGTACTTAGTTACTTGTCAAATATAAACTTCAAACAAATTTTTCAAAATTATTTTTATTCTGGCTGATAAAAAGTTATATAAACACTAGATCAATTCATCTATCGAAAGAAAAAAAAAAGTTATATTTTTACATCAATAAAAATTCTGTTGTCTTTTCAAAATAGAATTTTTTAGCGGATAAAACAAAAGGGAAGTAACTTATGTTGACTTTATTTTTGAATTACTTCCCTTGGTATAGATAAAATAACTCACAAATGCGTTTCAAAATACTCATGACAAATAAATTTTATGTTGCAAAAATGTTTTGAAAGTATAAATGACTGAAAATGGAGCCAAAAAAAAAACAAAAAACAAAAAACAAAAACAAAAAAACAAAAAAAAACAAATAATAGTAACAATATCCCATAGACCAAATGTAAAAAGGTTTGGATAACAAAACAAATAAACAAGACAAAAAACCCCCAACTGAAATAAGGATTCACGCATGAAAGAATAATTGAATTAAGTGAGACAGTTTCTTGTAAAGAGAAAATTGTAGGAATATAAAATTGTACTTGAAAAAACCGAATTAAATAGATGTGTGCATGTTTAAAATATGAACCATAAAAAAATATTTTCAATTTACAATAAACTAAAACTTAATAACGAAGCCCCCCATATATCTTGAGATCTCCTCTGTGTGTGTGATTATGCTTTTTAAAACTTATCTAATTCCCTCATTATGCTGTTTTCTTTTGAGAGTTTTCAAGTGTTGTGGGTTGGGTTCCTTTACAGTTGATTCTTTTCTATTTATGGACTTTACTTCAAGGGACGCAACTCATCAACATTAAAATGCCTAACGATATTGCTTAGAGATTGTTTTTTTTTCTTCTTCCATTTCCAGACGACTGCGTGCAGCTTCAGTGGTTTTGAGACGGAGTTTAAAATGATACCCCGAAATTGCAAGGATCTCAATAATTGCATTTGTTATGACGGCATTTGAAATAATGGTACTGGTGAATTGTACTGATAATATATATATATATGTGTATAATCATCATTATGTCACACTATCAGCACGGATAATATATATATATATATATGTGAAGAAAAATTGACAACAAGTAATCCAAATAGAAAGGGGGGATTTAGAGAGAAACAAAGTTGACACTATAGCGTTTTGGTTTGAGATATTTTGAATCATTCCTCATTTTCGACGAAATTCAAATCATATAAATCTGTATCTCAATAAACTAACGGAATGTGGATTCTGCACAATGTTTCTAATGTCAGGTGAAGTATTTTAAAGAAACGAACGCTGATTCATTGATCAAACGGCCAATTTTTCTTGTCATAAACAGCCAACTTTTCTTGTTATACAACTTTTCCAAATTTTTATATATTTTTACACTTTTTATACATCCATCTATACTTAACCTCACTAATATAACCCCTGATAGCCCTGATGATGGTTCAGCAGAACTGAAACGCTATAGTGGCAACTTTGTTTCTCTATAAATTCCCCCTTTCTATTTGGATAACTTGTGGTCAATTTTTCTTCACAAATTGTTGGATTACTATCCATTATTTTCTTCCATATATATATATATATATATATATTATATATATATATATATATATATATATATATATATATATCCACCATATAAAAGAAAAATCTTTAAAAATTACTCATATTTTTTGTAAAGATATTTATTTCAGCAGACCCTATATTTTTAGAATGATGAGAAATTTCAAATGAAGATTTAGAAAAACCCACAAAATTCCGGCCACCCTATTTCACTAATCCAAATTTCATTTTTTTTTATTCTTTTAAAAATAAAGACCGTACCATTTATTTTTCCTGTCTGTTTGACAAATGACATTCAATTCCTGTCTGAAGATGTATCAATTTTTGAATTCCTTTTCACTTATTTTTTATGTAATGTCAAACAAACCTTTAAACCCAAATAAATGAGGTAAGTAAAAAAATATAGAATAAAGGAAAAAATGGATTTAGGGAGAGAAAATTATCTACTCTAAACAATTTACATGGGAATTAAGAACCTCTTAACAAAATTAAATCATATAATGAAATATTATATTAATACTATTTTCTCAAAAAAACAAGAAAATTTTCTTATCAATATTTTTATACTATTAAACATAATTGATCACATTAAAAGTAAAAATAAAAATTATACCAGTTACTGTTAAGACTATTATCTAAAATTATAAACCAATACAGCATGAATTATATGTCTTCAAGATTAAAATTATATCATACATATTATCATAATATTTATATTATTACTAAACCTCAAATCCTCAAATAAATAAAATCATACCAAGTATTATAGATAATCCCATATTAAGAATTATCATCACAATTAATATTACTATTACAATTATTACTACAAATCATCAAACCCGTTAATATTATAAAATAATTATTTACTCATTATAATCATAAATATTAATAATAACATCAATGCCAACAAAAACAATAACAGACGTAAACAACTACCACAATATGTTATTACTTTATATTAGTAATTAACATTTAATAATTAATACCAATAGCAAATCATTTTAATTAATATTAATAATTATTACTATGTACTATAACATTATAACAAAAATATCATTCATAATATGCACTCTGTAATCAATACAAAATAATACCCTATATCACCTATTACATAATGAAAATAAATAAAACCAGTTGTTTAAAATATAAGAATTAATTTAGATCATATCTTAAAACATATACACTCAAATCCAAAGTACATTAACTTTAATTGAATTTAATATATATATATATATATATATATATATATATATATATATATATAATTTTTTTCCAAAAGAAGCCTAAAGTCATTTCGCATAAGCTTATATCTATTTTTATGGTGACATTTAAATATCAATTAATTTCTTTGATTTAATAATTTACAGGTATTTCTATATTTTACAATACTCACTTTTTCTTTTAGACAGAGATTTCATCTATTTTTGAAATTACTTAGATGGAATTTTATTAAAAGATCAACCACCCTAACTAATGGTGTCAGGCCACTATCCTTCAATCTCCAGAATCATTTTGAAAGGGCTGTTTGGTTTCTTATGGAAGAATTTTATATATATATAAATCATAATCATCAAATCAAGTTGACAACACTGAGTTCCCAGAATCTATCTTGCCATCCGCTCCTATTGTCCATCGCCCCTGGTAGGTCTTCTATCCTGCGCCTAGTGTCCACACAGAGCTGATAAGTCAGCGCTGGTCAGTCAACACCTGTCCATCCATGTGCAGGAGTCCATAAGAGAAAATCGCTTATGAGTTCATCCTTACTTCTCCAGTCGTGCCTCTCATGTCTTGTTTGTCTTAGTTGCATGCTTTGTGAGATTGGAGGTATCTGCTGCTTTATTAGGTGTTCTTTCTAGGATTTGTTTTCCATATATATATATATATATATATATATATATATATATATATATATATATATATATAGTTCTGATAAAATTTGAAAGGCAATTTTTGATATTTATTTCCAAGAGAAAGAGATATGTTCACAGAAGTGTTCGTGTCCCTAAAAATCTGGTAAAAAACTTGCATCTCAAATGCAACTTGATATATTATTTAGAAATCAATTATTTTTTATAAATTAACATCATAAATAGAAATGCACTTTAATTAACCAGTAATTTCACTTTTATAGCAAGTATTTCCAGAAAAAAATTGTGCTTAGGTATTTGAGACCATATAAAATATATTTGGCATAATTTGTGCAAACACTGTCAGAAAAAAATTACTTAAGATCAAGAGAATTATAAATGGTGATTATTGTAGAATATTGATTAAAAAACAAAAATTATCGTTCAAATTTCAAATTATTCATGGGAAATAACTTGTTATATTATTTCTAGCTTATTTCCACTTGGACCAAGTTGTTGGGATCTATCTATCTATCTATCTATCTATCTATCTATCTATCTATCTATCCTGTGAGCAACGTATTCATGATAAAACGTTTGGCATAGTGCAAAAGATTACCAATATAATCAAAACGTCCAAATAAAACGTTGAAAATCAATGAAATATCAGTAAAAAATATGGTGTTTTTTAAATTTATTAACCCCAAATGTAACCATAACCCAAGCTAATCGAACATTTGTAAAAAAATCACCACTTTCTGGATGAATGATGGGAAATTATTTTGTGTTTTGAAAAATCAACATGGTCGCTTTTTAAGACAAAATATTTTAAAACACTTTTTGTGTGCGTAATAGTTAGTGAATAAATTAAAATACAGCGATTGAAGCTTATTCTTATCTGGATTGTGCGTATCACTATTATGGCTTCGTGACCAGAAATCAAGAAATGTGGGGTCCACGTTGACTGCAGATACGTTCGTGGCTGACAAGGCCAATGTGTGACAAGCAAGAGTAGTTACAGCGGCTGCAGCAGAAGGTCTAGTCAGGGTTTGATGGCTTACTATTGTAGTTCTTCCTTCAGCACCTCTGGTCTTTCACCTGCGGGTGTTTTCAAAGTAGGAGACAACATGGTTGGTGATGAGACACCAAGCGTCACGGTTCTCCGCTAGAGTGGTCCATCGGGTGATGTAACAGGCAAGAAGGGATTTTTCTAAGCAGTCCTTGTATCCCTTCCTTGATGCCCCTCTGTCACGATTGTCAGTGGAGAATTCATTGTACGGTCTCATATAGGGCAAGTGATGATTCTTCATCCTAGAGACGTGACCTGCCCAGCGTAATTAGCCTCAATGTTTGGGATTTTCGCCCATTCAATGATTCTGCACGTAGCGACCATATTTCTAAATAATTGTTATCATTACTGCAGGCATTTTGCTGGTGCATAAGTCTAAATAAGTAGCCCAAGTTGTATAGAACGTTGCCCTTGCCTTGAACAATATCGGTGTCGTCAAGAGCTCTGCTACATGTACAATTTTGCCCTGGCCTCTGCCGATATCTAGTCTTGCGACAATCAGAGAAAACAGAAAGAAAGAAAGAAAAAAAAAAAGAAGAAAAAAACAAAAACAAACTAGAGGATTGTTTTTAAATATTCAATTTTTTTATTTGGTGAAGGACGATAAAAAGAGAATACAACGTCAAAAGTAAGAGATACTCAATCAATCAAAATGATCCACCAGTAACCACACAAAAAAGATGATCTTCATCCAAAGAAATTGATGTTGGTATATGGTAGAATAAAAAAGAAGACTTCTACCATGAGCTTCTCACGAAGAACCAAATGATTGAGACTAACAAGCACAGCTTTCAATTGGATCAACTAAAGAGAGAAATCGACGAGAAAAAAAAAAAAAAAAAAAAAAAAAAAAAAAAAAAAAAAACACCCGTTAGAATGAATAACGCGTAACAGTAGTTTTTTTTTTCCTAACCAAGAAATTCCAGAAATTCACTCCGAAGTTTTCCCTTATCCATTGTATTAACGAAGTGCTATATATTCGAATGAGCATTATTCAGTTTTTGTGTAATTCTCTTCATAAAACGATTATATTTCCGGGAATTCTGCAAAAATCACAGCGATTTTTTGTATAAAAAATAGTACAAAAAGTAGAATAAAATCTATGAAGTTGTCGAACAGATGGCATAAGATAGTGGAACGAAATTGTAAAATAATAATTGTAAATAAAATTTATGACGAAAGTAAGTTTTTGTAATTTAATTAGTAAAATAACTAATAATGTTTCTCAATATATATACGTGTGCATGTGTGTGTGTAAATATATATGTATAAAGATATATATATATATATATATATATATATGTAAGTTTACATATATATCCACATAAATATACATATGTATGTATATAAATATGTATGTGTATATAGATATGTACATACAACTATATATATATATATATATGAACGTATAAATATATATTTAAATACATATATATATGCATAAATATTCACTTATATATATATATATATAAGTATATATATATATATATTGTGACGTACAGTATACTTGTAACGTATACACATAGCAACAACCAGCAGACACACTGGTAGAGGAGAAGTGGGAGGATGCTAACCGGGAACCCTTGGAGTAAAAAGAATGAGACCCCTTTTGTCAAACCGGCGCAAATTGGAAGGCGGGGCGGGGTAGTTTGAAAGGAGACCGGTGGAAAGAGAAGCGCAGCATCAACGGTTGAAAAAATGCGACGTGAGCAGTTGGGAAGAAAAGACAGGACCACGTGCTAGAAAATGGACAACAAAAAAGAAGCCTGAAAGAACATAATTTTCTATCATGTCCATATCGAATCTTCAAGTTAACCATCACTCCTCAGATAAGTCCAATCTCTCGAAGTTTATGATGTGTTTATATTGTTTTGTTAATTAAATGCTAACGAAATAAATGTATTTTATATGCTCTTGAAATTGTCGTTGTGTTTGATTTTATTTTGCTATTCATTCTGATACATTGTTTCCGTGCAATAATTATTCAACCTGTTGTCGATACATTATAATAATTATTATTATTATTCGCAACACATCCCTTACGCGCTGACTCGGGTAAATAGGACGAATTATAAATTTTTGTTCGTTTACGTATTTCTTCGCCAACGTGTCCAGGACAAGGAATATCAGACTATCGAAAACATTGTCTGGACACGAGAGAAGAGGCGTAACATACATACATATATGTAATACCGGCCTATTGGACTAGTGAGTTTAGTGTTCACCAATGACTCGGGAGACCGGGGTTCAAGCCCAGGTCTAGCCATACCAAAAACTCAAAAAATGGAACTTGATACCTCTTAGCTTAACACTCAGCATTATAAACTACATATCAAGTGGAAAGTGGAACGATCCACAGAAAGGAGTCGCGCCCTCCCCAACACTATCGGTATTGTACCTATTGAAAAAGACTTTCGAGTCACCCTCGACAATGATCACCAATTCGTCAATGGCCCGGGAGATCTGGGTTCAATCTTACTTCGAGTCATAAAATGGTACTTGATGCCTCCTTGCTTAACACTCAGCATTATAAAGTAAGGATCAAGAGTAAAGTGAAGCAATCTAGGGAAAGGAGTAGCGCCCTCCCCTACTCCTCGGTGTAGTAGCTATCGAAAAGGGAGCCTTTGGGTCACTGTCGACTACAGTCGCCAACTGTACTTATTTATATGTGTACATATATATATATATATATATATATATATATATATGCCCAGTCGGCTAGGGCTGTCGAATACACCGACTGCACCACTGCAGGGGGGTATGACCCCAACAACGAGTGTCCTAGATATGACACAAAACAATCTGATTGGTGAGGTTACAGTAATTCTGGAGCTTTGGGGAATTCGGAGCAGTCCTTCATTGCCATTGCTCCCATGTCCACTCTGGCCTAGAGTGGTAGTACCTGATAGAGTCCTATCTATGGGTTAAATAGAACTAAACTGTATACTTAAGATAAACTGAATTGTTTGAAATAGATCTGATTTGATAATTAAACTGCATATTTATGCTAAAAAGAATTGTTTGAAATGGAACTTTTTGAAATTGAAATTGTCCTTACGCTAAACTGAATTGTTTGAATTTGATTATTTATATAAAAATAGACTTGACATTAAATAACCTACAAAGGATGATATGCCATAAAGTCCAAACAACATATAAAGATGTATATGTATATACATATATATATATACAGATATATATATAAATATATATATATATATATATATATATATACGGTGAAATAGTAGATTTTGGTGAATTTGACCAGATGATAAAAACTTGTGGAAAAGATGGATAAATCAAACACTTACAAAGAGTTTAGTTGTAAAATTTCATTTTTTAATGAAATATCACTACTAAACTTTTTGTAAGTGTCTGATTTATCCATCTTTCCACTTATATGTATATACGTATTTACATATATATATTTTGAGGAAACAAAAAACTGGGACAAGCTCTCTGTATCAATAAACACACACACACACACACACACACACACACACACACACACACACACACACACACACACACACACACACACACGTGGTGCATTCAATACGTTTCCAGACTTTTTGTACAGGCATTTAAAATTGTTGTGGACTCTTGAAAATTCAGTATTTTATTGCTATACATATTATGAGATGACTGACCAGTTTTTATGATTTCAAGTTTAAATGAACAGCTACAGCAGGAATTGGAATACACCCTACTAAAGCCTGATTGTCACTGCTGGTGAATTTCAAAAATGCAATCTGGACGTGAGGACACTTTAGAAGAACTATCTGCAATAAAATTCTTTTTTAAACTGGGAAAAAATGCCACAGAAACGTATGGAATACATCAGACTGCTTTTGGAGCATCTTGCATGAATCGGGCATCAGTGTTTGAGTTGCATAAGAGATTCAAGGAAGGCAGGGAATCTGTGAGGGATGATGAGAGGTGTGGGAGGAGTAAGGGAGTCAACACAAGAGTTGATTGGCCAAAGGGTTAGGGTTACTATGTTGAGGTTTTAAGGGAGTTAAGGAATAGATTCCGTCAGAAGAGGCCAGCACTCTTCAAATCGGGTCAGTGGCATTTCCACCAGGACAATACACTAGTTCACAACTCCATCCTTGTAACAGACTATTTGACCAAGATTGACATCAAGACAGTTCCTCAGCCTCCCTATAGTCCAGACCTTGCTCCCTGTGACTTTTGGTTATTCCCTTAGCTCAGAGGCTGTCGTTATGAGACAGTTGAGGAGATGAAAGAGGCTGTGACGAAGGTCACTGATACGCTCACACAAGAGGACTTCCATGGGCCTTCCAGAAGTTGTTGGAACGGTACAACAAGTGCATTGCAGTCGGAGGAGATATTATATATTTATATATATAAATATAAATATACGCATACAAATAAATATATATCGATTCACACAGACACACAGACACACACACACACACATACACACACACACACATATATATATATATATGTGTGTGTGTGTGTGTGTGTGTGTGTGTGTGTAAGTAAATAGGGAAATTACATCCGACGGTCTGAAGAAAAGTAGAAAAAAGAAATAATCCAAAATTTGAAGAACTTATGAAAGTCGATGTTGTATGTTTCGGTTATAATAACCTTCTCCAGGACTTTAAATTCATGAAAAGTGTTGTTAAATTAGCGATGGATGTTTGATGAAATTGAAATAACAGGAGAAAAGAAAGTGTGTTTAAAAAGAAAGAAGATACTGCTATCAATCTTATTTTGATACACACCATTTTTTTGCTGCTATTTCATCAATCATCCATTGTTTCTTGAGTAAACTGTCCTAGTTTGATGTCAAGTTGCCTATTGATAATTTTTGTGATAATTTTTTTTTCTTTTGCTCACTTCATTTACTGTTTGACATGCAATTTGTGATTGTCTATCTTCTACCGAGTTTCTTATTTTATTGATCTGACCTTCAATGTATTCTTTTTTCTTTTTCGTTTGTGTTCATTTTCTTTGTACCTTCTTAAGTTTCTGCGCGTTGGCATTTGTTGGGTTTCTTTTATTGCATAAGGATGCTGTTTTCACATTATCTCGTTTTTTCCTAACTGTTCGAGTCTCCCATGAAATTCTTTGCTTGGCTCTTGGTTTAATTGCTATGCATTCTTCTGCTGCTTTTATAAGGACATTGACCAAGTTTTCGTCTTCGTCATTCGGAGTATGTATTCCAGATATCTCCTGAAGTGTATCGAATTTGTTTCTTACAGTTAACGTTTATTTATTGCTAATATCTCGATAGGTAAGTGAGGACCAGTTGTAGCTTGTGGTTTTAATTGTTTCGATTTTATTTATGCATAGACTTAGGCGTATCGTTGCTGTGACAATTCTGTTTGTTTGTTGGATTTTATGGCATATCAACCTTTGTAGGTTATTTAACGCCAAATCTATTTTTATGTAAATAATCTGTTCCATTTAAAACAATTCAGTTTAGCATAAGTACACAGTTTAATTGTCAAAAACATTTCTATTTCAAACTATTCAAGCAGTTATATGTAACAATTCAGTTAAGTATAAATACAGTTTTAATGTCGAAAAAAGTTCTATTTCAAAAAATTCAGTTAAGCATAAGCACGCAGTTTAAATGTGAGTACGGTTTAATTGTCAAAAACATTTCTATTTCAAGCTATTCAGTTTACTAAAACAATTCAGTTTAGCATAAGTATGCTGTTAGTTCTATTTAGCCCATAGATAGAGCCCAATCAGGTGCTACCACTCCGGGCCAGAGTGGACCTGGGAACGATGGCAATGAAGGGGTTCTCCGCATTCCCCAAAGCTCCAGCATTGCTGGAACCTCACCATCAGATTTTTTAGTGCCATATCCAGGACACTCGTTAGGGTCTTATTCCTCTGCAGAGAAGCAGTCGGTGTATTCTACAGCCCCAGCCGACTGGGTAAGACAATTCTGTGATGAGAAAATACTCCTTCCAAAGAGGAGAACGCCTCACAGTTCAGAGCGCTATTAAAATCAATTTCTTGTTTATGAGTATGTAATCTATCTGTGCTTTGGCATTAATTTGCGTTGGTGGATGTCCATAATTTCCCTCCTCCTTTTTGGAATTTATTATTAAGGCATCTTAGTCTGTTTTCGAGTGAGAAGTCTGTTATTCTCCATTTCTGTTTAACGAGTTGTGTAAGCAGAATTTGTTAGTTTCGTCTTTGCCTATTTGAGTGTTCATGTCACCTCCGATGATAAGTTATTTGTTTTTGGGAACACTACAAACAAGGGAAAATAGCTTGTTTTAGAAGGTGATGGTAACCGTTTCATCAGTGACATTGGTAGGATTGTAGCAGGAGATGATGGTTGTGCCGGGGTTGCCGTAAAATGAAGCACGCATTTACTCATTGTTATTAATCGATTTTAGAGTACAGGGACAAAGAACCATTACTGTCCTTCCTATGACGTCATTGTCGGAGTTTTTCCATGTAGATACAGAAACAAACATTCATCCGTAGATACAGAAACAAACATTCATCCATTACCATTATCATGGTATTGTATTTCTCGATCGCTATTGTTGAATCTGTTATTGAATGCAGACTATGTCTATGTTATGCTATGCTGCAGACGCTGTCAGCTCAGGTAACTGGTCTAGTCTATTTAAATTCCTAACGTTAAATGTCACTATGTGAACTGTGTTTTTGTATCTGAGTAATTTTGGATTAGATTTGAGTTTAAGTTCTGTAGCTCCAATCTCTGCAGAACGCGCCCCTAATTTTCCCGCGCGAAGGACAGTGCAGGTTGGACATATGATTTAGTTTAGCGTCATGGTAATCTTTCGTTGGTCGTTTTTATTTCATCAATAAACGCCAACCTTATAGACGATTAGCAGTAGTTTCCTGACTGAACTATTTGACTCTGGCCGTTGACCTTTGAAGTTCATCAGCTCTGCATCTGGTGAGGCTTGTCGTTGACCCAATTTTGGATTCATCAGCCCGACTTCATATCCATCATACTGCATTCCATGGCTTCTAGTGATAAATGTTTACAGAACAAATTTTTTCATCCCTACCTCAGATTTGTTAAGTTTTAACTTAGTTAAAATCCTACAATTCACTATTTACAAAAAAATTGTCTGATTGTTTTTATTTTATCTTAATTTGTAGCTGAAACTTAGAATTTTTAGAAAATTTTTATTGCTCTAACCAAAAGCAATTCGATGCTATTTGTTTATGTTCAATACACTGAGTTTCATGTAGGTTATCTGATATAAATCTTCCATATCTGCAACTGATTAGTGGCTACAAAAGGAACAGGTATTCTTCAAAATTAACATTATTTACCTTTTTGTATTGAAACAGCCAAAACTTACAAAGAAGAAAAATACAAGTAAAGCAAGAAATAAGTAAAACATAAGAAATTTACATTTAATTCTAAAAAGGAAAAACAAAGAGAATTTTGAAAACATAAAGTGGCACCTTTTCTTGGAATTCACCGTACAGCGTTGCTTATTTTTGCATTTTTTTGCATTTTTTCCCTTTTCCTATATCTTTTCACTTTTAACTTTAATGGTGCAAGCCCTTCACTGATTTATCCTGAAATTTTGTCACGTAACTACAAAGATTTTCTCGGTATATTTAATATAGAAAGTTATGTTGGAATGAATTTAAAAAAAGGAATATATATATATATATATATATATATATATATATATATATATATATATACAACAGTGTATGGTTGTCACTATCTCACTTGGTGGGTTTGTGGCAGACCAAATACAGTATAATTTGGAGAGTGCTCAATATCTGTGATAGAGCTATAATATAATAATAGATAAATATGTATTAGTTTTTATGAATATCTAATAACATGGATGCTTTTTTGCAACCTCTAGCTTTATGACATCTTACAGCTTGATAATTGTCGTAATAAGACGGCATGAAACCAACTGTCAAAGATGAGTATCTATGCTACTATATATATATAAAAACTAATATATATATATATATATATATATATATATATGAATATATACATATACATATATACACATGTATATATGTATGAATATATACGTAGATATATAAATATATATATATATATATATATATACAAATGAATACATATATACAAAATATATATAAATACATATATACATATAAATATATATATTCATATAAATATATATGCATACATATAAATAAATAAATGTATATATATTTATATATATATACGTATAAATAAATATATATACATACAAATATATATATATATATATATACATATAAATAAATAAATATACACACAAATATATATATATATATATATATATATACATATAAATAAATATACATACAAATATATATATATATATATATATACATATAAATAAATAAATATACATACAAATTGTCCCGAGCGCTTTTGGGCCTTTCATTGGCCATCATCATCGGTTTCTAATGACATCAAACAGATTTAAAACAAAATGCTTCAATGGAAATAGAGTATTTTATCAAGAAAAATAGAATGTTTTAAAAACTTACTATCTTTATGATTTTGTTAATAATGCATGGAAAAAACTTTAAAAAACAATCTTTACATTTGAAAACAACCCATGAAAATTTCACTATGGCGAAATCTTGAAACAAAACATTTTTGTTGTGGTATTGTGTTGTGGTGTGTTATTGAACATGCTTCAATTCCTCTTCTTTTATTTTTGTCATGAATTATTATTATAATATTACCCCCAAGTCCCACAACCACCCTCATTGAAAAAAACTTAAATTCCCTTGGCATAAAAGCCGCAAACCGCATATCAAAAACAATAAAACAAATAGTAACTCCAAAAACACAGATTCCTTCTCTAACATCGGTGTTTACAAAATCTATTGCCTAAATTGCAATAAATTTTACATAGGAGAAGAATCTATGAACATAAAAGATACTTTAAAACTGGTAACACAACAAACTCTTTAGTTTCTCATAATATTTTAACCAATCAAACTTTCAATTTTCAAAACTTTGCCATATTTGCTTTCATCCCTGACAGAAATAAACGAAGAAATGATGCCTGCTCCATAGCATACCACAACACAATACCACAATAACAGGTTGTTTTTTTTCAAAATTTCACCATCTCTAAGAAAAAATAATATTAAAAGAATTCAAAATTCACACAAAATATTAGCCCCTCTTTCTCTAAACATTCAAAGAAATAAAACGTTACAAATCCGTTTCTCAAATCGCAAAACATCATTTACTTTCCCCAAAAAATTTCATCGTATAATATGATGCAGTTTAAACATATCAACTAATATTTCTCCGTTTTTTCAAACTCTGACGAAGATTTTCAATAGAATTAAAATCTATCAATCATAATTATTTCTCATACTAAAATAATTTTGATTAAATATTTTTTGCATTCAAAAAAAGATTGAAATCGAAACGCGTTGGAAAATAAATAAATCATCAAATATATTTTTCTTTCGTTTTTACCTTTTCTACGCACTCACAAATACACACACAAAAACACACATTACATATATTGATATTTATATGTATATAGATATATAGTTATATATATGTATACAAACATATATATACACACACACACATATATATATACATATATATATATATATATATATATATATATATAGATAGATAGATGCATTTATGCATATATATATTATTTTTATATAGACACACGCACACACATATATATATATACACTCACACATACATATATATATATATACACTCACACATACATACATATATACACACACACACATATATATACATATATATATATATATATATATATATATAGATAGATAGATAGATAGATGCATTTATGCATATATATATTATTTTTATATAGACACACGCACACACATATATATATATATATACACTCACACACACACATATATATATATATATATATATATGCATGCCAAGTCGGTGTTATTGAACTGATCGCCAAATCTCGGTGCATATTTGCTTGGGCAGTTGCTGCTTAGTAAGGCTAAACTTATCGCTTGATACTTGAACCATATCTAAAAGGGAATGTCAAGTGGATCAAGTATTTTTGTGACGACTATTCATAAGTGTCGAATCTTCCGTGGCACCCCACATTAAAATGACCTTGTGTCAAAACTGACCATACTGGAGGTCAGACAAATCCTCATATATATTCTCATATATATATACAAGTACATTTGAAGTCCATTATTTGAAATGGTATGCACAATCATCATCATCATCATTATATATATATATATATATATATATTAAAATGAAAAAAAACTTAATTCTTTTAATACAAAAAAAAAAAAATCAATAAAGAATTATTAAAAAATCTTTGGCTAAGCTTTTTAGCTAAACATGCTTAAGGATATATATCTATGTGCGTGCGTGTGTCTGTGTGTGTGTCTGTTCGTACGACCTTTGCTTGTAGCTCGAGGTCCAGGCGTGAAAAAAAGTTTTTGAGCGGAAAATGATGAGTGATGTCTGCCTCGAAGTTGACAAAAATATGGCCTAGACATTTCACGTCACAATTCGAACGATGCATTGACCTTTGAAAAATGCTGACTTCAGCTTTTTTATTCCATATTTTATTTATTTTCTTATCTTTGTTATTTATTTTATTTATGACGACACATAGGATGGCATCGTAGAAGGTCGACATTTTTGAAATGCTCACACACACACACACACACACACACATACAAACACACAAACACATACAGAGTTACGTGCTCGCACGTGCACACACAAATTAAACGCATATGCACTTAGAGGCCGATTGCCGTTGAGTAATAGTCAAAGAGAGTAGTGAGCTTGATCTTAACTGAGTGCCCACACTTCTATGACCTCAGATGAAAATCGCATAAATTGAAACATGCACGAGATCACAAATGGGTCTATCGAGAAATAGGTGCGTGTAGATGTGCCCTCACCCTGCACCCTTTACCAAATCCTTACACCCACAAAGGTAAGAAGACATTCGCATACGAACACAGATAGAAAAAGCCTTCGACTCCAGACAGGCAAAAAGACACACACACATATACACACACATACACACATATGAATACACTTATACTTGCAAAAAGACACACACACACACACACAAATCCTTTCGCTCACACAAGCAAGAAGATAACCTGTCTGTCTGTCTGTCTGCCTCACACACATACACATAGAGGCAAAAAGACACACACACACACACACACACACACACACACACACACACACATACAGATCGATTCGGTTATTTAAAAGCCTTAGAGGAAACAAAACGAGTTTAATAGGCAAAACTTTTTTTGAGATATATACTCGAGAGAGACGCCAGTGTTGAGTGACCTACCAGAATAAATAAACTTAAACAATTAGGTAGGTAGGGAGAGAGAGAGAGAGAGAGAGAGAGAGAGAGAGATAGAGAGAGAGAGAGAGAGAGAGAGAGAGAGCTGCCGGTTACAAATTGAAACAATAAACATTAAATCATTAATAGACGAAACATAGATTTTCAATTTACTTTTCTCTCTCTTGCTCTCTCTCTCTCTTAATTATTTCCCTTCTCTATCTCTAGCAGTCTGTCTCAGTTGCTCTCTCTCTCTCTTTTTATGCGTCATTATTTCTTTCTCTCTCTTTCTCTCTCTCACTGTTACTTTCGCGGACTTTCTCTTTCTTTCTCACACATCATCTTCGTCTTTCTTACTCTGCCTTTCACTCTCACTCACTTTATTTCATTTTCGGTCTCTCAGTTATTTTTTTCTCATTATCTCTCTTGTCTGTCTGTTTCTCTTTGCCAATTTATTCCTCACTCACATTCATTCTTTCAGTTTCTCTCTCTCTCTCTCTCTCTGTCTGTGTCATTTTTGCTTTTTAAAAATCTCTCTCGTTTCCATCTGCTGTCACTTTCTTTCTTTATTGCTGTTAGTTTCTATCTCTGTCTCTCACTCTTTCTCTCTCAAACAATTTCTCTTTCACTTCCATTCTCACTCTGCAATTCTTTTTATACCCCACACGCACACTCAGTTTTTGCCCCCCCTCTCTCACACACACACACACACACACACACATACACATACATACACTTTTGAATGAAAATTTTACAAACGAATAAATATCTATTGTTGACTTTACGAAATATTCAAATTCCCCATTTTGATAGAGGTTCACTTCTTCAAACGTTGTCATTTGTTTGTTAGGATTTGGCCATGATTCTCCAATGCTTGTGACCAGCGATCACGCAGTTGTTAATTGTATAATTCACTATTTATAAGTTAGGATAGTGAAGACAGAGAGTAAACAGTGCTTGGTAACAGTCAGTTTCTCGCCAATTGGTTCATCAGACTTAGTATCCTTGCTTAGATAAAAATATATACGTTCTATCAATGACATTGGTCACTCTTTATAGATATAGCAGCAAACACGCACACACACACACACACACACACACACACACACACACACACACACACACATATATATATATATATATATATATATATATATATATATATATATATATTATTAGATTAATTGACCAACAGTATATAAAAACTAATGTAAAGTAAAATGTATCGAAGCGACAGGGCCATATTATTATTTGACATACATTTTTTTTTTAATTTCTAGTCAGAATTTCACGGTTTGTGTCGCTCTTCAGATTATCAAATATATGTTATATTATAGTCAACTGGTTGAAAATCACATCATAGAGTACTGATTTTAATAATTTCTGTTTGCAGAGATTATACAAAACTTTATATATGAAAATGTCTAAATAAATGGGTAGATTATCAGTAGTTATTCGCTGAATTTTGATCTAAAATTTACCTGTATAAAGTTTGATCTGAATGGTTGACATTCATCAATAAATTAAGTGCAAGAAAGAAGACTATATTAAAAATCAAACACTTTTTGCGTAAAGAAATAATTTTTTCGTCAATAGGGTATAACCTTGTGTATGTTTGTACGTATATATATATATATATATATATATATATATATATAATGAGCCTTCAATAAGTTTCCAGACTTTTTTGTACAGGTATTTGAAATTGTCGTAGTCTCTTGAAAATTCAGCATGTTATTGCTATACATCTTATGAGATGACTGACCAGTTTTTATGATTTCAGGTTCAAATCAACAGCTACAGCAGCAATTGGAATACACTCTACTAAAGCCTGATTGTCACAGCTGGTGAATTTCAAAAATGCAATCTGGACGTGAGGACACTTTAGAAGAACCGTATACAATAAAATTCTTTTTTAAACTTGAAAAAATGCCACAGAAACGTATGGAATGCTTCAGACTGCTTTTGGAATATCTTGAATGAATTGAGCATCAGTTTTTGAGTGGCATAAGAGATTCAAGGAAGGCAGGGAGTCTGTGAGGGATGATGAAAGGTGTGGGAGGAGTAAGGAAGTCAGAAAACCAGAGTTGGTTGGCCAAATAAAGAAATTCATTGATAAGGACCATCGTGTATATATAGAAACTGTAAGTGCACAGTTTGGTGTCAGTGTGGCAACTGCGCTCACAATTATTTGCGAGGAACTGAAGATGCGGAAGATTTACGCGAAGTTTGTCCCAAGGGTGCTCAGAGAAGATCAGAAAGAAATACGTTGTCATGACAGCAGGGAGATGGCCGAGCTGATCAATTAAGATCCCACAGTTCTTGATGTTCTGGTGACCTGCGATGACAGCTGGATCTACTGCTGTGACCCAGAGATCAAGAGACAGAGTTCACAGTGGAAGCAGACCCAAGACGGCCAGACAGAGCAAATCCAACCACAAACTTTTGATGATCCCATTTTTGACAGCACTGGCATAATCTACATGCACTGGGTTCCCACTGGACAGACGGTCAACAAGGAATACTATGTTGAGGTTTTAAGGGGGTTCAGGAAGAGATTCCGTCGGAAGAGGCCAGCACTCTTCAAATCGGGTCAGTGGCATTTCCACCAGGACAATACACAAGTCCACAACTCAATCCTTGTAACAGACTATTTGACCAAGATGGACATCAAGACAGTTCCTCAGCCTCCCTATAGTCCAGACCTTGCTCCCTGTGACTTTTGGTTATTTCCTAAGCTCAAGGAAAAACTTAGAGGCTGTCGTTATGATACAATTGAGAAGATGGTCACA
This sequence comes from Sepioteuthis lessoniana, assembly GCA_963585895.1. Classification (NCBI taxonomy): domain Eukaryota; kingdom Metazoa; phylum Mollusca; class Cephalopoda; order Myopsida; family Loliginidae; genus Sepioteuthis; species Sepioteuthis lessoniana. Next base: position 134,549,169 of record OY757908.1, read on the forward strand.
CAAAAGGACTTCCATGAGGCCTTCCAGAAGTTGTTGGAACGGTACAACAAGTGCATTGCAGCCGGAGGAGATTACTTCGAAAGGGACAAGAGTTTCATGTGTGTACTATCAATAATAATGTCCATACGAAAAAAGTCTGGAAACTTATTTAATGAGCCTTGTATATATATATGTTCTCGACATGGGGATATTCATATCTATCCATCTACCTATCTATCTATCTTGTGCCTACATTCACCAAATAAAATTTGGTGTGTTTGATGAAGACTAGTGTATCAAAAGCGATGGGTTTCACATGTCGCTTCATCGACAGAAATTCTCTTAAATCAAAATATAATAATTATTTGGCACTTGATTAATCAGTTTTTCTTGGCCATTCAAAATAACCGACGTGAAAACGTAACTATTCCCCGGAGAAGAAGTCAATTGACAAATAATCGCTGATCCATCACACACAACACTTGATCAAGTGAAACTGGCCCGTTTTTTCCATTAAACAATAATTTATAAGATCAGAGCCAATAAGCAAATTCAAAATAAGTCCGCCATTTTCTGCGTGAAAATGGCGTCTTCTGACATGAAAGATTCTCATTAATTCACACATTCTTTATTAAGTGTCTTAATATTTTGCTTCGAGGTTTAAAGCCAAGTCTCTTCCAAAGTTATTTCGTTGGTCAAAATCTTAGAGGTTTATATTGTGAAAAAGCGATTAATTGATTGATTTTAACCCGTCTAGGGTTATTTTATGCATTGAAGTTAGGGAAACATGTTTATTGTATATTTATATTTACATTATAAAGTTGCTTCTTAAGAGTTTTTTCACACACTTATATGATATCAAGTATTCCTCTCTAATCCAAATAATTTGCACATAATTGGATGGTTTCAAGTATTCCTATCTAATACTAATGATTAAATGGTTTCAAGAAATTATTTCCATTTAACAATAATCGTTGTTTGCACACAGCAATATGGTTTCAAGTAACCAATAATAATAATAATCCTTAGTAAACGATCATATCTTCAAATAACTATTCTTAAAACAAACAATGTGCAGTTATATAATATCAAGCATTCATATCGAATACGAATAATTTTTAGATTTATTCCACCCATAGAGATGGGGACCCTACCAGGTGTACTACCACTCCGCAACCCAAGTTCGAATCTTGGACAAGGCATTTCACATAGCGCTACTACCCTCGGGAAAGGTATACATCCAATCATTCTGACTCCTGCTATAAGTAAGTCGTAAGGCAGACTGGGTTCTTTAATCTTGATATGGCAACCAATCTAGGAGAATGAAAACTCTGAATTCAAACCTGTTAAACTCCACTTAAAAAATTGACCTTATCTCACATCCTACTTGCTGCGGAGGGGTTGTGTAAGTACATATTAACATATCTCTTTTTCTAAATAATTATATACTAGTTCCAATTTTGAAATCTTACACTATTCAAGATTGAAACTATTCCATCAAATTTTAAGCAAAACAGCAACTAATGTGTCCTGCATGCCAGACCAAATACACTGTAAAACACATTTTCATTGAATGTACCGACCTGGCCCATATGAAAGAAACCTTTTATAGTACAAACGACATGAAGGAACTATTCCAAAAAACTGAAAGGAATAATGTAATGTCATTCCTAAAAGCGGTGAATTTATACAGAAAAATCTAAAGGAATTTTCAACAAGACCAAATTTCTTCTACAATAAATATTTCAACAAAATCTGATCCTTTTCACTAGCTGTTCCCCTGCAAGGAGAAAAAAAAAACTTTTCTCTACAAGATGATTCCCTACAAATAAACTTTCAACGAAACCATATTCGTTTTACAAACCGTTTCTCTGCAAATAAATTTCAACATAGAAGACCTTTCCGTTTCCCCACCTTCTTAACCTAATTCGGCATTAAATGTCCGAGAAGGTTGATATGCTGTAAAACAAACAAACAAACAAACAATCTTTAAGCGGAGTAAAGCTGGTTTGAATTGAAAAATTTCCCTTTTCTTTGACCGATTGCCAAACCAAAGCTAAAGAACCCCATCTGCTCGACTCACAACAGAAAAAAGAATAGATGGACTCATGCCTTCCTTAAAGACAGTAGTGAAATGCAAACAACCCCGGGTACTCAGGTTGTCGATTTCATTTCTTATAACGATAACCGTTAAGCTAAGCGCGCCACTTGGTAACATTTATGTATATGAATGTATGTGTATGCGTATGTGTGTGAATGCATGCTTGTGTATATACATGTTGGCCTAAATGTGCGTTAATGTGGTTGCGTGTGTATGTATGTGAATGTATGTGTATGCGCACGTGTATGAATGTATGCTTGTCCATACACGTGTTTACATAAATGTGTGTGTGCGTGCGTATGTAAATTCCCTGACCCAAAATAAAATTATTACGTTTTGAATATGTTTTGTAACCATTACGCTATGTGTCCTGCTGGTTGGTTCCCTAAGCTTCTAAGGAGACAATTATCTGAAGGTTTCAGGTTCAATCCTGACTGCAGGTGAGTAACAATACAGGAATACTTAACACTTGTACCCGGTTATGGCTAACAGAATCAGAACAGGCGACCCCCGTGGATTCAATAAAAGACGTAGTTCGAAGTTCCGTGTCGGTTCCCGAGTTCGACAAACACCTGAAGAAGGCCAGAGGACATATCGGCCGAAACGTTGTCGAAATAACAATAAAGATGAAGACATTAGTTCGAAAAGCCTTTATGATAAAAACCATCCTGCTTCATTTCAAAAATCCACACAACTAAATAGCAATACTTGAAACCATTTAACTGTGTGCACACAAATAATCTGTAACTCGTTTAAAAATTAAGTTACTTATTAGCTAATCGCAAACAAATTATATATATATATATATATATATATATATATATATATATATATATATATATATATATATATATATATACCCGTGTATGGGTGTTTAAACATGATTTAGCATTAAATAACCTACAAGGGTTGATATGCCATTAAACCAAGTAAACAAACAAAACAAAGCATGTCAGTGAGGTAGAGAATATGCTGACTGTATCGCCTTCATTAGGCATAAGAGACTCCTCAAATGAAGGTGTTCTGCATCTGATGTTGATGGTCCTGTTCTGGAGATGTTGGGAATATGGTGTACCCCTTCGCTGCTATTATTCCTTGGCCGACTCAATCTATTTCAATCTTGAGTTGACTGGGTTTTTTTTAACTTAAGCGACTAGTCAAGGAGATAGAAAACTCTGAAATTAAAACAGCTTTACTACATTTAAAAATTGACCTTGTGCAACATCCCACCCGCAGTAGAGGGGTTGGGTAAATATATACATAGATACCACCAGATGCGCGTGCACACACACACAGAGGATGAAAAAGAAAGCGGTGAGAATTCTCCCCGTTGTGATAAATTGCAATAAATAACAAAGCTGTGGATATAGAAAAGCCCTTCTGCTTCTCATTGAATGATCAATATACCATCAATTGGACTGAAGGAAAGCTGATACCTTAGCCGTCTATCGCTTTGGGATTAAGAGGATAATCTTGATGCATCGTTAAAGATCCTGAACATATCTTTGTTGCAATTCGGATAACGAACAATAATTACATTCAATTTGAAATAATGCACTCTTTTTTTTTTTTTTTTGGTGGGGGGATAAAATATTCCTTAGTGGCCTGATGCAATTTTGTTTTTTTTTCGTCATAAATTTGCCGGTTTAAAAATCGAATCAATACGAACGCATTTGTTTAAACCTGAGAGGGAAAAATCAATCAGCAATCAAAGAAAGCAAAAATGAGTTTGTTACAATGATAGAGTGTGTAATGGATTAGCATAATGAGTTACTGTAAGAAAAGGTAGCTTTATATTAGAGCAGAAGAATCTTCCAGTTAAATGTGATACATGGACATAGCTGAAATGAGTTATCAAAAACAAACAAACATGCAAGCAAAAAATAACAGGAGGTTGAGTTTAACAGACGTTTATATATTTTTGGTAATAATCAATAATTTACAAATATGTTTTTTTTTGTGTGCATTCATTTTGCAGATGTACAATGTACGTAAATGATGTTAGCTAGTCTTTTGTTTTATTGTTTACTTTTATGTCAGTTTTGAATTTGTTGAACTTTTATCATTCGTGAAATTCAGAATTGATATTTTGATTCAGCAGTAAAATTTTCTCTTTGAATACCGGATTTTTTTTTGTCTAGGCTGATTGTGTTTTTTAAAAAGATAAAAACTAAGATTTTGAATGCTGATTTTCAAAGCATTTTCGAAGATTAACAAAAAAAACCCACAACAAACTATCTTCCTATCTCTCATTTGTCCTTGTGCCAGACTTAGCTAAAAAGAGAAAATATCCTTATAAATATACAATGGTAAGAGGCAGTCTCACAGATGAGTCCCTAGTATAGTGAGTTCGATCCTTACAAGGAGCATCACTATTATGGCTTTTTGGCACACTAAGATAAGCTTAGAAGATATCTTCACCTTGTTGGCTGGTTTTAGAATACGCCGACTGTATGCGCCCCCACCCCTCAGAAAGCCCCCCCGCTCCAAACCGTATCCTGAGTCATACACAAATTGCATCTGATGGTGAAGCTCCAATCCTGGAGGTCTGTGGAGTGTTCAGTACACATTACCATTATTCCTTTGTCTACACTGACCTGGAGTGGTAGTACCAGTTAGGGACCAATCAATTGGTCAAATAGGTTCATTTAAAAATGATTCATATTCGATTGGACCGAGTGGAAAAAAAAAAACTTTTGAGAAACAACTACACAAAAATGCAAACGTGAATGTCCAATGAACGTGATTTCATAACCTTTAGGCATGAAATAAACCTTGATGGGTTGACATGCCGTGAAAATCAATCAATCAATCAATCAATCAATCAGTCAACAACTAAATATATCCTAAATTACGTTAGTAGTAAATCAATGCTTATCAAGTGAACAGGAACTTGCGTAGTTTGTCCCTCACAGAGTGTTGTATATTATTTGGACCTTGTGGCAAACATACAAGAAGTAAACTTAAGCGTCTGTACAGTCAAAGAAGAGTTACATTCATTTTCGCCGTCCTGTAAGCGGGAATTTATAACATTATAAATCTTATCGTTAATTCTGTTATTTACACGAGTGTCAGTCACTTGAGGATGAAGAATAATCAAGATGAATCACTTGATGTCATTTGTACATTTCGGTAACTGATGAACTTTGTCTTTCATCACTAATAACATTAAACATAATTAATTGAAGAAAATCTCTCCGGTGATGATCACACCTGAAATTAATAATTTGTAAAACGCTACGAGTTTTCAAAGCAAAATTCCGAGGAATTATTCATGAGACTTATCTTGCAGTATATCTTTTAACCTTCTCCTGACACTTGTATACATCATTTTCATGGCCTCCTTCCAGACTTTAAGTCCCTTGAGTTAGGACCTTATCTTTGACTGTGTTCCAACAAAAATTGATTTAGAATTTTGATGACTTTACTGGAAGAAACTTCCAAATTGGCTTCTTTCCAGCGAGAAAAGAAAAAAATCAAATCATTAATTTTGAAAGACAATTAAACCAATAATTGTTGGAAGACTTTATATTTTCCACCCTTGACTTTAAGTATTTTTATCTTTAACGATACATTCCAAAGAATCTGTAAAATGTGTCTTAATAAATATTTTTCAAGGTTTTCTTCATGTAGACACATGTATAAGAAGGTTTGCTTAATTTGTTTTACAGCATATCAACTCTTTATGGATTATTCAATGACAAAATTTGATTAATTAGTAAATGGCTAATTGTAATCATGATTATATTCTTAATTGCATTTTTAAAATTCCTCTTTTGTTTATAAACATTTGATAATACACAGTTACATAATGAGAACAATTCCCATCTAATACAAATAATTTTCTCACCGATAATTTCAAGTATTCTCATCAAATACAAATAATTTGTACAAAGTTATATAATCTGTAGTAACTATTCCTATCAATTAATAATCGTTTGTTTGCACTTAGTAATATGGTTTCAAGTATTCCTATCTAACATCAATAATTTGCAAGCAATTATATGGTTTCAAGTATTCCTATCAAACATCAATAATTTTCAAACAATTATATGGTTTCAAGTATCGAATAAAACTAATTCTGAGCAAACAATTGTGGCTTCAAGTGGCTATTTTTTATACAAATAATTTGAAACTTCACCATCAGATGTAGTTAACTATCACACTCAAGACAATATATATATATATATATACATATATATATATATATATATATATATATATATATATATATATATATATATATAATAAAATAAAATGACTGATTCGGAAAAAAGAAAAAGAAACGAAATCCGAATTCGACGTCACAGAACAATCAAATCCTTTAAAAAAGCTCAATATTTGCATAGAGCAGGTTTTTTTTAGAACTGAATAAAATTGCTGAAGTCTCCAGGGTTCACAGAAAGGATCTTTAGGGAAACGATATTGGAAACCGAATGTCACAAACTAATCAATTTATGGACAGACGTAAATAAAAGAAAATTTGTATAAGAAAGGATAATAAAATCTAAAATGACAGTCAATATTTTAACAGCCCATTATTTTGGTGTCTACATGGGTACCTCGGGTGGTGAAATGGTTTGCCAGTTAGACTGGCAAACCCTCTCGAGTGAGTCTCAAGTCTCACTGTGTGCCCTCTCCATACGGCCTTATGCCACACCTAAGTAAAAATCATTATTTTTATGCCAACATCTATTTCATATTTCCGATTTTTGGTTTAACATTTTTTTAAGAATTGGGATATGTCGCAATAGCCTCTCCCCCGTAGAAAAAAGGCAAAATTTATCATTTGTAATACGGCCCTTTTTTTTTTTTTTTTTTTTTTTTACAGCTTTCCACTTTAAAATACTCCTAATTTATTTTGAATATCCCACTAATACAAAGAAAGTTTAATGTTCTACGTGTATTTTACATGAATAAAGAAAATTTTATGATTATAATACAGTTTTTTTTAAAAAGAATCCTGTATGGAGACAAAGTATACATTTTTATCATTTTGTCTTATAACTTATACGTTGACCTTAAAAAAATGTTTTCAATTTGACATTTTTCTTTCTATGAGGATTCTAGTTTTTAAAATAACGATTACATGGTTGGTTGGTTGTTTTGTTTAACGGTGTACCAACCCTTTTGGGTTATTTAACACCAAATTAAGCCATTTTGATAAAAGTTTCCGGCAATTCAGTTTGCTATAAGTATAGTTTTTTTTTGTTTACACACAGTTAAATGTCGATAAACGTTCTACTTTAAACAATTCAGTTTTGCATAAGTACACAGTTTAAACACACACTTAAATGTAAAAACAGTTCATTTCAAACAATTTAGTTAAGTGTGATTACACAGTTTAGTTCTATTTGATCTATAGATAGAACCCTATTAAATGCTACCATTCCGGGCCCGTGTGAATCAGGGAGCGATGGCAATGAAGAGGAACTCCGTCTTCCCCAAAGCTCCAGCAATACTGGAACCTCACCATCAGATTGTTTACTGTCATATCCAGGACACTCGTTGGGGGAGTTTTACCCCTCTGCAGAGAAGCAGGTGGAGTAATAATTAGCAAGCTAGACTAGCAAACCTTCACGACTGAGTTCGAGTCTCACTGGGTGCCCCATTTATGCAGCCTCGAGCCATATCTAAGAAAAAGGTTTGTAAATTACAACATTAGGCAAACAACTATTGCTCAACTTAACTGTGTTTTTATGAAATATTTTATATAGACCGTTAATTGGTGGAAAATGTTTGTTTAATATTTTGAAAAATTCACTTTCCAGTTAATTTTTAATTTCCGTATTAAAGTGGTGGAGCCAGAAAATATTCCCGGATATATATCTATATATATTACATATTCTCCGCCCCTCAGATATATATATATATATATATATATATATATATATATATACACTAAAATTCGACGGTATGAGAAGAGAAAGAGAATACGGAAAATCAAATATTTCGCTATATGGAGAGTTTATTCAGACTGAATTTTATTCCGAAAAAACAAACAAAGTCTTTAGGTGATAAACAAGAAGAGAGAAGCGTGCTAATATTTCATATGCATCGGTAAAATTTTGGATCTTATTTAGATTATTTTGCTAATTTTCTTTTTGTTCCTGTTTACGTTTTTCGTATCCCAAATTCCTTGAGTATTAAAAAACAACATGCAAAATTTCTTATATTTTTTTCTAAACGACAGGATATCAGCAAACTGAAGATGGTTGCAGCAAAATTTAAATCAGGGGGTTGAGGTTTTCATTTTTCTCCCGTTTCAAAATTTCCGGAATTCACCGAAAACAAAACTTTCAAACGAGGTAAACCTTTTCTTTCGAGGAAAGATATCGAAGGAATATCTGATACCATCACAAACTTTCGGAATTTACATATACTGAGCAAAACGTTTTTCGATAAACAATATCGACATTACCTCCCAGAGAAAATAATTTTTTTCTGCTGTCAGGAGAAATATCTTCCACCATATATATTTTCAGAATCTACATTTCTGAACAAAACTTTTCTTTCAAAAAAGAAAAATTACTTCAGAATAAAAACTCAGAATTAACATGTTCTGAATAAAAACTTTCAACGAAGAAACATGTTTTCGTTATAACTTCAGAATTATTTCCTTCAGAACAAAATTTTCTCTAAAAATAAGAAATGATTCCTCTAAACAGAGGCAAAAAATGTGGTGGGTGCAACCGATATCCAATTCCCACTATAAATAATTATTCTTCCAGCGGTTTTTTTCTTTTGATATTAAGCGGTAATCGATCTGATCGGCCAACATTAGGCCAACCAGACTGCGATGACATCTTTTTCCTCTTTTCCTGAAAAAAGATTACCATATATGGAAACAAAATGCTATCCAACATTGATACAAATTTATAATATCTTATATATATATAAAGGGAAGAATGTCTTGTGAAAATAACATTTTTACACTGCAGGGTATATGACGTAGAAAGCTGAAAATTGACTGTAGAAGTTTCATGGATCAGTAGTACACACAGTTTCTCCTTTTTCACGTATAGATTTCATTTTCGGAGAATAAAATTCTGAAAAAAGTTATCCTTAAAGCGAAACATGTCAACTTGACTTTCCGTTTTATGCCCCACGTCATCTCTCTTCTGCACACATAGTCCATGATTCGCCTTTTCGCCGACGAATAACATAAAAATTATTCTTTTGACTTGCAAATAGTTTAGACTTTTATCATAAATGTTACATTTTCTTAAGAGATAAAATGCAATTATCGTTTAAGATCTTTACTATTTTATTTTAGATTGGTTTTACGGCTGCTTAAAAGGTGATGAAAGGATAGCCCTTTTGAGGCAGATTCTCGTCAAGTGATTCTACTGTCTACATATCCAATCCTGAGGCTGCATTCTCTCCACCACAACTGTTAGTTGGAGTTTGCCAAAAAACAGAATATATGCGGTTGCAATGAATCCCGCTTTCTTTAAGCACATCAGGTGTAATCGCCGTTTTGGATGCCAATAGATTCTAAGTCCCTGTAGGAACTGAGGTAGGCTGCTAGTACTTCAACTGGTTGGTCAGTGGGGACATTTAATATTGATCCCATATACTCTGGTTGTTGTCAAATGCTCTTCTGCATCACCTTTTTGAACAACTTTAAAGTGTCTTCTGAAGTGGAAAGCAGGATATTCCATGTGGCGAAACTTCTGCACAAATAGCGAGCCGGTATTTTGTTGGTGCGGAGAAGATCCACCACCGTGTCCTTTCTAAGGTAGGCCAGGCTTCTTGTCTTTACATCTGAAGTAACCTACGACAGAATCCTTGGCTACACTGTATTTGTCGAGCGCCTCACCAAACAGGTGAATGTGGCACCAGACATTTTTTAAAGGTGGGCTCGGGCGCAAAGCCGTAGCCCAGACACGCCTGGTGGCTCCAAAAATCTCTCAGATCCCGTCGGCATTCCCCTAAGAAAAGTGTGCATTAGGCGCCAGGCGATAAACCAAGTTCCTCCCAAGAGGATTAGAGCCTGGAGAGACAGCCTCTTGAGGCTTGAGGAGTGCCGGTCTCAGCACGTGTGACATGAATGTCGGCTTCCTGGTAACTATATCAGGTGGCCTTGACCGACGCTGAAAGGCCACGCGATTAAGCCACATGAACCTGTCCGTGCAGCGAGCAACACGGACGGCGGTGTGTGACTCACTCGAGCTAGAGCCAAGCTGACTTACTGCCCAGAATCCTCGGCTTCAGCTCAATCCAGATTTCGGGAATAAGTTTTATTTTATTCCCCATTGAAATGAGTTTTGTATTTCTCCTCGTACGTCTGTGTATGTTGATCTAGTTAAGTTGGTAGCTTTCAACCCAGGTTTTCTGCTCCCGCTGTAGTCTTTTCCTGACCATCAGCAATTGGCGAGGTGTATCAATCCGTTGTCGAGGGGCTATCCGAGCCCACTGGTAGCAACGGCCAGTCTCTGCCAATTTGAGAAACAGTGAAGCTCCGTCATCGATTTGCTCATCTTATAAAATCGGATTTACGCGAAAAATCAGAAAAAAAGTCTACAAAATAAAAAGTCTTAAAAAATTGATTCAGAAAAATTCGATGTGGAATCTAATTTAGTAAAATGGTCAAAATTCCTTAAATTTTAACGTTAGTATTTTTTTTTCTCTGAACAGTTTTCATGTGTGTCAGCCTAGTTGACGTTCCAAAATACTAATATATATAGAAATATATATATATATATATATGAGTAAAATAGTAGGGTAGATAGGGTTCTCAAGCTTTGATAGGGTGACTGGTCAAGAAAAGAACAAAAACTCTGAATTCAAATCTAGAGAAATGTTTTTCAAAAGAATCTGTGGCACATTGCTGCGCCATTTTTTTTTTTGTCAACTTATCTGACAAGTGTGGCTGGTTCAAAACAAACCTTGGCTACTATAAACAAATCACTTACGTAGATAATACAGAAGTTGATTTGTTTAACCCAACTGTTGGGTCCTCATACATCTAGATAGATGGGAGAGTCCATTATATATAGAGATATAAAATTTTGTTATGAAATATAACGGTATAAGGGTCAAAGAAAACTCTATGAAAAATCAGATTATCTTTCGCTTGATGGATTACACACACACACACACACACACACACACACACACACACACATATATATATATATGTATGTACGAATGTATTCTTGGTATATTAATAAACAAAGAATGACAATATCGGTGATTAAGCATATATAAATCTAAATTTGAATAGAGTACTGGGTGACAGTTTGCAGCCTATGTCATGATCGCTGTTGACTCTGGTTAAACCTCTCTCTCTCTCTACATATATATATATATATATATATATATATATGTGTGTGTGTTGCCTATATATATATATAGGCGAAACTTCCTGATGATCCGTTAAGGTGAAACTTTAGTAGAAGATTTTCGACTAGCGATTTAAGTTAATTCTATATATATATATATATATATATATATATATATATATATGTATGTATATATCTATAATGTACTATTGGCGTAGCATTAGTCTAATGAACAATTTTGTGTGATCACGCATTCTTTGTCGACCAATGAATTTGAAGCGCAATCATTTTACTTCGCTTTCCATATTAGCTTCCTTTTTTTCCACAAAACCTTTTTTTCCTGATAATGACCTAAGGCCGAAATTAGTTGAAAACAATAAAAAATAAATAACATAAAAGAAATATTCTTATCTGTTCAGCTTATATATATATATATATATATGTATTTAAAGATGGTTGTTGTAGGTCCAAAGAAAGAATAAAGATATATCTAAAATAAGATGGTCCACTGAGAGATTTGTATTTTTTGAATTTATTTATTTTGTTCTTACATACGTGTTATATACATGTATTACATACGTGTTATATATGTGTATGTTTCCAGCTTATTGCTTTCGTCAGAGAACATGTGTGGCAGAAGGCCTTTTATATGGGGTACTCATATATATATATATATATATATATTAGATTTACTGATTGAGATGGTATCAAAAATTATCCATTCTAAAACGAATTTTTGTTACACTTTTTATTATAGAAATTCAAGTTAAACCGCAAATACTAAACAATATTTACTCGAGGGATAATTCACTGTTTCATTTATCAATGCAAGCGTAGCGTGTTCTCTCCTTATTAGATTGCCAATAATTGTAATCGTGTGACAGATTAAGTTTAGTCGATGGAAATACAAATCGAAATGACAAAGAGACATTGGTGGATATGAATTAGCTGCAATCATTTATTCTCCAAGATGGTTGTGAGTCAGAACTGAGACAAAAAAATTTAAAGTGTAACTTAAAGTAGGTTATCTTCCTTGACTGTAAATGTTCACGATATTATAACTATTATCGATATATCCGACTTCGTACCAAGTCAGGTTGGGCATGAAATCATTTTTTAGTGTGTGTGGGCACGCATAAATTGAGATTTTTGGGGGGCGCCTCAAGCGCCAAGCAGTAAAATTAGCCATGCTAAGTAGGTAATCCCTGGGGGTAAGGCGATCAACTTACAATGGCCCACCCATCACGAATGCTAGGTGAGCTCGCCCGAGGCTTGATAAGTTTAAAACTACATTGCTGAACTATCTTAAGCGTTAGAGAAAGAAATCTAGTTATTTCTTGCAATAAGTACGTTTAAAGTAAAAAAAAAACAAACAAAAAAAAAACATCAACAACAATAAAAACAACAAACAAACAAACAAAAAGACAACAACAACAAAAAAAAAAGACTTTTCATTGACCTCTAAGATTCTATTGCGGACCCCCAATTTATTTTTTTGTTTGTATGGACCCTAACAAAAAATCTTCAATGGACTTCTAGGGATAATATGGACTCCAGTTGAGAACCGCTGTTCTAATGTATTAAAGAGGTCATGGGTTACTTGTTTATTGTGTAGCTGAAGGGTTAAATTTTCACTTTTTACCATTTTCTGATAGAGAGAATCTTTTTCTCTTCTTTTAATAATTAGCAGGTTCATTCAACCCCCCTCCCACCGAAGATTTTTGACAAGATTTAAGTATTCTGGTTTTGGTAATAAAGGCCATCTTGAAAGGCGAGAAAGAAAAGAAAAAGTAAATAAACAAATAAAGCCCCAAAGAGAATTAAAGAAATTCTATGAAGTGATTTTTTTGTATGTCGTAAATCGAGTGCAGAAACTATTGGCTCACGTTTTCACACATGCGCACAACGTGTCATGGCAAGTGTTGGTCTGAGGTGAGAGATTTTGCGGTCTTTAAATTTCCTGAGACATCCTCATGGATTCAGCTCGAAAGAAATGTCCAATCTCATTAAAGAGGTCCCGTTGACACCCGAAATCTTCAGCGTTTGCTGTTTCTACAAATGTCCGTCCGTATTGGACTCGGGCGAAGACGCAATTGATCATGACGGGTTGGAAAACAAAACAAAACAAAACAAATCAAAAGAAATTACTCGGGGAAAAAAAAAAAGGAATAAAAAAAGAATAAAATCAATTTTATTGAAAGGGAATACTTACGCATGTTCACACACACGCGCAGATGCTCTCCAATATACGCATGTATACGCACATAACGCACTTGGTGTAATGGTTATAATCGCACGAAATGGAATCAAGGACCCGGTACCCGCATACACGCACTCCTGTACGCACCTATGAATGCGTACATATAGCCATACGCACACATATGTATGCGCTTACATATGTGCCCTATCATAGGAAAATTTTAATTTTGAGCGAGAATGAAAGGTAGTACAGACATTAGCTGCGATCTTTTGCGAGCAGTACTCTTTGTGAGTCAGTTTGCAAATAGTAGACAAATGAGTATTACACAGTAAGCAATGAAAACTAGGCAAGTAATTTTTCCATGGTTAAAAAATTCGCTAATTGTGGTAGCACCCAGTGTTTGCGTGTGCACACACACACACACACACACACACACACATATATATATATATATATAAACTTGTCTCTTACAACACAGATTTTCATGTTGTTATGGTCCTCAGATGAGAAATTTTAATTCGGAGTTATCAAAGGCAATTCTTTAAATCATTATGGGCTGATCCCTCAGCATACCATTGATACAACGGATTTCCAAATCAATAATTCTTATCACAGGGCAGAAATCGAAGTCGGGTTATTATAATTAATTGTGTAAGGTACTTTTTTTTTTCTTTTGTCATAAGCAATATATTTTACACCCCTAAAATGTTTTAAGACATTTTGGCCGCATAGAGTTTTACTTCAGACATTATGGCCGCGATATGATTCATTTGACGTAAATGATTTACAAGATGTCATTTAAAATAAAATAAAAAATCTAATGAAATATACATTAATCTAGAACTCATGTTTGTTTTGTTTTCTAGAAATATTTTTGCCTTTTACAATTAACTCCAACGACATTGAATATAATGGATTCATGTTGTTTAGTGTTTTCGAATTTTTTAAAACCTTTTTTTTTTATAAAAGGAAAATAAAACATTCAACTTTTTTTATCAAGTAGCTAAAAATTATAAGTTTTAAGTTAACTTTTAGGGTGAAAAGTTTAGTTTTGGGTCAAAATTAGGTGTAGAGTTTGTGGTTGGACAATTTAATTTTCAATTACAAAATTTTAGTCTTATACTAAATACGGTAGTAGTAGTAGTAGTAGTAGTAGTAGTAGTAGTAGTAATAATAATTATAATAATAATAAACGCGTGTAAAAAAGTTAAAAAATTATAAGCGCTAAATAACAAATTATATTTGATATCTATTCGTTATGTTTGTTTCTTTGTTTAATGCATGTTAACCTTCATGGGTTATTTAATGCCAAAGCCATCCTTGTAGAAGAACAACAGTGATACTATTTAACTACCCCATAGCTGGGGGGGGATAAGGGTGTTCATATCTTCCCTATGAATATTATTGGGAAAGTGAACGTAATAACGGGACTGGAGTTCGAACTCGCTTATTACAATGTAGCGGTCTAGCACGTTAGCCACAACATTCACAGGGAATCCTCCCTCTGTGCTTTATAGATTTATTATTGAATTTCATCGTAAAAAGTTCTAAAGTTATTCATAAAACTAAATCACAAAACAACAAACATGAATTATTGATTAATGTACTTTGTAGTTGATTCATATGATTGCATTTTATTTTAAAGAAATTTAAAATAAATGCAATCATATCTAATTATCAAATAAGTCACTTATATCTTTAAAATCATCCCGGCCGAAACGTCTGGATTTGAATTATCTACGTCCGAAACGTCTAATGGCCAAAACATTCGGCTACCAAATCTTCTCAATGCACTCATCCATAAAATTTACTTTGAACATAGTTAAAAATAATGGATATTTCAGAAGAAAATATTCACCATTTATTTATATAATAATATAATGAAGTATAAACGTAAAGATATTTATCTACTCTATATAAATATAGGCATAACCATAAAAATATTTTAAAGACAAGTTTGATTCAAAACAATGAATGAAGAAATTGTTTGTCATTCTTTTTTTTTGTTAAACATTTCTTGTTTACGTAACAGAAAATGCAAGTCTAGATTAACGGAAAATTTGAGAATGGTGGTATAATGGCAGAATAATTAGGTCGAATTTTAAAGTATTTAAACTAAAAGTTTTTTAAAAGTATTTTCAAAAAGTATTTAAAAGTATTTAACATTATTTAAACTGAAAATATTTAAACAAACTTAAAATGTTTAGTTTTTTTTTTTCATCTTCTGACATTGACTATGACCAGAAATATGGTCGAAAATATATCTGTTTCTAGAGTATTTACAATGAATCCGAACATGCACTCACTCGAAAACAAGATAAGTAAAGTGAACAACCCCCACCCCGCAAAAAATAACAAAGCAAAGCAAAAGCAGTTATGAAAAGAGATTAGATAAATTTTTACAAGAAATAAGGATGAGAGGTGATTGATTTGAAATTTTCAAAATAAACAATGGATTTACTAATCATGGCAGATACGTTTTCAATATTTTTCTTTGAACTGGAAATTTACTGTCAAGACAGATTTTAAAATCTAAGTCTATAAACCAATTGGATTGTTTTGCTTATAGAACAACTTGCCGGATCAGATCAAAAACGGCAATTGAGTAGAAAATTTAAGCTCGATTCGGATGACTTCAAAAATAATAGTAAGAAAAAGAATTAAGGCGGGCATTTTTTTTAGAATTATCGAATGAATTACTTAACAGACTTTGATCTGTATATAAATATTGAATTAACAGAGTATAGGTTCAGTAGAAAGATTCTTTTTTTTCCAAGGTTGATGTGAGAAGATAATAAAAAGCGATGATCCCCCAAGAGGCATAACAATCCAGTGGAAGAATTGAAACCATCCTGACCACAGCAAAGATTGGCTAGAATACTCAGAAGAGTCCAGGAGATCTGAGGAGCTTTGCTGTCACTTAGACCCCTGTAAAATACCATCAGTCTTAGCTGGTAGGAAAAACTCACAAAGAATAAAACAAAAATTAAAAAAAAAAAAAATTCAAGTACTGTCTCTGGTTATCAATCAAACATGTATTCAAGAAGAGCTGCTGCATATTTCAAAGGTACAAGAATAAACCTACCACGGAATAATATTTATTACGTAACAAGTATTTTTTTTAAAAAACAAAAGCCTTTTTCTAGTTATTAAATTCAATTCTTTGATGAATATTAATCATAAAGATTGAACATTAGAAAGTGTAAAATTTCAGAATGTAGATTGAATTACATTTATATGTTATGATTGCATTTTATTTAGATTTACATCTTATTCGTTTACATATTCAAAATTATATCATGGCTGGAATGTCTGGTGTAGAACAAGACGCGGCCAAAACGTCTTATGAACATTTTAGAAACAATGTTTTTTTGTTTTTTTTTTAAATACGACCTATTATAAAAGAAAATGAAAAGTAAATTACAATATTTATTAATAATTAATACAAATTAATAATGACTTGAATTCGATTTCAGTCGTTTGATAAAGTTCATTAAATTCTAAATCCGTCGCATCGAGGTTATACGATAGATAGAAAGGAGTCAATATGCGATGATTTTTTAAAAAAGATCACAAATTTGTTTCTCAAAATTTTGAATTGTACCAGTTTGTACCAATTTAAAACTCTGATTAATAAGACACAAGCTTTATATATATATATATATATATATATATATATATATATATATATATATATATATGCATCTACGTCCCAATTCACGCAGTGTACAGGTACAATATTCTGATCTTAAGAAGAACTTCTGATTCAAATGTAAAAATACAGTACATACATACACATATATAGATATATTCGTGTGATGATAGTGCACACCACATCAAATACTTTTTTATGCAAACTTTTCTTAATCGCATTTATTTTATCATGTATATATATATATATATATATATATATATATATATATATATATATAAATAAATAAAAGAGTGTATATTTATACAGCAAGTTATTATTCAAGCAAGTTTTGTTAAAGACGATGGAACAGTGTTTTTTAGTTTTAATTTTATTTGTTCCAGACTCCTTGTTATTTTTCTAGTGTCGGGATCTAGATGGTAAAGGAATTGTCCCATATCTTCTGCTCAAGCGCTTTCGATTATACTTTTGGTCGTCATAAAGAGTAGTGTAGTTTTAAGTTGACTTGAGTTTTTACTGTTTTAATTATTTTTAGCGTTTTGTTTTGAAGTTGTCGGTTGGAACGTTTTCAGCGTTTTGTTTTAAAATATTCGGTTGGAAAAAGGTTTACGAATAAAGTTAGAGATTTTTATTTATTAAAAATATCAAATATGTTATTGCCTGTGTTTAATGCTATTTTATATATGTTTTTTTAATTCTTTATACATATTGCGTTTAGGATTTCTAATGTTTTTTTATTATCGTTTTTCTATATAATTATTGTATTATCTTTGTGAATCTTCCTTATATCGGAAGATAAAAGTTGGTTATTGCTATCATTGTGTTTTATAATTAAATGTTGTTCTATGGCGGTATTTTCAGAAATGTAATAAGTAAGACGACGAGATAATGTTGTGGTTGTATAGCCAATGTAAGAATTATATATATATATATATATATATATATATATATATATATATATATATATATATATTCAAATCAAACCAGTACTGCAAAAAGAGTTTCCATTCAAGTTTTTCACATTATCAAAATTAAATTTAGATGATAATGCTCATCGCAACTTTGGGGTTTGTTTGTTTTTTAAATTCAACGTTTTAATAAATCCTGATTGTTCAAGTCATTCTTTTCTTTTCTTTTTTTTTTTTAAACTTCGCACTGATTTAAAATATTTAAAACAAAAAAATAATGAAGTGAGGTGTTTTGATTTAATGCCGTCACAACGAAAAACGGGCTGGAGCCTCGGATACAATTTCGGAGTTGTTTGAATATCAAAGTCAGGCCAACCTAATTGCTTGCGTGTAACTCCCAACCATCTGTCGCTGTCAAAGATGGTCGCTCGGGGTTGGGAATCTCTTCTGCTACTACATTTGGCCTTCGTCCGTTCAATTCTTTCTTTCTTTCTAGATGGTGTTTCACCATCTGTCATTGTGACAAGGGTTTTGAAAGAGACAACAAAAACGGCTGCCTTGAACAGTGAGCTGCCGGAATATGTAAGGTGCAAGTGCAGAGTCCAATGAGAGAAATTTAAATGTGTGAAATTATTTCGTTTTTCTTTTCACGTTACTCACCCCCATCTCATTACTCGGCGTCCATTTGTGTTGAAACGTTTCGGTCATATTATTGATGTTATTTCTCTTTTCCCAATCGTTCGAGTCTTGTCGAGAGGGAAACACTGGTGTGAAGATGCGGATCGATTACAAAAAGATTTCGGATTTTATTCACTCGTACAAACCTCTCACATAATTAAACGGTGAGATGGTCACCTGACCTACTCGATTATAACAGATAGCAAAAAGCAAAAACAAAACAAACAAAAAAAAAACACCCCCCCAAACAAGAACAAAAACAAAAAGAACCCCCCCCCCAAAAAAAAAAGACAGAACAAAACAAAAAACAAACAAAAACGCATTGCTGTACTCAGAAAAACGTTTATTAAGTTTTGTTTTGTCTAGCACAAGGTTATAAGAAAAAGATAGCATTTCCTTTCAAAATACACTATCTCGTGGTGGTTGGAAATGGATTCGGTGACCCGAGTTCAAATCCTGGACGAGGCTATTTGCATTTCACATAGCGCTGATATCCTTGAGAAATGTATGCATTCAACTATTCTCCATTTATCTTGTAGGACAGGTTGGGTTCTTAAACCTTGATATGGCAACCGGCCAAGGAGAAGGAAAACTCTGATTAGTAGTACTCCAATTAAAACCCTGACCTTGTGTTACATCCAGTTTGTGAAGGTGGGGTGGGGACGGAGTAAATGCTCTGGGATACACTTCCTGGTCATCTTATATATGTACTCCATTGTCAAAGACATATCATGATGTATATTTTGTTGGTTACAAGACCCGTAACGATTACACATTAGTCAAATTTACTTCAGTCTCATAGATTTTGTATGAGGCAGCAATTTTGGGGCACTTCGTGTGGATTGAACTCACTACTCAGAAATAATTATTTTTCAAGACAACCTTACTAACCATTATACAGTGACGAGGTACACCACATTTGATGACGTCAGCCAACACATTTTTTTGTCATCTTAGATCGTTGAATTGATCACAAGAATAGGTGGTTTTACTGCACTGATTTTTGATCGATTGATGGGATAATTGTTATTAAAAACATTTCAACCCGTCAAGGGCTATTTCATGTCCAGAGGTTTGGAAACTGAGTTCATTGTACAATTATATTTGTATTTGTGTGTAGCTGTTTCTTGAGAGATTTTTTACACACTGTTATATGATATTAAATATTCCTATTTAATAATTTGCACACAATTGTATCGTTTCAAGTATTCCGATCTAATACAAATAATTATATAGTTTCAAGTAATTATTTCTATTTATTAACAGTCGTTTATTTGCACATACTTTGCAAATGATTTCAAGTAACTTATAATAATCCTTAGTAATTAATTATAGTTTCAAGTAACAATTTTTAATACAAATAATTTTCAGTTATATTGCACCAAGTATTCTTATTAAATGCAAATATTTTTTAAACAGATCTATTTCATGTATAGATGCAACCCTAAAAGATATTACCTCTCCAAGCCAGAGTGGACATGAGAGTAATGGCGTTGATGAGTTACTCCACACTTTCCAGAACTCCTGAACTGGAATCTCCCCATCAGATGTAGTCTTGTGTTATACCCAAGATATCTTTCTTTTGGAGGCAGGGTCTTACCTTTTTGTAGGGGTACAGTCAGCGTATTCAAACCCCTACCGATAAAGCGGAGTGATTTTTTGATTTGTGTCTTAAATAAGAAAAGGCAAAAGTGAATTTAATATTCTAAAATAACCGAAGAAATTAATTTCTAATTTTTCAGAATAAGAGATAAACAATATTGGATCACGCTGGCTATGACCTTCTTTCCTAAAGTCATATCACTAAATATATTTCTGCATGTTTGATTAACACTGAATTCCCTTATATTAAAGCACTGTATCAAACTAAGATAACTTTAATAAGTGAATTGCTTATTTTTAAATGAGGATTTACTCGTTAAACTTGCAGATTATTAAGTTTCATTAGCACTTGGTATCCACTTTGATGATGAGAAGGTGATATACTTTTCAGAGATGCCTATGGTTAGTATTCGAGACTAAGTTATTGCCAGGATTTCGAATGCTGATTTTCAAGGATGATTATCTCTACTTGGAAGAAGTATGCAATACAGTCTTCCTTCTATCCGACTTTGTGCTATACTAAAATTATTCGATATGTGAATCTCTCTTGGGTTATTATTTCAGGATGAAATTATTTTAATTTTACCACTTTTAAGGTAAGTAAATAAAAAATTTAAAAGAGTTTTGAAACTAATTTATATAGCATACAGACTTTTAAAGCTGAGGGAACTTGTGTGATAAAATGGCTAACGTGCTGGATGGTGATATTGTTGTAAGCCAGTTTGAACTCCAGTCACAGTATTAGGTTCACTTTGGGAATAATACTTTTGAGGAAGCTATGAACCCCCCTTATCTCCCCAGCAAGGGGTTAAATAGTACCCCTGCTGTTTTTCTCCATGGGTGGCTTTGGCATCAAATAACCCATGACGGTTGATATACCATTGAATTAAGAAACGAAACTAGAACTTATACAACCAGTTGTTATAATTAGAATCAGTCGTAAACAAACGGATTTGGTCATTTGGAAAAAGTTCAACATAAGAAATACCTACGTGCAGACGTCTTATATGGTGTAATGGTTGGCAAACTAGAGTGGCAGATCATTGTTAGAGAGTTCGAGTCTCACTATTACCCCATAATTTTGGCCTTGTGCCACGGCTAAGCAAAAGCTTAGTAAATTATCTAATTGATAAAGATGTCAAAAAGGCTACTTGTTTTGTTTTTTTTAAAATTCGTTTCATGATTTGCATATAAAGATGCGGCAGGTGTGGCTTTTTAAAAGATGGAGCGGCATTTTGGAAATTTGAATCAATTTATCAGTATTGTAATAAGCTTGATACCCGTTCAGGTGGATATTGGGTACCTGGGGTGGCTGCTCAATATTTTGGTGGCAAATGCATAAAAAAAAATATATTCAAATAAACTTGTTCCGATATTTATTCTTGAAATAAATGTTCTGATTCTTTTCGAGATTCAAATATTGTTTTAGTCTGTTTGTTTAACGGCATATCAACTCCTTACGAGTTGATATGCTGAATTTGATTCATTTGTAAATGTTTTATTACAATAATAACTTTGTCTATTTTCAACATTTTATTTTTTTTTATTTGACGATAAAAATAATCATTTATTTGAACAGTTATATAGTTGCAAGTATTCCTATGTAATACTAATAATTCATACAAAATGATATGGTTTCAAGTATTCCTATCTATTGCTAATTATTTATACACAATTTTATGGTTTCAAGCAATATCTAATTATGATGATAATTTGTTTGGATACAGATATATATGGTAACGAGCATTCCAATCTGATTAATTAGATAATTAATCAAATAATTAACACACAGTTATATTACTTCATGTATTCCTATGTATTGATTTACCCCCACTCTCCTCCATGAACAAGATGTAGCACAAGATCAATCTTTAAGCAAAGTAAATCTGCTTGATTTCAGAGTATTTCCTTATTCTAGACTGGTTGCCAATCAAGGCTAAAGAACCTAGTTCGCCCGACTATTTACACTTTGTGGGAGAATATAGACTCTCTAACCTTTTTTCCAAGCGCGAAGTGAAATGCAAACAGGCTCGTCGAGGGGTTTTGAATTCGGTTCAGCGTATTCATTTCCTACGCCACTAACCGTAACTCTATATTCACCTCCAAAATGTAATACTATTAATATAACTGATTAATACAGTTTTTTTTTTACAGCCTATCAATCTTCATTGGTCAATGCGAAAGCCATCCTTGTAGAAGAACAGCAGTGATGCTATTTAACCCGTAGCTGGTGGGTTCATATCTTTCGAAAATGCATTAATCCGATAATGAGCATAATAGCACTCAATAGAGTTCGAACTCGCTTACTTCGAAGCCGCAGTCCAGTTCTTTAACCACTACGCCACCAAATCATAAAAATCAAGCAGTGATAAGCCTTGTCATTACTTAAATGACGCCACTTGGGAACTGAGGCTTCAGTAAGCAGTCTGAGGT
Organism: Sepioteuthis lessoniana; assembly: GCA_963585895.1. Taxonomy (NCBI): domain Eukaryota; kingdom Metazoa; phylum Mollusca; class Cephalopoda; order Myopsida; family Loliginidae; genus Sepioteuthis; species Sepioteuthis lessoniana. The sequence continues at coordinate 134,572,009 of OY757908.1, forward strand.
CCATATGCCAGACTAAGCAAAGCTTAGTAAATCTTATGACCTGGTTAAAATGCGAAATCATTTTTTAATTCGATAAATTACGTTTTAATATTAAACAATTCTAATAACAGACACTTGTCAATTTTCAGTGCGTTTTTTCTCTTCTTTTTTCTTGTAATTATATTAAACCAGTTGATGAAAAGAATTTTCTTCAAAGTCTTTAGACTTTTAATAGAATAAGCGCTTTTCTAATATGATGTAAGGTAAAAAATAAAGAGTACTTATGTCTTTTATTTGAAATCCAATAGTGTACAATAAACTGCTATGTAGATATCTCTCTCCATACATTTATGTCAATCGTTCATTACCTCTCTTTCTCCAGGTTGTTGCTCTACTTTGGTGGAGCCACTGAGTGTGTGGCTGTCAAAAGAGGGCGGATAAATTTTGGTCGGTGATGGGAGGGAAAATGTCCATAAAATAAAATAGGAGGGTAGAAGAAGAGAGAGCGTGAAGAAGATTACTGTTTAATAAAAGGGAATTCCTGTCTTTAGCGCCACCTGTTGGACTCTTTACGCATTTGACACAACACCTGTCAGTCAGAATAATAGCCAAACAGAACCGCCATTTTCGACACCAGCTGACAAGTCTGTCAAGATCTTCTCCCAAATTAGTAAATCTTACAAATTCCCTCATCGCTCCCTCCCTTGGAGCTACATAATCTTCCTGACAGTGATTACTTGAACGGAAATAAGGATATGTTCATTACAAAATAAAGCGATGAAGAAAACGTAATGCCGGAAGTCGAAAACGTGTTTCGAGAGTATTTCCTGTCTATCCGAAATTGAACCCCCTTCGTCCCTACTCGTCTATAAGAGGCCACACCAGTCTCTACTTACGCTCCACTGTCAGCCACACGAGCTACTTTCACCTCCATTTTCGCACACGCACACTTTTTTTTTTAAAAATTCACCAAATATTTTTAAAAATCTACTTATCATATATCTCTTTTCCGGCGGTAATTTTGTTTTTACGACTTTCTGCGTCTTATCTGTGAACATTTTCTCCTCTTCCTTCTCTTTCTTCTCTTCATCTGGACTAGAGCTGATATTTGCCCGTTGATTTTATCACTCACTTGGCATGATCAGTCATCCATTTTTTTTCCATTTCAGACGAGTCTTGTGAATGAAAGTTACGTGCACAGCATCGACCACACAAGGGTTTAGGATCTTTCGTTATTCACTGTCTTCGTATTAAGATTAACAACGAAGCTGTGTCTTTGTCAACGTATATATTCCATTATGGAGGACCTCGTAAAAATCGAAATCAAAGACAAGTGTCTGGCAATCTAGCTTGCTAATCATTAAACAAACTAAAGTATCCTAAACCGTCTTTAATTTATAGACGCGAGCGTTTTCATAAAAGCAATTCACATTTTTTTAATGTACAGGGTGTTTCAGAAATATAGGCAAATTTCGTAAACTTGATTAATAAATTGTCGTTCAAATGATCTCAAATCTTAACAGAATATGTAGAACCAACACGAAATTTTATATTGAATGTATTGTTCTTATCCTCAGGTATAGAAATGTCATTTACTAGAAAAGAAAAGGCGTTTAGATATCAACTATAAAATTATGTTATATATATATATATATATATATATATATATATATATGACCGATAGCCTATCTATAGTTAGTCGCATGTCGATATCTGTCTCTGTTGATGAGACACTGCTTCCTAGGTAGGTGAATTTGTTAACTAGTTTCAGAGAGCTACCGTTTGGTAAGGAAATGTCGCCTGTTTGATTAAAGCACATATATTCCGTTTTGTGTGCATTGACATGGAGGCCAATGCCTGCGGTGGCTCGTTCCAGACTATGCAGCAGGGTTTCTGCTTGGGCGGGTACATTTGCCAGTAGCACTGTCATTGGCGTTGTCGGCGTCGGCAATTGTTTGTGCGGGGTATCTTCTGCTTCTTTTCTTTGTCAGCTCGAAACCGTTTTCTTTGATTTTATCGACTGATGTTCTAAGCACATAGTCTAGACAGATGATAAAGAGGTATGGAACTAGTGTGTCTCCTTGCAGTTCTCCTGCTACAATGTCGAAGTAGTTTGTGTGTCCATCTGGAGAACGTACTTTCTCTTTGGTGTTTCTATAGAGAAACATTATGGCTGCGACGGTTTCTTTTGGTAGGCCGTATGCGAGAAGAATTTGCTCCATCTTCCCTATGTGAATGGAATCAAAGGCCTTGGTAAAGTCAACAAATAATATTGTCACCTGTAGGTTTTTTACCCGTATGCCTTCAAGAATTCTCCTGATAGTCAATATTTGTGAGGTCGTGGATCTATTTCTCCGGAAGCCATTTTGATTCTTCTAAAGAATGTTGTCAATTTTGGGTTCTATGCGGTTATGTAGTAGGGTATTGTATATCTTGGTTGCTATGGATGTGAGTGTGATACCTTGGCAGTTCTTGGCTAATCCAAGGTCGCCTTTTTTAGGGAAAGGGAAACGCAGTTTCTTCCAAGCAGCGATCGTGTCGATACTGCTATATGGATGCACTACATGGACGCTAACTAAACGGCTAGAGAAAAAGCTTGCTGGCCACTACACAAGAATGCTGCGAGCAATATAGAACAAATCCAGGAGGCAACACCCGACAAAGCAATTGCTATACGGTCACCTACCACCCATCACGAAAATTATCAAAGGTAGACGAACCAGACATGCAGGACACTGCTGGAGAAGTAGGGAAGAGCTCATAAGTGATGTACTCCTAAGGACCCCTTCACATAGCCGAGAAAAAGCAGGGCGACCAGCTTGAACCTACATACAGCAGCTCTGTGAGGTTACAGGGTGTAGCACTGCCAGAAGCGATGAACAATAGGAAGGGGTGGCGAGAGAGGGTCAGGGATATTCGTGCTGATGGCACAAGATGATGATGATATATATATATATATATATATATATATATATATATATTGATATCAACGAATATGTCTTCACAATTTCGATAAACTTTTATACAGGGTGTTTAAAAAAATCATATCATTTGAGATGTACAAGTTGTTTTAGAAAAATGGATATAATTTCGTGATCTAATAACTTGACCAATTCTCAAATTCAAATCATCGCAGATTTTAACAGCATATGTTGAAATAACTCAAAATTCTTTGTTTAATAGTTAAACGCCCTTTTCTTTTCCACTGAATACCATTTCTATAACCGAAAAACATTAGAAATAGAATTTGAAGAGGTGAAAACATTTGGGTTCATAGGTTTCAGCTACAAACACGATGGTGTATTCTTAACCCGATACCTAAAAAGGGATATGGACTCCTAAAAAGGGATTTTGTTAATAGTGTTGGTTATCCCAATATGCATCCATACGAAAGCCAGGCAAGCTAGAGTGGTTGTCATTTTCTAAGCTGAACTTAGTTTTCTACAAAGCCAGACGTATAGGACTCCCAGTGAGAATCGAATTCACTTAAAAAGACCGGCTGACCGAGCCATTATATCACGTGAGGTGGCTCAGGCAAGCTTGTAGGGTTAGTTGACCTGTAAATTATATGATGGCTATTTAGTTTTGGGAGGAATATTCGTTCTTGATTAATTGGTTAAGAATTTTGGTAAGCTGATTCTTTTTCAATTTCGACACTTGATCTTTTCCTGCAAATTCTCTGCAGAAAGCAATGGCATCTGAAATTCTAAAGTACCAAATTTTGTATCTGAATGTGGGTTTTTTGAGATGGAGAAATGTTGATCACTGGAGATTTAAGAAATGAACAAGAAAAATCTTTTTCCTCCTCCCCTCCCCTTCCGTTTTGTTTCTCTTTTTTTTTTGGTTCTTTTATATCTTCTTCAATGAAAAATTAATTTGTAATTTTCAATCGGGAACCACAAACATTTGATCATCTTACACTGATAAGAAAAGTAATCAGCTTTAAAAGCTTCAAATATTTATGTTCGATTTGACTAGATATCTTCATTCATCTCCCACATTAGTGCTGTCAGCGAGGCTTAGAATATGTTGACTGTATTGCCTGCGGAGGGGTAAGATTTATTCCTAAAAAGGGTGTCTTGGGTATGTCACTAAACAGTTGCTGATGGCGAGGCTCCAGTTCTGAGAGTGAGTCGTACACCTTCGTTGCCATTAATCCTAGGTTCTTTCAGAGTTGGACTACTTGTGAGGGTTCCATCTAGGGGTCAAATAAATCAGTTAGTATACTTGTTACCATATAACTGTAAATTGTTTTGGTTGTTGGTTGGTGTTTTAATGCATATTAACCCTTGCGGGGTATTTAATGCCAAAGCCGATTATATATATATATATATATATAGTGTAATCGGATGGAAACTAAAACTTGGTTAAGTTGTCATTATAAATTTATTTCGGCGGAGAATATTACAGGGTGGAACGATAAAATTGTCGCCCTAGAAAAGACGACATGATTCCATTTCCGTTTAATGAAAACTGGTTTTCTTTTTTTTTTGTTGCAGACCATCTACTAGTTGGACAGTTGTGTACAAATCCCAAGAGCGATAGGAGCCTTCTATCATGTCTGAAAGTGACACAGTGTTCAACGAGCGAGATCGGAGATGCGCCGCTATACAACCCATGCTCTCTACCGATCCAAGTTTTGACAACAGTACCATTGTCAGCACCCTCAAAATGCAAATCTATATTGCCACAAATAACAGGGACGTGCCCAGGGTGATGAAAACAAAGTTTCCGGCTACGGTTATGGTCTTTTGTGAGGGCCACATCATGCCACCTCACATCTTCGAAGTCGGCTTGAAAATCAACACCACAGTGTAGCTGGATGTGCTGAAGAGTGTGGTGATTCCCTGGTGTAATCAGGTGGCCGGTGGCAGAAGGATTCGGCGCCGGCCCACAAGTCCAAAGAGACCTAGGCTTGGCTTCAGAGGGAGTGCTACGACTTTGTACCCTTCTCTCACTGGCGCCCTCCTCCCCCGAGCTGAACCCGCTGGACTACTTCGTTTGGTCATACGTCGAGAACATCCCCAACATGACCTCCCACAACACCAAAGCCAGCCTGATCGCCGCCATCCGCCGAGTATTCGCCGAGCTCCCGCCAGCGCCTGTGGAAAAGGCATGCTCCCAGTTCCAGATTCGTATCGAGACGGTGATTGAGGCTGAAGGCGGCTACATTGAATAGATGTCATCTCTACTACATAATCAAGTTACCTGAATTGATTTTTTCAATAAAAGTTTTAAAATAAAGCTGTAGTGTTGTTTTCTTTAGGACGACAATTTTATCCGTCTCGTCAGATGACATTTTACATGCTTTTATCGAAGTTGCAGGACAGCAAATGGATATATATATATATATATATATATATATATATATATTTCGTCGGTTATTACCCCATGTCTATTTTCTCATCACTACTTGTCTGTCAAGGTATTTTTCTCTGATGAAACATGACATAAAAGAAGGGTTCCCTTTTTTTTAATATTTGAAAGTATTTCAAAATGCATACGTTTTTAAAACCCGTTTATATAACTTGTAAGCGAATATATAACTTGTAACTTTATTTTTGAATTAGTTACAGTTCATTTATCTGCACACACTTAAATTGTTTCAAGTATTGCTATTTAATACTTATAATTCTATTCATATTAATAATTTGTTTGCACACAGTTAAATAGTTTCAAGTATTGCTATCTATTAATTCTATCTTATAATAATCATTTATTTGCACATGGTTAAATGGTTGCAAATATTGATATTTGATACTAATAATTTTATTCAATATTATTTATTTTGTTTGGACATAGTCAAATGGTTTCAAGTATTGCTTTTTAACACTAATAATTCTATTAAATATTAATCATTTGTTTGGTTTCATGTATTGATATTTAACATTAGTAATTCTATTTTTCAATTATTCCAATCTAATACGGACATTTTCCGCTCAGCTGAAACGTTTCAAATAACTGATTATAATAATTCTCAAATGAGTGAACAGTTCTATTTGACCCATAGATGGACCTTTCGGGTCATAGTGGACCTGAGAATAATGGTTAAGAGCGGGTATTCCACATTCCTCAAACTCCAAGGTAAATCTTTTGTATTAGGAATAGTTACTTGAAGCTATAATTGTTCATTAAAGATTATTAGTTTCTTGAAACTGTTATTGTGTGCGAACAAACGTCGATCATTAAACAGAATTTGTTACTTGAAATCATATAGTTGTTATTGTTTGATCAGAATACTTAAACCATACAACTGCAAATACTATTTATTTGGTAGGAATACTTGATATCATATAACTGTGCACAAACATCCTTTAAACTCCTACACAAAAATGTATATATAAATGTATAATGAACGCAATTTCCAAATCTCCATGCATAAATTAACCCTAGAAGGGTTGCTATGTCGTTAAAATCAATAAATCAATCGATCATTTTCCACGCACAGAATTTCTGCGGGCCAAGTATGATCACTTTGTTTATCAATAATTTATTCATTCAATGAATAAATAAATAAATACATTTTACATTATGAATCTGGGAAGAATGGGTTTCCTTGTAATCGTGATGTTTTGTTTTTCTATCCATTCTTCACAGTTTTGAATTGGCGCCTCGGATGTCAATCAACTAAATAAAATAAGACGTTATAGTGGTTCTATTTGTCATTCAAGGTCAGTACTACTTCAAAGCGCACTTGAATTTGATTATACAGCCATCTATTTGAGGAGTGCAGCAAATGGAGGGAATGAAATAAGAGGCTATGGTGTTTTACGTCTCTCAGTAAATGTACACAAGTCTTGCTTAAATGTTCAGTGTATTCAGTTCTCAGACATTCTAGACGCCCCACTTAAAAGCCATTAAATAAAACAAGATATTCAGGATTTTAAATAAATAGATAGAATGTCCTTTATAACCGAGTAGATACCTCCTCACATTGCAAGAGAAGAAAAAGAAGTGGAAGGAGAGAGAGAGAGAGGCGAAGTACAATCTTGAAAACTGACATAGCAAAGTAAAATTCCCAAAAGATAACTTTGATTTAAACGAAATTTCTTTGTTTGTGTGGTTGAGTTTGATTAATACGAGGATGTGCTCAGCAGCTACTTCACCCATTACTCCCTATCTATCTATCTATCTATCTATCTATCTATCTATCTATCTATCTATCATTTTTCTCTTCCTACTCATAAAAATTCTGTTATTATTTACGAATGTATCAGGACCAGAATATTAGTGATTCTACTAAGAATCAAAATGTAACTCCATGCTTCTTCTGTCGAGGATGAGAGTGCAGTATCTGTGTGATCTATCGAGGATGTGAGTGTAGCTTTTCGACCTTCGAGTTGGAATTAAAGTGGAGGGGCGGAGAATTTTGACACCTTCATAAAACTGGCCTCAGAGAATTCTTGTTCCTGCACTATTAACGTGGACACCCATGTCAAACCGACTTGATATAAGATTCAGTCCCATAGGAAAAGTAGTTAAACATCAAATTACTTATAGAGTGTAGAATCTGTGCATTACACACACACACAAACACACATGTAGGACGTTTAAAAAATTGAAATGATCTAAGATGTACAGGGTGTTTCAGAAAAATAGATATTATTTCATAATCAAATAACTTGACCAATTCTCGTTCAAATGATCATTAGACCAACGGACAGTTACTAAGCATCGTCAACACTATGGCTGCGCTATCCAGGCTTAGATATGTGCATTTACCCAACCCCTCCACACGAGCAGGAAGAAACACAAGGTCAATTTTTTAATCAGTGTTAAACAGGTTTGAATTCAAAGTTTTCCTTCTCCAAGATCAGTTGCCATACCAAGGTTAACAAACCCAGGCTGGCCTACTTCTTACCCGTAGTTGAAATGAGAGGAGTTGAATATATACCTTTCCCAAGAGTATTAGCGCTATGTGAAATGCAAACAGCCCCGTCCAGGATTTGAAATCGGGTCGTCAAGTCCATTCCCTACGACAATATCCATGACACCATGAGCGCGAACCCTAACTCTTTATTTATAAATATACCACACACACACACACATATATATATATATATATATATATATATATATATATATATATATATATATATATATATATAAGAGGTTTATGGTTCTTACAAGGTCACATGATGAGTTAATGGAGGATCAAATGTTGCGGTATTGTTAAATAGTGTTTAATATCAATGACAGAGCATTTACATAAATATATGAAGTGCGATGTGTAAACTGTCATCTAAATTACGCAGAAATGAAAATAACATTGACGTCTCACTTTATCAGATATAATTACCAAAGTTACATGATAACATCTTGAAATACTGTAGATTAAATTCATTCAAAGAAATCGTCCTTGGTCTCAACCACAATCTCCACATGACTTCGGAATCTCCTGAAAGCCTTTCCGACGGTCTCCTTGTTTATAATAATAAAGGGGATTGAACTCTGGTGAGTTTAGCAGCCAACACTGGGTTCTCCGGCTTGTTTGGCATGGCGCAGAGTCCTATTGCCAGATGTAGGGTCTTCCAGTAGTCGCCCTCTCCATCCAGGACAGCACTACCTCGTCGCAGCACTTGATGTAGGCCTCTATGTTGAGTGTAAGGCCATGTGGGAAGATGAGTAGAGGCATATTGTCATCATCACTAGTGACCACCCCAAACACCACGATGTGGACTGGGTGTTTCGTTTACATCAATGTGACTTTAACTCTGTCCCCAGAGTGACATTCAAACATTCTTTAGTAATTTAGAATGGTGACAATTTATCCATTGTATCATATAAATATATATATATTGATCTAATGAGCAGAGTGTTCGCCAATTGTCCGGGAGACCGAGGATCAATCCCACGTCGAGTCATACCAAAGACTCAAAAAAAAAAAAAAAAACGATACTTGATGCCGACTTGCTTAACACTCAGCATTGTAAGTTACGAATCAAGGGTAAAGTGGAGCAATCTAGGGAATGGAGTAGCGCCTTGCCTTTCACCTCGGTCTAGTAGCTATTGAAAAGGGAGCCTTCGGGTCACCCTCGACTAAAGTCATCAACTTTACTTTATATATATATATATATATATATATATATATATATATATATATATAAAATGCATTTTATATGTTCAGGTTTCAATTATTAATTCAAAATGTTTTGTAACGAAAAGATGTATGCAAAGATGAAGAATTTCCTTACGGTTAATAAAACAGATCTTCACTTTCATAATGATTAGTTTGTAGGTTGCTTGTTTATTTTATTTTAGTTTTGTTTTGGAAATATTTGAGATATAGGTTGATTTATCAAGTGGAGAGAGAGAGAGAGAGAGAGAGAGAGAGAGAGAGAGAGTTGGGGTGAGTTGGTTGGAGGGGGTCATGATGCGACGCGTCGGGCGTCTGTCGCTGTCAACTGCTTGGGAATTTTTTTTTACTTTTTAAGAAGTTTCATGTTATTTTTATAGTAAAACCAATTCCTTCACAGACCCAGTCATCTTAAATGTGTGCGTGTGTTTGTATGTGTGTTTGTATGTGTGTGTGTGTGTGTGTGTGTGTGTGTGTGTGTGTAAGAGTCACTGAGTTGCCGCCGACTGCCGTCCAATTTTAAGATAACCAGTCAGAGTGGGAACAGAAAACCGTCGAATGGATTTCGTTTCCCCGCAGAAAATTTTTATTATTTATTTCTTTATTTTTCCGCTTATTTCCTACCCACTTTTTTAGTTTCTTTTTTGTTTCATTCATTTTCTTTTTCATTCTTCGTATTTTTTTTCTAGCTTTGCTTCCTTTCTTTCTTTCATCATTATATTCTCTTTCTTTTTTCTTCCTTTGTTTGTTTTTTTGTTTCCGGCCTTCTTTTTTTCGTTTCTTTCTTTGCATCCTTTTCCACTTCTTTCTTTCTTAGTATTCCTTCTTCCCTTCTTTCTTTCTATTTATTCTTTCTTCTTTTTTTTTGCATTCTTTTTTTCTTCCTTTGTATTCATTCATTCCTTTTCTTTCTTTTTTGCCTTTTTACTTTCTTTTTCTTTCTTTGTTTTTTTTTTCTCACTGACCTTTTCTCAGTCGAACATTCCTTACTCTCCTCCCTGTCAACACAATCATATATTTGGATCCGAATTGCCGCCACCGGAGACGAACGTTGTCGATTGAAACTGTGGGGAAGGAGGAAGAGATGTATTGGCCGGAAAAGGCGGGGATATACCAGCTACCCACCTCCTTTATTCCCCCCCCCCGCCATACTCACTAGTTTATTTTCTTCTCTCGTATTATTATTATTGTTTGTTTATATTTTGTTTACACATTTGCATTGTTTTTGCGTCTATTGTGGGATGCGGGGGGGGGGCTATCAAATTTCTCCTCTGCTTCTTTACGTTACTTACTCCTCCCCTTCTCTCAGCCAAAACCCCTCAATTTTTTCTGTCCTCTTTCACCTCAGCTCGTGTTTTTTAAAAGTTTGGTTGATCCAAAGATCTAGAAGATTATCGAAATTGTCCTTCAGGAGGATCACGCGTGCTATTTCTCCGACTAGAAAGTTCATGCGATAGAATCCATCTCCTCTTAAAGAAAGAAATATATGAACGACATTATTCAGTTACATGGTATCAATAGCAGGAATGATCTTAATCATACGCAAACTCTCATCATGAGAAATATGAAAGTAGAAAGATTATATTGTTCCTCAAAGACCATTTAAAAATCTAACCCACGTGTTTCCTCAAATCTAAAATAAAAAAAAGACCCACGTTTGTCATAATTCCTCAAAATAACTTTTCCCTATTTTACCGTCAAAATATCTGGTGGATGTGAATCCATTGTGCTGCTAAGTAACTGTCCTGTAGTCGAAGAAGACTGACGTTAGCTTTTTCCGGCAAAAGCAAAAATCAGTTCCAAATTTCATGATTATACTCAAGATTGATCCTCTAAGGAATTCAGGACTTACAATGCGGAGTACCCTTTCATTCCGATTGCTCCCAGGTCCACTATGGCCTGGAATGGTAGCACCTGATAGGGCTTATCTATGGGTCAAATAGGACTAAACTGTGTACTTATGCTAAACTGAATTGTTTGGAATAGAACTATTTTGACATTTAACTGTGTGTAAACAAAAACTGTTCTTATGCAAAACTGAATTGTTTGAAATAGAACTGTTTATTTGTACAAAAATGGATTTGGCATTAAATAACTAACAACGTTTGATACGCCATAAAACCCAACCAATCAACCTAAAAACATTTAGGTTCACAATAGACATACAAAAATTATTACTCTCACAAAAATATTTCGGAAATTGTTGCTTATTGAAAAATGAATAAATAAAATCGAAAGATGACAGTTTTTACTCAACCTCCTCTCATTTGTTTTGATGTTTATAATTCATTTCCGCATTAAACACTTTATCACAAACCCAGAAGACTCCTCAGCTACTTTATAAATCTACATCTTGTTATGAAGTCGTTACGTTTATAACAGCATTCAATCTACCCTCGTAACACGGGTTTGTTGGACTTAAAAATCAGCATTCGAAATCTTTTGGGGGGGGGGTAGGTGGGGGGATAATCTGTTACTACTCGAACATTGGTCCGATAAATAAGCAATTGTTTTAATCACAAGAGAGAACCATCTGGTAGCATGTAATGTTCTTTATTTTAAAGACGAATGCGAATTTGTCTGGTGACGTAAAATCAGAAGAATATGGTTACATCAGAATCTTTGATCTCTTTGTCAAGGTCCCTGTGGATAGGCAGAGCGTAGGGAATAATAGATTCATGCCTTTTCATTTAATGCAGCCATAACAGGATATTCGGACTCGGTTAATCTATTTTGTTGTCTGATTGATTTTAATGGCATGTCAACTCGTCAAGGTTTATTTAATGCCTATACGTTAGGGAATTGCATTCATTTCAGATTCACGTTTATATTTTTTGTGTAGTTGTTTCTTAAGAGTTTTATTTTTTTGTTTACACGGTTCTATCATATACGAATAAAATTCCCAAAGATCTATTTGACCCATGGAAGGGATTCTAATGGGTGCTATTACACAACCCAACCGGCGGAGACTGTAAAATACACTGACTACATATCTACAGGGGAGGGGGGGGGGTAAAACCATCACCCATCCTGAATACGACACTAAATATTATCTGATGGTGAGGCTCCAGTCCCGGAGTTTTGGACAATGTGGAGTATCTCTTTATTGCCATTGCTCTTGTGTCAACTCGGACCCGAAGTGGTAGGACCTGTTAGAGTCCGATATACGAGTCAAATTGAACGGTTTAATTATTTACTTGAAACCATTCTACTGGGAGTAAACATTGAATAGCAATACGCGAAACCAAATAAATGTGCTCGGGCTAATTTAAAAATGTTACCTACAAACAATACGTTTACAAATTATATGTGTGTGTGTGTGTGTGTGTGTGTGTGTGTGTGTGTGTGTAAACAGAATTTGACATTCAATAACCTACTGGGGTTGATATACCGTAAAGCCAAAGCAGCGGGTACTATCACTCCGGGTTAGAGTGGGCCTGGGGGTAATGACCATAAAGGAATACTTTACACTTTCGGAGCTCAAGAATTTGAGCAACACTATCAGATGCAGTTTAGGGTTATAGCCAAGACACCCCTTTTTGTGGATGATCCCCCCTCGTCAGTGTATTCTGAGCCCAGCTGACAGGGCTTATCTATTTTATGTTGATAATCACCACACAATCTTTAACTTGCATTTTTTTATATTAATGAAGTCATCGATAATATAAAAAAAAATGAGAAAATCTTCTATGCAGAGAACGATCATCGAGAGTAAATAGCAAAAGACCCCCCCCCATCACGCCAAAATTAAAATAAAAGATAAACTTTTAAAATACTTAAAAAATATAAAGCTACCTTCAGACTATTTTTCTTGAGATGAAACAATTCAATAATTTCATGTTTTTTAAACTATTTTTTCATATCAGTTGCGTTCAAAATACAACGTTTCGGTTCATTTGCTCTTCGGGTTTCGTCATCAGATATTTATAGCATTTGACGTTTTAGAAACTGTTTTTTTTTTCTTCTTTTCCTTTCATTTTCCAATCATAGAACTAAATGGTAAAGAAGGAAAAAAAAAATCACTGACACTTCTCAAATATTCACTGGTTGTAATATACACCTAAAGAAGGCTGAAGAACGTATCCAGCCAAGTAATTGCTTATATATATATATATATATATATATATATATATATTGACATTTTAAGTACGTTGTCTAGGTAGACTCGAAACAGATAGGGTGTTAATGTATCTTCTTGTAGAACTCCAGCAACAATGTCGAAGAAGTCTGTGTCGTCTTCCAGTGAACGAACCTTGACTTTCGTGTTACTATAGAGAATAATTATGGCTGTAACAGTTTACTTGTTGGGAGATCATACACTAGAAGTATTTGTTCCATCTTCCCTCTGTGTATGGAATCAAATGCTTTGGGAAAATCTACAAAAAGGGTGTCACCTCGAGTTTTTTTTTTGTGCGCGAACTCCAATGATTCGCCAGATAGTTAGACCCTGTGATGTTGTGGATCGATTTATCCGAAATACGAGAATCATTAAATAAGTTTTCAAACTTTTTTCGTATGGGCACTTTTATTGATACTACACACATGAAACTCGTGTTCCCTTCGAAGTAATCTACTCCGGCTGCAATGCACTTGTTATACCGTTACAACAACTTCTGGAAGGGCCCATCGAAGTCCTCTTGTGTGAGCGTGTCAATGACCTTCGTCGCAGCCTCTTTCATCTCCTCAATTGTCTCATAACGACAGCCTCTGAACTTAGGGAATAACCAAAAGCCACAAGGAGCAAAGTCTGAACTATCGAAAGGCAGTCTGAAGCATTCCATATGTTTCTGTGGCATTTTTTCCAAGTTTAAAACAGAATTTTATTGCATATCGTTCTTCTAAAGTGTCCCCACGTCGAGATTGCATTTTTGAAATTCACCAGCTGTGACAATCAGGTTTTAGTAGGATGTATTCCAATTCCTGCTGTAGCTGTTGATTTGAACCTGAAATCATAAAAATTGGTCAGTCATCTCATAAGATGTATAGCAATAAAATACTGAATTTTTAAGAGTCTACGACAATTTTAAATACCTGTACAAAAAAGCCTGGAAACTTATTGAATGCACCACGTAATTTTTTGTAAGAATTTTCTCAATTTCTGGTTCGCTGCGATTGAGAAACAGAACCTTAGCCACTATAAAAGGGAGAATTATACTTCTGTAGTCCTTGGTGATTCCGAGGTCACCTTTCTTAGAGAAGGAAAAGATGCGGCCTTTTGTCCATCTCTCTATTGTGTTCGGGTTATATACGGCGTTGTAAAATCGAAGAAGTCAGTCATCAAATTTCCTGGTCTTCAATACTTCTGTAAGTATTTTGTTGAGGTCGGCAGCTTTTTTGTTTTAATTTTTGTCAGTAATACATTGAGTTCTTCTTAAGTAAACTGTTCTAGTTTGATGTTTAGTTGGTAATTAATAATTTTTGTGAAAGGTTTATCTGTGACTTTTGGGATGTTTCCGAGCAGATTCTTGAAATGATCTTTCCACATCTTTATGACTGGCAGCTTTCAGTTTTGCTCTCGAGGGGCTCTTCCTTTTGTTCACGTCATTTACTGTCTGCCATGATATTCGTGATTGCCTATTTTCTACCAAGTTTCTTATTTTATTGCTCTGACCTTCAATGTTTTTTTTTGTTCCTTTTGGTATATGTTAATTTGTTCTCTGTGTCTTCTTAAGTTTCTTCACGTTGGTACTTGTTGTTTTTCTTTTATTACATAAGGATGTTATTTTCACGTTATCTGGTTTTTTTTCCTGACTACTAGTGTCTTCCATAGAACTCTATGTTTGGCTTTTAGTTTTGTTGGTATGCATTCTGCTACTGGTGTTTCTATGTGCGCGTTGACGAAGTTTTCGCATTCGTCATTCGGAGTAAGTGTTTCAGATATCTCCCGAAAAGTATCGAATTTGTTTCTTACAGTTACCGTATATCTATTACTAACCCCGCAGGAACTATTACGAACGCCGGCTGTGCAGATGAGATTGCGCTTTTTGCACATACATCTACGCAAGTCGAAACAGCAGGAAACATTGGCCTTTACGTTAACACAAACAAAACGGAGCGCATGCATTTTAATCAAGAAAGACCCATCTCCACTCTAAATGCCGGTTCTCTGAAATTTGTGGACAAGTTCACCTACCTCGGCAGCAGCATCTCATCTACTGAAAATGATATCAATATGTCCCTAGCGAAGGCGTGGACTGCTATCGTTAGGCTACGATCATATGGAAGTCTGATCTATACGATAAATTAAAACGGAATTTCTTCCAAGTAGCGGCTGAATCGATACTACTGTACGGATGCACCACTTGGACTCTGACAAAGTGTATAGAGAAAAAGCTAGACGAGAACTGCACAAGAATGCTACGAGCTATATTGAACAAATCCTGAAAAAAAACCCCATGAAACCACAGCAGTATGGCCCCTTACGTCCCATTTCTAAAACCATCCAAATAAGAAAAACACTGGACACTGCTGGAAAAACAAGGACCAACACATAAGTGATGTTCTCGTACGGACCCCATCATATGGACCTGCCGGTGTTGGCCGACTAGCGAGAACTTACCTACAACAACTCTGTTCGGGCACAGGATGTAGTCTAGAAGACCTGCCGGAAGCGATGGATGATAAGGACGAATAAAGAGCAAGAGTCAGGGAAATCCATGCTAGTAGCACGATTTGAGGATATATATATATTTGACTGACGGTCGTAATCGCTGGTGCCGTGACTAGGTATTAAAAGCAATAGCAAACGCGATGGACACTGCCGTCCACTCTAGCATTGTAAAACTGGAGCATAGAATGATAAATTTCATCAAGGCAGGGAAAAAACACCCAAATATAAAAAAAACAAGTATGAAATATATTGTCATTAGGTGCTAATTGACAAATGAGGATGACTAAGTCACCAATGAAAATTCCCCGAACAGAAAATTAAGACAACTTTGCGCCCAAATATTGTCATATTCTCATACTCTACAAAGTAAGTAATGTTCAAACTGATCTTGGGAAGAAAACGTAGAAGTGGCTAAGGAAATGAAACGTTTAAAATATCAAGAACCAGTGAAACAATGCAGAATACAAGGCTAGAAAATTAGCTGTACTTGAATAGAATTTAGCTGCAGAGGAGTTGCAGCAAAATCATCATGTAAAGTTCTAATTTGGATTGACAGGAATTAAGAAAAGAAAAGCAATCCAAAATATATCAGACGCAGTTAAAAATAACAGCAAAATGGTTGTGGATGAAAAGGTGCAGTTTGTGGGAGGGTTTTTTTTTTTCGTCTTGGGCCCGACAGAAAACTACATCCAGTGATATGGTTTTATTTTTTGTCACTGAAGTTTTAGGGAATGTAGAGTTACCCTTTAGATATCATTGGTCTCTGGTCCATTCTGACCCGGAGTGATAGCACCTTTTTGGTTTCTAACTATCAGTGAAATAGCTTTCTCTTTTTCTTTTTTAGCTCAAAAGGAAATTACTACATAGCCGTGACTAGTAGATGATAATGGCCGTTTTATAAGTATTACTTCGGTTACTATGTTAGGGGATTATTTACTGAATTATGGAAAATTAATCACGACAAAATCGTGGCTAGCATGTGATAAGGGTCATTATTTAAAATGAGCGTTTAAAAATCAATTGAGATTATTAATAATTAAAACAATTGTTTCGATTAGGTAGTGGTTAGTCCATGAATTAATCCTTGTTAATTTTTTCTTTTCGTCGTTTCAATTTCTCCTTTTATTTATATCAGATCGAAATTAATTGCTATACAGTCGTGACTTGCAAATAATAATGGTCGTTATATCAACTGTAGCGAGTAAAAATTAATTAAAATGCTTAAGATTTTTAACTCCTAAACATGGGTAGAAAATAATTTCTTTGGATTATTTAACTGTCAATTTATAAATAAAATCCTTGGCATTCGGTTTTCCTTGATATTATTTTTTAAATAATTGAGCGGACATGTTTTATCGAGTAATATAGATTTCCTTCACTCAATCAGAAAAATAAAATCACTAACAAGATCTCGTATCGTTTTATCCAGGTAAAGAAAAGGCGCCAAGATATTTATTAGGCAAAAAAGTTTACATAAATTCAGCTCAAAACCGCAACAAAGGAGTGAAAGGCTGGTCAACAAAATTTTAACTTCCAACTGACTAGTTTCATTTACTGACCCAAAACTTATTGAAATAATCCTTTCAACATAAGTCGCAAGTATTTTGAAAATATTTCGCACTAAAGACATCAAAATTAACCAGTCACTCAATGAATGTTTAAACTAATCCCAATTTATACAAATTGTGAGGTTGGGGGGGGTGATAAAAATTTATATAATTTAAATCATAAAGAAATCCCCCAACGAAATGCAAAATATATAAACAAAATTAGTAAAAATAAAATGATCGTTAATTCTGCCCCTCCCCCTCACTGAGTAATATGGCAGCAAAACTGCTGGTCGAAAAACTGCTGCGAGAACTCCTCCCTTTGTTTCCCTCGCAACTCCGGAGCATTCAAATCTTTGTCATCGAATGGGAGTGAGAAAGGGAAACAAATGAAAAAAAAATGTGGGTACTGAAAAAATAATAAATTGGGCCAACGATCTTACATACTCTAGATAAATTAAATCGTTAAAAAAGGTAAAAAAAACTTGTCTTACCTGGAATAGGTTGTCAATGGATTTTCAAAGGACCCAAAATCCTTTATTAACCTATAATTTCTAATAAGAATTCACTCATCTTTCGCCAAATACCAACGAAGATAACCTCCGTCTCTTGGACTTAATTTTTATTTTAAACTGGTGCTCGTGTAAAGTCACCCGTGTCTGAGATGTGAAAGACTCGCCTTCGTTCATATAAAGATTCTTGTAATGCCGAGTAAACAGAAAAAACACATATTCTTATTCAGAAATATATAATATATCCCTTACTCTCGGATGATCTATGCTTTCATGGCCTTTTCTCGGGCAGCTCCCATCTCCACATTTCATTTCTCTTCAATTTTAGTTGTCTTCTCCGTTGCTACGTGTTACACTGCGGCTGTCATCTTTGTTCTTTTCGTTGTTTCTTCTTTTCAGATCCAGTTGTTCTAAATTCTTCTTTGCTGGGATGATGTTTTCGTTTGTTTTAATGGCAAATCAATCTTCGTGGGTTATTTAATGCCAAAACCGCTCTTGTAGAAGGACAGTAGTGGTACTACTTAACCCATAGCTTGGGGGGGGGGATAGTTTTCAAACCGTTCCTGATAGTCAGAAAATGGGCGGAATTGCGAAACTGTAAGTTGAACTCATTTATTACGATGTCGCGGTCCAGTACATTAACTTACACCATAGGTACCCCCACCTCGGCTCGCTGAGATGAGGAATGGTAATATAACCACAATATTTCATGTGCACATTTTATTTTTATTTCTTAGCCACCACAATTTTATTACCCGTTCGACAAAACAGGTTATAAGTGAACAAGATGGAGCATTCAGTTAACTGCTTTCCAACTCTAGAACCGTCTTAAAACCATCCAATGAAAGCCGTGGTCTCAAATTGACCTTTAGTTCAACGGGGGTCAATCATACTGATAAACTAGTGTTTTTCCACGGTTCAGGACGTAATGTTAATGTTACATTACATGTCGATAATAGATTTTATGTAACACAGTGTTCACTCCTGCGACAGGACCACATTGTTACACAAAGAACTGTTTCCTTGGACAAAGAACTTTCCATGCAGTTTACGAACTATAAAGCTTTTAAGAAGATTAGACAATGGTCATACAACCGAGCAGTAAGAAGTATTCTGGCGAATTTGCCCGTTGCATTGTGAAAAGTCTCTTGCGGACTCAAGAAGACGTTACGAATCATTTGCCAGGTGAGTGATGCTTCGTCGTTTTTGTGGCACCTTATCCCGGGAGACCACGGCTATAAGAAGCGACCCTCCTACATCGTCAGTCTGAGATCAATTAAGTTGTTTCGAACACCTCCCACCCCCGCACTAACATTTGATATAATGCCTTACTCCTTAACGGCCGTACGTTGGAGTGACCAATTTGTAACCAATAAAAATCTCGTTGAGCATGTCGACATTCGCAACAGAGGGAACACTCATTTCTGAGCAATTGCAAAACCTTCCCATCATCCGAAAATATACTTCTTAAGGCAGGGATCGTCTTGTTGGCGTCTTCCTTCCAGAATGTGCCGCTCTTATCATTGTACGCACATCCGACTAAGAAAACTGAGGTGCAACGTAA
Organism: Sepioteuthis lessoniana; assembly: GCA_963585895.1. Lineage (NCBI taxonomy): Eukaryota > Metazoa > Mollusca > Cephalopoda > Myopsida > Loliginidae > Sepioteuthis > Sepioteuthis lessoniana. The sequence continues at coordinate 134,591,297 of OY757908.1, forward strand.
GCTGCTTTCAAAAAGGTGAAAGTAGCAGATCGCACCAATAAGTTCCGTTTATTCCAAATGAACCGGAACCTTTTCCAAATCAATTTGAACAGTGCACCAAGCAGAAGCATTGACAGTCGGTAAAAGACAACCACGTTTCTCGGCCATACCCTTTAATGAAAGCCTCCCTCCTCATAAAACGTCATACCTCGGCCATACCCGTTAATGAAAGCCCCGCCCCCTTCCCCACCAAACCACATACCTCGGCCATACCCTTTAATGAAAGCCTCCCTCCTCACCAAACGTTGGCAGTGGCCAAGAAATTTTCCAGTAACTCGGCTCAATTCTTTTTCATCTGGAGATCGGGACAGAACCAGATGCCGAGTAACTTACACAGACCATCCGTTTGAACCCAACTGCAAACCCACCAATTTCTCATGGCTGATTTTAGCCCCTGACAGGTCCTCACACTACCTAATTTGATTACTGACTTCCTCGGCCTCCACACTGCTCGATACAAGCACACACATCGTCAGCATTACCGTAATAACTGGTGGTGCTGGTAACTCCAGGTAGTCAGCGAAGGAACGGGTTCGAATTCAAGTTGCGAAAGACCCCAACGCAAGAATGCACAGTATAAGCGAGAGCGGATAACTTTGATGAATTGATCGAGACAAAGAGAAAGGCTTCGTCCTTTCTCCATTCATCTCAATGATGACTCCAGCGGAAGCATACAAAAAGTGAAACCAGCAGCGAAAAGTCACTCTGAATCTGGCTGTAGGCAAAACAACCCCTAAGAAACTACGCTCAACTCTTTCGGCATCACCATTGACTCACAAATCAGAGTCATTGACCCCTAAGACTCTCGGCCTGATCGTAAAACGGTCAGCACACGTGCGCCGGGAAATTTCCTGGTATCCTCCAGATGTTTACCTTTCATTTTCTTGAAGTTGTAGAGACCCTTCAGCTCCTTAATCTGCTGCGGCTGGAGTTGGTTTATTTTCTTCAAGATGTCATCGTCTACCTTCCAGACGTCCTATCCCGTCTCCGTTTATATCTTAATCTCTGTTCATTTTTGTTTTTTTAAGAGTTCATCTTCTGAGCTGCCTAACAATGAGTTCTGCTGCCTTTTCTTTGGTGTTGTGGCTGTTTAGGCAGAAGGCAGCGACAGAGATGACGCTGGTGTTGATTTTGGCGGCAGCGGTTTTACGACAATAAGCTGAGGTGGGCAGAGTGTCCGTGGTTTTAGCAGTGGCCAGAGTGTCCGTGACTTGGGAAAAGACGAAGTAGAGCAGGAACAACTTAAAAAGGGGGGGGGCGATGTTCTGGCCTCGTTCAACTGTTTCTTCCAAAGGGGGAGTTCTTTAAAATTCTCCTTACCCGGACTTCTTCTCCTTACCCGGACTTCTTTGGTTGTTCTGATATACGACTACGTGGTCTCTTCTTTTTCGTTTGTGTCTGTCTGGAACGCTTTCTGGGGCTGAGGTTCCACTGTTTAGGTCTCCTGGCGCCTTTACATACTGCCAGCCTACTCCCCATTCACGTCGTTGTCTTTTTAGTTGGCAATGGAGAAGTCTTAGAGGAAACCTGGGTTGAGATTTTTTCGCTGACAAGAACGGGAAACTTTGTCCCGACTTCCTGCAAAACTACGGGAGCCTCCTTTTTATCCTTCTTCTTGGAAGGTGAGAGAGAATTATGTGTGGATGGACTCTTTTTCAGGGATCTTCTTCGGGCAATTTGTGTAGAGATTGTTACGGCAAATTAAAATAAAAAGATCCCCGGATGAGCAACCATTTAAAAGCGTATGGGAACTGGTGCATTTAAATATTGTTATCACCAAACGGGGAGTTTATTTTTTTTGCACTCGTGAAGACGGGGCGGTCTGGCACTAGATCCCTCTTAAAATAAGTCCTTGTTCAGAGTCCTTTCTCGGGCATATAGGAACTGGCATATTATGTGGGGGTTAATTTAGGGCTAGACTGACCGCCGTTGGCAAGGGGTTTCCAAATTTCCCACTACACACACACCCACCAAGGCCACTAGTTCTTCCTCCCCTAGAACAATGGAAGATATGGACCTCTAGGTTTAGATGTAATAATATTAATTATAGTAGTCGACAACTCCAGTTTCCCGTATAATATTTTTAAAGGAATTCATATAGGACCATTTAAGCGAGAATAACATAAGGCGAATAGAAGCTGAAAAAGAAACATGAAATAAACAATTTGATAGTAGACGATACAAATGAACAACTGCAACACGTGGGAACATTAGAATATATCAATCTTTTTACTATACACGCGGATACACATATTTAACGCGTCAGCTATATTATTAATGGATAGTACATAAACATAAATGTCTTTTTTCTTTTCTTTTCTTTCTTCTTTAGTCTTTCTTCAAATTGAGAGAGAGAGAGAGAGAGAGAGAGAGAGAGAGAGTATATAATTGGATATAGGGAGAAACAGTCTTAAAGTTTACTTATCTTTACGACGACTTTACTTTGGAGAGTATTTTCCTTTTTTTACGGGTTGACGGAATTTATTTTATTTTTAGTTCTGGCTTGAAGGTATGGCTTCTCCTTGTCCAAGATACTTTCCGTCTTCCCCCGGTGATTTAGGCAGTAGTTTCAATATATCTTATCATTTCAACTACTGTTCCGCAAATCCCAGTTTTGATGCTTCACCCGGAGTTTGGCATTAGATCCATTCACCACGAGCTCTGTCCCAAAACTGATTCTCTTTTTCCCTATTTCCGCTGACGGAAGAAGGGGGCTATTTCCGCTTTGGGATTCTAGCCAATCATCTCGCTTCTACCTTCTTCCTTCCCCTATCAGGCGACCGGAGTGAGGTCACGGAGTACAGAGAGCCTGACCCACATTTTTTTCTTCCTTCAACGGCCGGCCGAAGTTGTCCTACATCCTTTATTTGTCTTTTAACGGTCAATCTTTGGCTATCTCAAACACGGAGGAATAGTAGTAATTCCTTATTTCTCTTCTCTCAGTGGGAGACCACGTGACAAGATGATCAATCTCCCTACAAAGCCAACAGTTTAGCCTTTTACCTGTAACATTGATAGGGACCTTGCATACTTCCAAATCCAACCAGAATTGAATGGAACGTCTCATATATCGTCATGTGAAGCATTATGTCTCGATATTGGAGCATGTATGCTGCAATGTTCTCATCAATGAGATAACTAGTGACTTTGCATACTGCCACTGTAGTCCTTCGTCACTCAAGGTATTCGACCTTTAAAATATGGTCTTTGGTTTCTAGGGTTATCCTGGTAAGAATAACATCTTTTTCAGTGGGAAACTGTAGATCGCACAAAGTGTAAGAGGTACTAGCTATAATAGCTTCTACTTTTACGCCCAGATTGGTCAGTGATTTTGTGAGCAAGTCTTTTGTAGATTTGATTATTTGCTTTGTGCTTTTATATATTACAAAGACCGACATTGTTTTTCATTTGGTCATGTCGAATTTGATCCAAATTAAACAAAAATACCTTTTTTACAAAGGGAGCAATGGCCTTTACCCGCTTGACCAACTCCTCAACCTTGACCGTTACTTTTGCTGGTGCATTCCATATATTAGGAGAGACGCCACTCGTTATCAATTCAGAAAATTTTCATTTTGTGTGTGTTTCTTTTGTCAATGCTGTTCTTTTTTCATTTCTTTGTTTTTGTTGCCATTTTGACCCTCTTTCTTGGAGGTCCTAAAAGGAGCCTTTACGACCAGACTGTTATTTCGGTTGGCCATGATGAATAAAAAAAAGCCTCATTTGTTTTTCTCTCCTATTTTTAACAACAAAAAGAAATGCACTAGTCTCGCCGGCCAGGAAGGTAAATCCAAATGACAAAGAAAATACCCCAAAACTCGAGCTGACAAGCAGAATAGAGAGCGGTTTAACAGAACTGACACTCCAATGATCGGTGTTGTTGTAATCGAAACATATAAAACCACGGAACCACCAAACGGCCACAATTTTCTGTGATTTTAATAATGGAGACTAAGATTGCTAATATCAGCTGCCGGAGATAGATAGGGTCCGTACAGCCCTAATAAGGTTGCCTGGGGGAGGTTTGAAAAGACTAGAAATTCTCAAGAATCACAGGAAGATTACATCAATGACTATTCCCTTTTGAATATATATATATATATATATATATATATATAGTTTAAAACAACAAAAATGAAGACAGTAAAAATGTAATAACTTAGCAACCGTATTTAATAGCATATATGTCCCACGGGCATATAAGACCCGCATTTCAGTAGGAAATATAAAACCTCTTTTTGTATATTTGCATGTAATTTCAACTTCGTATATAAGACCCGGGGATATACTTTCGTCATTTTTATTGAAAAAGTGAGTCATATATATCAAACAGAGTAATTTGGAGGGAAATTTTAGTGTGTGTGATTATTTGAAGGAATATTCTTTTCTAAATAATAACTAATAAATTGAAGTTGGACACTCTTTCAAGTCCCTGCTGTTGGTATTAAAAGGTGGTCACTTAGCGTAACATTTATCGTCGTAGGAAATAGAATCGACTGTATGAGTTCAAGTATTGGATAAGGCTGTGTTTGAGTTTCATTTCTTGCTAATGCCATTCAGAAAAGAATGAATCCATCTCTTCTTTTTCTTTCAGCTATGGGTAAATGGTAGAGTAGACTGGGTTCTTTAACCTTGGTCAGGCAATCGGTATGGGAGAAGGAAAACATTGAATTCAAACTTGTTAAATTCTGCTTGAAAATTGACCTCGTGTCACATCCTGTTCATAGTGCAGGAGTTATATATATATATATATATATATATATATATATATATATGTGTGTGTGTGTGTGTGTGTGTGTGTGTTATAATTTTTACATGATTTGTATAAAATGTATATGAATATCCAAATTGAGAAATTATTGATGAAAGTTTGTATTTACACATTCCCGTCCTCCACAGGCAGAATATGATAGAAGGTGAAATAGATTAATCCCGAACATATAAAAATATACTGTGGGGATTAATAAATGAATAACATTTTAAACAATGTTTCTATGATGTAAAGTTTGGTAATGAATAATATCTAATAATATGCGTTTGGGGTGAATAATGTTCCATTAGAGCCAATAGATTTTTAGTGTAAAAGAAAATTAATTTTTATGAATGAAATTTGTTTTTAATTTACTTATTGGGAATATTGTATATCCATTATTGTTTGCTTGTTCTAGGAAAACTGTTATTTTTTTATTCGGTGAGAAAACAGACTGAAAAAAAAAATTGCAAAAATAAATAAACTGGAATAAATAAAAAGATAAATAAAAACCGGTTATATTTAACTAGATTATAAAATCATTGAAGATTTCCACAATACAAAACATGAACGTTTTTTATCCATCAATTTGAGTACAAAATCCTGTTCAGTGATTGTCCTGTCCAACCCAGCCAAGAAAAAAAAACCCTTAATATTAATTTACACTTTCATGTGTGTTTCTATGCGTGCATGTGTGTGTGTGTGTATGTGTGTGTGTATGAATATACAAGTGTGCTGGTCTACGTTTATTGTTAAACAGATGAAATCAACGAACGCTACTTTTCTCTTTCCTTTTCAAAGATAGCCAGAATTTCGAACATTTGCGCATCTTTTCCCTGTCAATTAAATGCCATTCTTATCGTTTTTATGTGGCTGTTGTGTCTTTAATAGTCGTCAGTCAGACCAACGAAGAATTATTTATTCGTTAAGCTATAACCAACACGACGATAGTCGCCTTTGCTTTTACACTTAAGATAGAAACGACACTTTATCGACAATTTCCTTACAGCAGAAACCTTTTCAGGAAATAGCCTATATATATATATATATATATATATATATATATATATATATATATGTGTGTGTGTGTGTGTGTGTGTGTGTGTGTGTATGTGTGTGTGTAAATTAGGATAGCATAAACACAGAGTCACAATGGCGTTTGATGACTGTCAGTTACTTGCCTATGCGATCACCGGACCAAGTTGTACCCTTTAATATATAAAACCTAAAAAATATTATAATTATGAACATTAGAAGTCCGTCATTGTGAAAAAAATCACAAGCTTATGAGGAAGTAACATTTGTGTCTGTAAGCACATTTGTGTATCCAGAAATATGCTCAAAACAAATTGTTGAATAAAAGAAGCGAACTGATATTCAAGTGTAGACATGTTAAATTTGTCATGTGACATTTAACACCAGAGAAATTCCTTATTTATTCTTTATTTGAACTATTCAAATGCTTATATATAAAGGGTGTCCCAAAAATGTATACACATTAAAGATAATTGTAAACGTAGTGTTTAATTCGAATTTTATTATTTCAAAAGTGTAAAAACAGCGACTGTTGCAGGTTTTGTAGCGTAGACTTTGTCTTCAGGTATCCCCATAAGAAAAAAATCTAGTGGTGAACGGGGAGGATATTCAACAAAACCTCTTCGTCCAATCCACTTTTTTGGCAAGACCTCATCAAGGATGGACCTAACATCGCTATTGGGTGGGTGGGGGTGTCCCATCTTGCTGAAAACAAAACTCTTCATCTTCAAAGTCTTCTCTACGCTATAAAACCTGCAACAGTCGCTGAATTAAGAGAGGCCATTGAGCATGAATGCGCCCAAATACCAAGGGAATTGTTTCATGATGTGCGCGATTCCATTGCTTGGCGTTGTCAGCAGTGTCTGGATCAAAATGGGCGTCAGTTTGAGAACAGGCAGTGAAAAAACAATAAAATGATACTTGTAAAATATTTTTACACATTTAGAATTATAAAATTCTAATTAAACACTACGTTTACAATTATTTTTAATGTATATACATTTTTTGGGACACCTTGTATATATATATATATATATATACCTTGTAATAGTTGTAGGAAGATTCACATATGAGAAACTCCAAACCTATCATAAACCGTATTTATGAACACATTCGAGATTTCAAAATCTATGATGATAGGAATGCGTTAGTAAAATACAATTAAGAAACTAAACATAGTTTTAATTTTAAAGATTCTCGATTGTTGGTTGATATACACAATAAACAACACAGAAATATTGTTGAATCTCGCATTATTTCTATTTGCAATACTTCACATACCTATAGACACATACATATATTCAGTGTGGATGTGTCATGTTTACTTCCATCTTAGCACATGACTATACATCACTCAATAAATGCGATTAATTAACAATTTTTTTTCATTTTCAGATTTTCGTCAGATGATTGTGGATACCATTTAAAACTTTAAGTTAAGGATTTCTGGAGTTGACAATTATGACATAACCTTTGAGTTTTATTCCTTTTCTGCAATAATATCGAGCACATTTTTTATGCAAACTCTTTTCCTTTCTCTTTTTTTTTAATATATTTGCTGATCACATCTAAGGATTGTGGTTTTCTTTCTCTTTAGAGAATCACGTGGGGCTGATAGTAATGAAAGGGCCAAAGAGCGGGTGTATAAACTTCGTTTATTTTAGGTTTTATCCTGGTCTGCCGGCCCATGTTGAGCACGTCTTGTTTTTTTTAGAATCCATTTTTATATTTAAAAACATAAAAATTCACTTTCAAACGATATATATATATATATATATATATACATATATATATTGAAATAAGTATATATATATATATATATATATATATATATATATATGTGTGTGTGTGTGTGTGTGTGTGTGTGTGTGTGTGTGTGTCGTTTTGATTATAACGCTTCACTTAGAATATCCATCAGCCTTGCTTGTCATCTTGTATTTTTTCTATTCTATCAATAAAATCACATAGCAAACAAAAAACAAAGATGAAGATACTCGTTGGAATAATTCCCGAAGTCATAGAGAAATTTTACTTTTGAAAATCAAACAATGATGAAAACAATGGATTTTAGATTCAAGTATTTTTTAAATTGTTAAATCAAATTTAGACGCTTCTATTCGCAATACAGTTTTGTAAATTATGAATATTTTGTATGTGAAAGATAATATTTTGTTTTCACCATTAACTCCTGTGTTGACTTTTCTAGATTACCAAAATTTTCAACTATATTAAATGATAATAAAGGTTCTAAATGTTAATACAGCACTGATTAAAGTTGTAAGATTGGTTGTTGCTAACGAGGAACACTCATTTTAGTCAAAACATAGCTGTCTCTGTTTGAAGAAAAAAAGATTGTGCCATTACAATTAGAATGGGACGAATTGGATGGGAGAGTTCGAAGAGAATACCCCAAGAGTGAGAGTGAGCATTTTCAGTGCTTGAAGAATGCTCGGGACGGTCTGCCATCTACTTTTAAAAATCTTTTCTAAAGAATACCAAGAATTCGTTAAGCAGCAGTTAAGGCAGGTGGGTGATTTTGTTGACGAAAACAAAATATGTTACCGTTTTATGATAATTTTTTTTTAATAGTTAAGTGGTTATTTTTTTGTCAAAATAAAATCAAATACACTGTAGTGATTGAAATTTATCTTTTGCCTGTTGTGTATATACAATTAAAATGACAAAAATAGAAATGAAATGGCAAGAAAATAAAGATTTTTTAAAAATACATCTTTGTTATAGCTGATAGTATTCGATTTTTATTCTCAAAGAAATCCCTGCACAAACCAGGGAAACATGATCCTCTGTTTTCAAATATTGTCATTTATACCGAAATTACTTTGACGGTGAATATTTTAAAATGAACTTAATATATAAAAATTGGTTGTTGATTTTAACACTTGGGATGTGAAAAGTGATTTTCGTAAAATATGTATTAATGAAAAATAAATAGATTAATAAATAAATAAATGAATATAAACAAAACAAAAAAAAACAACAGCTACAACAAACAACCCCCCCCCCAAAAAAACCCCCCCAACAACCTTGTGCCAAATTTGTGTTCATTGTTTTTCGTTCTCAGCAAGGAACACGATTTTTGCATCTTTCTTGAATTAACAATTTCTCTGAAATAGTTTATAAAATAGCTTTCTATTGAAAAAGATCAATATGAAGTCTTGGAGAAATCAAATTTGAAATCTCGTAAGATTCACAAAAAAAAAAAAAAAAAACGCGCAAGAATAATCATTTGGAGAACGAATTTTCTTGGAAATTTTGTAACGGTCCCTAAATCAAGTTTTTCACGAAATCTAGAAATAGAAAAAGATCAACGTATGTCATAATCTCAAAAAATATTTTTTTCTATTTTGCTGTCAAAAAATTTGTCTGAATACCAACCGTCTCCTCCTATACTGCAGCAATCCAATAGTAAAAGTGGTGGGATCTAATATACCATCAGAATGGATAGAATTTTATACACCATCAAAAAGAGGTAAGGACTAATATGCTACGAAAACGACGTGTGGTTTTATATGACTGCAGTTCAGTCCACAGGAGAGAGGTAAAACACCCGTCGATGAGTATCCTAGATATGACACTAAACAATTTGATGGTGAAGATCCAGTCCTGGAGCTTTGGGGAATGCAGAGTACCCCTTCATTGCCATTACTCTCAAGCCTAGTAGGACCTAGTGTGGTTGTTCTTGTCAGAATCACATCTATACGTCAAGTAGAGCTGTTTAATCAGTTACTATATTTGAAACCATTCAACTGTATGCAAACAAATGATGAATATTGGATTGAATTATTAGTATTTGATAGAAATCCTCGAAATATTTTTACTGTATGCAAACAGAACTATCAGTGTTACATAGCAATACTTGAAACCATTTAACCGTGTGCAAACAATCAATAATAATTTTATTGTGTACAAACAAATGGACCTAATATGCAATCAAAAAAGAGACGGAGTCATATATCACCAGAAAGAAGTAGCTGTCTTTAATGCTATCAAAAGGATGGAATCTTATATACAATTAAAGATGGTTTAAGAGGTTAGGGAATCATGTTCATTGTAAGTTATTATTTACATCTTTTGTGTTGTTTGTGAAGAGTTTTTTTTCTCCACACGTTCTTATCAAATATAAATGATTTTTAAATAGTTCTAGTTGGGATGTGACCCTATAAAGTATTACAACTCCTGGTTAAAGAAAACCTGGGGGTAAGGCCAAAGAAAGGTTACACAACTCTTCGCAGATTTATATCAGATGTAGTTTAGTGTTATACTCAGGACACCCATTTTTTTTTTTGGGCGGGGGATGAGTCTTAAACCTCTTCAAGGGATAAAGTTGGCATATTCTAAGCTTTGCCACAGGGTGTTGTTCAATTTTGTGTTTTACTTTAATATCATATTATTTTTGTTCTTTTTAAAGGTTCTGACTTTTTAAAGATCCAGACTTTGATTTTAGTCATAAATAAAATAAAACAGGAAAAAAACCTACATGTAAAATTTCCCAATGACAGATTTAAGCCCCCATCTCCTACTCACCCTTGATTTTTCACTTGTGGCGACTGGCCGTCGAGGGTCGATAGAAAAATTATAAGAAATGATAAGCCAGGGAAGTAGCCCCCGCAGATTAATGTGGGTATCTTAGTGAGAAGATGTTGAAAAGTGTCCGTTCGCTTATCACGGCAAATTACAAAGATATTCAAGAAACCATTATCACTGTTATATCTTAAATGTAAAAGAATGTCCTGCGATAATGAAGAACTCCTGGTGTTTTAGCCGTGTCTTCTTCCGATCATCGCAAACATTAATCAATTATACCGATGACAATATCTGCAATGATCTCTCTTTCACAATTCTTTGCAAAACCAGCTGGAAATATTGTGACTTGAGAATAATATGTTATGGCCTGTTTTCTTTTAAAAATGTTTGTGACGTTGGAAATTCGATGAACGGATGCGAAAAAGGGCCGACTTGGCATGAAAGTTAAACCTCCCCTAAATTTTAAGACTCTTTAAGATTCTTTAAGAACTGTTTTCATTCATTTGCATAACTAAAGATATCAAAATTCCAAGTAATACGGCGCTAGAATCCGTTGACTGTATCCTTTGCTGAGGAGTAAGACGCTGATGCCATAAATTGCATCTGAATGTGAGGCTCCAGTTCTGGAGTATGGAGAACCTCTTCATTACCATTACTCCCAGGTCCACTCTGACTCGTAGTGGTTGAACATATTCGATTCCCATCTATAGGTTAAATGTATCTTTTCAAATGTTATTCGGATTCGATAGGACCATGTGCAAAAAAAAAAAAAAACTTTTCAGAAACAACTATAAAAAATATAAATATGAACGTACAATGAACGCGATTTTCTAACTTCTCGGGATGAAATAACCCTAGACGAGTTGTCATGCCGTAAAAAATCAAACAATCAAATGAGAAGTCGAAAATATGTAAACTCGAAATAAGACTTTCAAGAAGTTAAGGATTTTGCGGGTCGTAAGAAATGGCGCTATTTCCATATTCCAAAAGATGGTGTGATTTCCATCTTCCAAAACACATCCAAATTAGTCGCGATAAATAACGAGCAAAAAAGTAAGCAAAAAAAAAAAAAGAAGAAAAGATTTCGGTACCATTGACCAATTAATTTGTGTATCTTTCGGCGTCTTTTGGTAAAGCTATGTTAGTAAAAAACTTTTTTTTATTTTCAGGAAAGAAATATTTTTCTATCCAAAGAAATAATAGAACTTGAAATATTTTGCTGAAACAACATTGTTAACCAAATGAAACCAAAAGAAAAAGGTTTTGTGCAAATCGCAACCGTAAATATTCGGGTTCCATATTCACTAATCTTCGAAATTGGAGCCTTTTTTTTTTTACCTTTTGCAATTTTACTATAAGTATGTATTTACTCAATTCCTCTACAGAGGACAGAATGTGACACAAGGTCATTTTTAAAGCGGGGTAAAGAGTTTTTCTTCTCCAAGACTAGTTACCTAAAGAATGCTAAAGAAATAAAAAGGCCCTACTATTTACCCTTAGCTGAGGGAGGGATGATAAGAGATGAATTCATGATTTTTCTGAGTGAAGTGAAGGCAAACAGCCACATCCAGGGTTTGAACTAGGATCGACGATTCCATTTCATACACTGATAACCGTAACGCAAAGAGCACCCCAGTAGGTAGACGCACAGTCTGTAAAAAAATGGTAAGCCTATGGAATCCTCTGACTTCTTAATTAACACCTCCTTGTCTGGCTACTGTGATTTATAGGTTAATTACAAACTATAAACTGGTTAGTCCGCCATACTTGACCGATGCTGTGGAAACACCGATTGAAAACAATAAAGAGATTCTTGTCTATGTTATTCTCCGGCGTTTTGTTATCGTTTTCAAAACGTTTCAGTCGCTGTCTATCCGACCTTAAATATTTGTCGCCACTAGTAACCTTTCTAGAATATTATGGATCAAACAAAGGGTGTCATTCAACATTTCGAGAAGGTTATCAATTGTAACAGATATTTGAAGAAAGACCGCAGATTTTACCACAGAAACATAAAAAACATGACAAACCCACAGAAAGTGCTTCGAAAGACTCAGTGTTGAATAAAAAGATGAAGAAACTAATCAAAACTCATAAAATATGTGTAATGATTTTTCAAATATCTAAATGAGTAGTTGTGTGTCATCAGGTCTATCTCCTCCATTGTATCCATATCAGCGTTGTTACTTTAGAGGAACGATTACCATCTCTTGTTTAATGAGACAAAAGCGAACACGTGATCAAATCTAGCTTCGTTTTTGTTATCAGCTTCCGCGCGTTTTATTGATACAAGGCGATGACGAAAGTGTAAACAAACGAAGACGGTTGGAGAATAACATGGTCGAACTATTAGTTGATGACAGCATTCGAATGAAACCAGGTCGACTTTCGGTGATTTTCATCCAATTCCATTTAGAAAAAAAATTTGGTATTAAATCAGTCCAACTTAAAAAAAGAAATGAAATCATAAAAACAGAAACAAGTTTAAAAGAAAGAAAAACACAAAACAAGAAAAGCAAAAAAACAGCAAAATCTAAGTCACCACAAAAACAACAACAAACAAACAAACAAAACAGAAAAAAAGCCAAAAAGCAAACAAAAACAAACAAACAAAAAGCTAACAGATAAACAATAAAAATTTTAAAAAGTAAAAGACAAAACAAAACAAAAAGAACGAAAAAAAAAAAATGAAAAAGACTATATAACAAAAAACGAAACAAGCAAATAAACCAAAAATAAAAAGAAACATACAAAAACAGCAACAACAAAAGACAAAAGAAAAAACGAAAAAAAAAAAATAACCCCACAAAAAAACCCATTAAAACAAAACAAAAAACAGTAAAATTTCCTTGCGAAATTGAAAAGAAAGAATTTGTTTTATCGTCTCAAATCTCAAAAGAAAGAGTTTTTAATTTCCCTCCCATTATTTGATAAATGAATATTCCGTTATATTTATTTTGGTTATTTTAAAAATATTTTTCAGCCTTTTTAGTATCTCTAAAATTTTAAGATGAAGCAACGTATTTGATAACGCATAAGACTTCACATTTTACATTTGATCCACAATAATAATAATAATAATAATAATAATGCGCAACCCAGAGAATGAGATATAGAAACGTCTCTGGGATTTTGAGATACAAACGGATCTCCTAATCTTAGCCAGATGACCAGACCGAATGATAGTAAAAAAAAAAAAAAAAGAGCCTGCTGAATAGTGGACTTTGCTGACCTGGCAGATCACAGAGGGAAAATAAAAGAAAGAGAAAAGAGAGATAAGTACCTAGACCTTGTTTGAGAACTAAAAAAAACTATGAAACATGAAGGTAACGGTGATACCAATTGTGGTTGGTGCACTTGGCACAGTCCCCAAAGGAATTGGTAAAGGGACTGGAGGACTTGGAAATAAGAGGATAAGTAGAGACCATCCAAACTACATCATTATTAAGATCGGCCTGAATACTGGGAAGAGTCCTGGAGACCTGAAGAGACTTGCTGTCACTCAAACTCCTATGAGTCTCCAGCTAACGTTGGGGTGAAAAACTCTCAAGAAGTAAATAATAATAATGAAAAAAAAAATAATCTGACAACCAGACCTTATGATAGTCAATAAAAAAAGAGAACCTGCCGAATTGTGGACATTTCGGCTGAGCTCTGGGTAAAACTGAAGGAAAGCGAAAAGACAGACAAGTAACTAGAACTTGCTAGTGAACTGAAAAAAATATGGAACATGAAAAAGACGGTAATAGGTGCACTTGGTACAGTCCCCAAAAGATTGGTACAGAGACTGGAGACTCGGAAATAAAAGGATATGGGGAGATCATCTAAACAAAATCATTGTTGAGATCGGCCTGAATACTAAGAAGAATCCTGGAGACTTGAAGAGACTTGCTGTTACTCAAACTCCAGTGGAAAACCATCAGCTAGCGCTGGTTTGAAAAACTCTCAAATGAGTAAAATAATAATAATAATAATAATAATAATAATAATAATCAGAACGTTCGCAGAAAACGAGACCTACAAATACTTAGGAATCTTAGAAGTTGACACCATCAAACAAGTGGAAATGAAAGACAAAATTTAAAAAGAATATCTCAGGAGAACTAGAAAACTACTCGAGACAAAGCTTTCTAGCAGGAACCTTATCAAAGGAATAAATACTCGGGCTGTATCCTCGTTAGATACTCGGGACCCTTTCTCAAGCGGACCAGAGATGAACTTAGACAAATGGACCAAAGAACTAGAAAACTAATGACCATGCACAAGGCATTACATCCCAGAGACGACGTCGACAGACTATATGTATCAAGAAAAGAGGGAGGAAGAGGACTTGCCAGCATCGAAGACAGCGTTGACACATCGATACAACGACTCAAAGACTACATAAAAAAACACGAACGAGGACTGATTACGGCCATCAGAAACAATACTGACAACACGATAGATAACAGAATGACAATAACTAGGAAACAAAAATGGGAAGGAAAACAACTCTGTGGGCGTTTTAACGACTAATAAACAACATCTCACACGACAAAACCTGGACGTGGCTAAGAAAAGGAAACTTTAAGAGAGAAACAGAATCTCTCCAGATGGCAGCACAAAACAGCGCCATAAGAACCAATCATATAAAAGCGAAGATAGATAAGACGCGACAAAACACAAATGTAGGCTATGTGGTGACAGGGATGAAACCATCAATCACATAATAAGTGGATGCAGCAAATTGGCACAGAAGGAGTACAAGGCTAGACACGACTGGTTGGGCAAGGTGATCCACTGGGAAATGTGTAAGAAATTTAAATTGACCATACGAACAAATGGTATATGCACAATCAAGCACCTGTCCTAGAAAATGACACACACAAATTCCTATGGGACTTTGACATACAAACGGATCACCTAATCTCGGCCAGAAGACCAGACCTTATAATAATCAACAACAACAACAACAACAACAACAAAAATTTGGAAAATTTTCGACTTTGCTGTCCCGGCTGACCACAGAATAAAACTGAAAGAATGTGAAAAGAAGGATAAGTACCTCGACCTTGCTAGAGAATTGAAAAAGCTCTGGAACATGAGGGTGACGATTGTACAAATTGTGATTGGTGCTTTGGGCACAGTAACTAAATGATTATTTAAGGGCCCGGAGGACTTGGAAGTTGACGGACAAGAAGAGACCATTCAAATGGCGGCAATATTGAAAACGGCCAGAATAATGAGAAGATTCTTGGAGACTTGAGGAGACTTTCTGTCACCCCAACTCCAGAGAAAAACCATCAGCGTTAGCTGATGTGAAAAACTCTGAAGGAATAATAATAATAATAATAATAATGATAATAATATTGAATTTAACGTTGGTAAAGTGTAAGTCTACGACATCGAAGTAAAGATAAGATATTTCAATTTCGCATATAAAATCTGTCCGATATTTTTAGGCATATTTTAACATGCAAAATGGACCTTATATGCCATCCGTGATATATTCATTCTTGTACATATTTTTTTAACAACTTTTTTTCTCATGAGTTTTTAATTCTATTATGGCGTTCCGACCTAGAAAGTTCTCGTTCAAAGCTCTGATATGAAATATTTTGGGATGGCTATCGTTATCTTGAATATTCTAAACACAAAATTTTGAACAATATTTTCTTTGATCCTTCTCACTTGTGTCTTCATCTTTGTTGCTCTTAATACATATTTTCAGTCAATCACTTTTTTGACCTTTCTATATTATTTGGAGATCTATGAGTTTTCTGGAAGGCTGAAACGAATTTTTTCTCATCAGCCCCGTTAATCAAAGGCCAACCATTGTATGCGTTCGACTTATATATTATGAGTGTATGCGACACATATTTTTTTTTTTATCTCTTAGATCTTGATATAATCTGGCTATGAAAGTTTATTTATTTTCTCATTGAAAAAGTTAAGAAAAGAAAATAATTGTGATTGAAAAGAAGTGTAAAATATTTCTATTTATTTATCCCCCCCTCCCTTCGACTATAAGCAGGATGCAGCACTAGGTCAATTTTTAAGTGGAGTATAGCTGGTTTGAAATAAGAGAAGTGAAATGCAAGCAGCCTCAGCCAAGATTCGAACTCTCCGATTCTCTTTCCATCGACGAAACCATCACGTAAAATGCGCCTCCTCCAAATATTTGTTGGGTAAAAAACTAATTTTTAGTTTTTGTTTTAGTTGAATTGTGCTTTGGAGAGTTGATTTTTATATGAATATGGCTAATTCGGGTACCTGTTTTCCGTACAAAGGGATATTATCTCGCAGGATATTGATACTGGTTCCATTTGATACTAGTTGTTTCATAAATACATCTTGTTGGACAATAAAATAAGAACAAAAAAAAAAAAATGACAGAGTAGCTGTTTTATTTTATTCTATTCGAAAGCAACTCTGTGAGATAGAGGTCCTGATTTAGAACGACCCACGTCTAGATCGGGTTCCTTATCAATAGCTTTCGAATAGTGCACGCTTCCAACGCTCTGCAATCAGATGATAAATGTCTCTCCTTGTCTCGAGCTGATGACAAGCTCGACGCGGTAAAATGTAATCCATTAGAGCAGAGCCCAATCCAAATTGATAAAAACAAGTACGTTGTCTTATCTCGGAATTTGAGTCGTCGTCATCTTCTTCTCTCGCGCCAGGATTCTAATAGTCGCCATAATTTTACACTCCACAATTTCTTTTCTCTGATTTGCTTTTCTATTCCATACAGTATTCTCTCTGGTATCTTCATCTTTGTTGTTTTTAACACATTTTTTCGGTTGATGTATTTTTCGTCCTTCCTGTATTGTTTGAAATTTTATATTATTACCATTATCATTTCACCCCATGAGAATTTTCACACCAGCGTTAGCCTTTGGTGCTTAACAGGAGACTTAGTGACAGCAAGTCTCTTCAAGTCTTCGAGACTCTTCTAACTATTCTAGCTAATCTTAATTTTTTGTTCTGGATGGTCTTGATTCTTCTTCTGATCTTCAGTTTACCTAGTCTCTCTTTCCAGGCCTTGGATACCTTTCTTAGCGCGCCAACTACAATTGGTATCGCAGTCGCAACTATCATTTTCCACAATTCTTTTGTTCTCTAGCAAGATCTGGGTATTTATCAAATTTTACACTTTCTTTTATCTTCACTCGTTGATAAAATCTCCTGGTTGACAAGCTCTTTTCTTGATAACTAAGGTCTGGTCTTCTGACCGGAATAGGGTGATCCATTTGTATATCAAGGTCTCAGAAAATTTTATGGGTTTTATTTTTTTGGACAGATTCTGGTTTGTGCATTATTACTATCTTAGTTCTTCCGAATTTTTCACACCAGTTGTAACTGGTGTTTTTTTTCTGAAGACTGAAAGACAGTAAGTCTCCTTTAGTCTCTTGTAATCAAATCCTTTTTTTTCCAACTTTTATCTTTGTTTTTTTACACAGAGTTTTAGCTTATAAATTCATTTTTCTTCCTTTTTCACAATCGTTGTGGTAAAAACAACAAAATTGACGATAACATTATGAAAAACATATGAATTGATTTTTTTAAATGATTTTATTTAATTTCTACTAAATTAACTTCAATATAAGTTTCCAAGTGACGTAGCCTGAGTTTTCAAGCAAATCAGTAGTCGTTGTTAAGATGAGAAGACGAAAGAATAATTCATTACAAGTAACACATTCCTTCCAAAAAAGAACGTGTTAAACAAAGTTAATCACTTAAAAAAAATAATCCATTCCCATTAGAAGAAATTTATTAGAGTCGGAAGGGGAGGCTTTGACTTTCAACCGACAAGTCAAACCCTCAGCAAACACTGAACTAAATCATAACTTATATTAACTAAACTTTAATTTGGTGATATTATCACAGAGAGACGGGCACGTTTTTTCTATTAATTTGGAAAATTAGAATTAAAAATTTGATCGAAAAGAAAAAAAATCCCTGAAATCTTCGTTTCTTTCTTTATTAAAGTAAAAGTTGCATCAAAACTGGACATTTAAAGTCGCGTTTCCATATTCTGGTATTCGAGTTTTACAAGACGCTAACGAATTTATCAAGTACAAAAACACTTTCAATGGCTCACGAATGATATGCACATGGGTTTACAGTCATGGATGAAATCTTTAAGTAAGGCCATTTGGGATCTTTCTGACAGATTTTATATCTGAATTATACTGGGTGATTCTGAAAAAATTTGATATCCTTTGATATGTACAGGGTGTTTTAGAAAAAATGATATTATTTTGTTATCTAATCACCAATTCTCGTTCAAATAATCTCAAATTGCATGAAGAGAAACAACTCAACATTATATATTTGATATTTTAAGTTTTTTTTTTCTTTTCAGGTATTGAAATGTATATTCACTGGAAAAGACAAGGCGTTTAAACATAAAACAGTTGCAATTCTCTGGTTGGAGAATCTTGGAGTGAGAACTTAGGTGCACGAATTAAATAAATATATGTGGTGGTGATATCAATTGTAGTTGGTGCCCTTGGCCCCCAAAGGCCTGGAAAATAGATTGGGGAATTGGAGATCAAAAGAAGATTTGAGACTATTCAGACCACAGTACGGTTTAAATTAGAATAAGTTAGAATAATTAGGAGAGTCCTGCAGATCTGTGGAATTACTCAGATTTCAGTGAAAAAACAACCCGTTAAAACTGGAATAAAAAAACTCAAAAGTGAAAATAATTATGATGAAAACGAGAACACCAGAAGTCTGTACATTAAAAGTCTTCAGCCCATCCTGATCAAACTATTTAAAAAAT
The DNA here is from genome assembly GCA_963585895.1 of Sepioteuthis lessoniana. Classification (NCBI taxonomy): domain Eukaryota; kingdom Metazoa; phylum Mollusca; class Cephalopoda; order Myopsida; family Loliginidae; genus Sepioteuthis; species Sepioteuthis lessoniana. The sequence goes on from OY757908.1 coordinate 134,610,436, forward strand.
TCTATTTATGCAGTAAATATCTTTGTAGTGTCTGTTATTAGATACGGAAAAGTCATAGTAAAGTGAACTCATTGTAAGTTTGAGGAGTTAGAAGAGCATTTAAACTCCTGGTAATGCATGGTTTCTTATATCCCAAGAAAAGTGACAATCGACTCAATTTGATACGCTTTTGATATGGTAGAGGCTTAGTAAACAGCAAAGATCGCGCAGAAATCTAGTTTATTATTTGTTCTCACGTTAAAAAAAAAAACAACAAAAAAACAAAAACAAAAACAAACTCTTATAGTACGCAGCAAAGGATATGAGAACTAAGAAGGTAAAATATTGCATGAATAATTTGGGAAAAATACACAAGATGTGAAAAATCATGAGAGTTCATGGTCATGATTGAAATAAGGACACCTAAAAAGAGGTACAGGAGAAAGTGATTAATACGAACTCAATAAAATATACTTCATTTCATGAACAGCTCGAAATCTAGATTTAGTGGATATGGTCTAGAAAATGTAACCTATATAATAAGGTTTTGTGAAATGGTTGCTCAAAAGTAATATAAAAGATAGCGTGATAAGTCTGGTCAACATCTTCACTGGTTTCCCAGTAAGAAAATGTAGCAACAATATAACAAATAATACAGATATATTCCTTATTCAAGTTTGGGAGGAACATGACAGGCCAAAAATTCTGTAAAATTAAGATTTTAAAATCGACCGAAAATTTGAAAAATCTTGAAAATCGTCGTCCAGATTTCAGAATCCTTTACCGTAGCTCGTGAGAGGGATGCTGAATTATTAGTGTTGCTACTCTTGCTGATCAGAACATTGCAGTGAAAGAATTGGCAAGTACACTGCTCAACATCCCATTTGACTTTTTAACGTCATCAGAGATCATTAGTAATGCCATTGTTATAAAGGAGGGACAAATTCATGCCTTTTATAAACTAAAAAAAAAAAAAAAAGATCCTAGCAGGCACGACGAGTGTAATTTTTGTACGATGATTTCGATTTTTTAAAGCTGTTACCAACGACACAAAAATGTCGACCTGGAAGTTCAAATGACAAAATGTAAATTTTTTGGTTATTAAAAAAGAAACTATGAGAAATATTTTATTAAAAAAATGAACACATTCTTATTTCAAAGTTTATTTCATAAATGCATCAAGAAACTAATTTGTTTCTTCTTCGTCTTTTTTTTTTCCTTCTTGTAAGTTTTTCACATCAAGTTTTTTTTATTGGAGTCAGAGTGACAGCAAGTCGACCTCAAATTCCCTGGACTCTTTAAAGGATTCCAGCTGATTTTAGTTGTACTGTGTTTCGGATGGTTTCCCTCAGCCGTTTTTCAGGTTCTTGGGGTCTAGTCAAAGGGCACCAATTATGATTCATATTACTATCACTTTTATATTTCAACAATTTTTCAACTCTCACGAAGATCCGGTTAGGTGTTCAGTTTTTCACTTCCTTTTTTTCTTTAGTTCTCTAGTCTGGTGGAAAGGCAAATCTACCAGGTAACATTCAGATCTTCAGTGAATTGCTGCATTTTCCCCACAATGCTTATATATATATATATATATATATATATATTTATATATATATATATATATATATATATATATATATATACAAGCGTGTGTATTCATATTCATGTCGGTAAATCGGTCAGTCCATCGCCTAAAGATTGAAAAACATTTTTAAAATAATTTTTTTTATTTTTCTAGCTAATCTAATTTTTGTCAATGCACATTGATCGATCATTATACCATTATTTATATCATAAAATTCATCTTGTAACAAGGTTTCGAGATACTGATGTATTGGTCCCCTGTTGTATACATTTGTTCATTTCTAGGTTTACTCAGAGGTTAAGGCAGTTGCCTTTTGTGTCATCAATAATCTTTGTTCAATCCCATATAAAAGCCTGGATTTTGAATGGCTCAAAATACACGTCCTACCACCGTTCATCCAATTTTGACCTTGTGCCTTACTTAGCGCAGTTTCATATATCATTGGATTGTCTTAAGTAGGAAAAGAAAAAAAAGGACGAACAGCCAGCCAGTCTTGAACGAGGGCCAACAAGAGACAGTGGCGGGGTAGGCTAACCTCTTCTTCATCTCCGCTTACAGAATCAGTGATAAGCGGGTTCGTGTCGAAAGCCGGACCGATAGAGTGACGCCATGTTAATCCTTAGCCCAGAAAAAAAGCTGCTTTCGGTCTGAGAGGGCCGAGCGTCAATCAAAGCCAGTGTTCTCGGTCTGCATTGTAATTAGCCATTCGCTGTTCACCTTACAAACTGCTATCAGAATGCCTCTCTGTTGGCGGTGCGAAAGTAGAGAAGATTGTCTGGAGCCAGAAACGATACACTTAGGCTCCCGACTTGAAACAGTCGCCAGGGCCGAATTTAACAAGAAGTTTAGATGGGAAAAAAGTTTATAAGGAAAAGAATGGGAAAAAAGTTCATCAGGAAAAGAATAAAAAAGAAAGTTTTTTAAGGAAAAGAAGGAAAAAGAAAAAAAAAACGTTGGATGGGAAAAAAAGAAGGTATAGCGGAAAAAAGAAAGAAAAATATTCATAACGAAAAGAAAAAAGAGAGGAAAAAAAAGAAAAGAAAAAAGTTTATAAGGAAAAGCGAGGAAAAGAGGAAATAGGATAGCATATTACCCGTAAAAACAGTCGGGATTTCTGTCAAAAGTAACTGCGCTTCTCTGCCTGGAATCAATGAATCACTTCTCGGTTTTCAGCCGATGTCGCATCTATGTGCTTTGCCAAATTATTTTCAACTTGATTTTACTAGTGTGTCTAAGCAGCGGTACTCTTGAGTAGTGGATACGTCACTTACCTTGATGTTGGGCGTTCGAAAAGAGGCCGTGTTCACTTGTTAATTTTTAGAAATCTCTTTGCTTTAGAGTGACAGATGTTACGGACAGAGAAGCATATATGTATATATATATATATATATATATATATATATATATATATATATATGCAGAAAAAGTTCAACTGTTCATAATTACGTATGTATTTAACCCCCCCCCGTTCCCCGTCATGGGCAGGATGTAACACAAAGTCAATTTTTAAGCAGCTAAAGCTAGTTTGAATTCAGAGTTTTTCTCCTAGACGAGTTGCCTTACTAAGGCTAAAGAAATCAGCCAGCAAGCCAGCCAGCCAGCCCTGCAATTTACCCATTGCTAGAAGGCATAGATGTATTCATACCTTTTCCAATGGCAATAACGTCAAGTGAAATGCAATCAGCCTCATCGAGGATTTGAACTCGAGTCGTCGATTCCATCTCCAACAATGGTAAACGTTTTGATTAAGCATCCACACCAGCGTTTGACGGTGTGTTTTGGCGGGGTACAAAATAACCAGGCAATCAGTAGCTAATCCAGATGATATAGTTATTTACTAAGCTTAGCCTAGTTGTGGCAAGAAAAAAAAATTATTGAACTCCCAGTGAGAATCAAATTCACTAACAATAGTCTGCTAATCTAACTTGCTAACCTTGACACCTCGTGAGGTGCCCAAGATATTATTGCACTTCTAAAATGAGCACCTGTCATTTGGTAAGAATGCACTGGCATCCTCAATTACAGTGAGTTTCGAAAATCAGAGATGTTCGGGACTCAGGAAATGAAGTTCAAACTCTTTAAGTCAAATTTAAGGAAGTAGATCCTCACTGGGTGCTCCATTATTAAGGCTACGTTTCGTCAATATCTACATTTTCTTTTTATTATGTAATATTTTTCATTTAATTTTGAATATTTATCAACTTTCATTTCTCAACCACTTCCACTTTAATATAAAGAATCTCTTAACCATTTGACAAGAAAAGAATTCACGTCCAATCGCTTGCGAGACAATCATGACATTCGCTGCACCAAAAAATCAGACATAAAAGAGTCAATATTTACTTAACAAATAATATGTACAATAGTGATTGCAGCAGCAGCAGCAGCAGCAAAGCCCTTGGTTGGACAATCAATCTCGAAGAAGGAAAACTCTGAATTTAAAACAATTTAAATCTGTTTAAAAATTGACCTTGTGTCACATCCTGCCTGTAGTGAAGAGGTTAGGTAGATACACACCACTAATGCAGGGTGTCCCAACAGTACCTCCCGATACTGGTTTAATTGATTTTCCAGCATTGTGTAAGAGTACTAGATCTATGCCAGTTGTAGCTTCTGTCCGAATTTGGAACTCCTTAATATGTGGTCTCTGTTTTGTTCATGACAAGTGTAGTCTGGTAGGCTGAGGCTGAGCGCTGATCATTTCTTCCACCTGGTCAGCAGAGCTTAGAATACATCGACTATATACCAAGCAGAGGGGTAAGATCCCCTCTCCCCGCCCAAAAAGGAAGTATCCTGGGTATGACTCTAAACAAATTTAAGAAAAAAGTTTTCAAAAAATATATCACTTGAAGTCATGAGAAGCAGCATGGTTGATGTGAAGTAAAGTGGATGTATTCAAAGTTGGGTCAACGGTGGGCCTCACCAGATGTTGGGTGGAAGAACTTTACAGGTCAACAGCTAGGGTGGGGTGCCCTTTGATTTCTATGTCTTCCAATCCTTTTACCAAACGTTTGGAAATTGTTCCGAACGCACCAATCACAAATGGTATCACCGTTACCATCATGTTCCATTGTTTTTTTTTTTTTTTTTTTTTTTTTCAGTTCTTTGGAAAGGTAATTATCTCTCTTTTTGCTTTCTTTGATTTCACTCTGTGGTCCGTTGAGACGGCAAAATTCGATATTTGGCAGGCTTCCTCTTTTTTTCTTTTTCTTTTTTTTTTTTTTTTTTTGATTATCACGACTCGGTCTGGTCGTCGGGTTGGATATAGGGGATCTGTTTGTCTCTCAAAATCCAAGAAAATTTTATGCATCTCATTCTCTTGGACATATGGTCAAATTTAAATTTCTTGCACAATTCCCAGTTGATCATCTTCTCAAACCAGACATGTTTAATCTTAAACTCTTTTTGCACTAATTTGCTGCATTCCCTTATTGTGTGATTGATCGTTTCGTCTCTGTCACCACATAATCTACATTTGCTATTTTGTTGCGACTTATCTATTTGTGCTTTAACATAGTTGGTCCGTATGGCGTTGTTTTGTACAGCGATTTGATGAGATTCATTTTCTCTTAAGGTTTCTCTTTCTTAGTCATATCCAAATCATCTTGTATGAGATTTTGCCAGTTTATCGTTGAAATATTCATACAGTTGTCTTTTTTTTCTTTTTGTTTTTCTTATTTCTGTTTCCTATTTATTGTTGTTCTGTTGTTCTTTACGTTGCCTGCGTTGTTTCTGGTCGCTGTGATTAGTCTTTCTTTGATATTTATTTTTATGTATTCTTCAAGTTCTCGTGTCTTTAATGCTAGCGAGTACTCTTCTTCCTTTTTCTTGACACATACGTGGTGCCTTCAATAAGTTTCCAGACTTTTTTTTACAGGTATTTAAAATTATCGTAGACTCTTGAAAATTCAGTATGTTATTGATATACATCTTATGAGATGACTGACCAATTTTTATGATTTCAGATTCAAATCAACAGCTACAGCAGCAACTGGAATACACCCTACTAAAGCCTGATTGTCACAGCTGGTGAATTTCAAAAATGCAATCTCGACGTGAGGACACTTTAGAAGAACGATATGCAATAATTTGTTTCAAACTGGGAAAAATGCCACAGAAACGTATGGAATGCTTCAGACTGCTTTTGGAGCATCTTGCATGAATCGAGCATCAGTTTTTGAGTGGCATAAGAGATTCAAGGAAAGCAGGGAGTCTGTAAGGGATGATGAGAGGTGTTGGAGGATTAAGGAAGTCAATACACCAGAGTTGATTGGCCAAAGGGTTAGGGTTAGGCTTAGGGTTACTATGTTGAGGTTTTAAGGGAATTCAGGAAGTGATTCCGTCGGAAGAGGCCAGCACTCTTCAAATCGGGTCACTGGTGTCACGTGGTCTGCCACTGAGAGGAGAGAAGTAAGATCCATTTCCCCTACCCTTCGGTGTTTGAATTAACAGGCCTCAAAGATTGACCGTTAAAAGAAGGATATGAATAGAGGTCAATTCCTTGCGGCTGAAGTAACGAATCCAGTTAGAATGTAGGTCAAGCTATCTGCACTCCATAACCCCAACAGGTTGGATAGAGAAAGAGATATAGAGGTCATGAGAGTAGCCCGAATGAATAGCATGACAGGGGGAGGTGGAGGAAGAAGAAAGAGGCCAAATGATTGGCCAGAACCCTAAAGCCGGAAGTAGTACCCTCTTCGTCAGAAGAAATAGGAATAAAGAATTCAGTTTTTAGGACGGAGGTCGCCGTGAGAGGACGTGTGATCTGATGTCAAAACTCCGAGCGAAGCAGAACCGAGTTTCAGGACAGCAGTTGGCGTGACAAGATGTGTTGAAACTGTCGCCGAAACTCCGGGGGAAAGCGGAAAGAATCTTGGACAAGAAGATAACCGGTGCCTTCAAGCCAAGGTCCACAGAATCCCGCTATCCCGTGAAAGAAAAGAAATCTCAGAAGAAACCCGTCGAAAAAGCTAAGTAAACCTTAAAACCGTTTTCTCCATCCACCCTTCCTAAGTATTGCAATTAGATGCTCTCTCTCTCTCTCTCTCTCTCTCTCTCTCTCTCTCTCTCTCTCTCTCTCTCTCTCAATTTAAAGAAAGAAGAAAGAAAGGAAAAAGGAAGAAAGAAAGACATTTGTATTTGATATTGTCTGCTGGTAATATAGCCGGCATCTTAAATATTTATTTAGTCTGCGCGTATTAAAAACCTTATTATGTTTTAAAAGTCCCCTCGTATCGAAATTTATTCGTTGTATTGTTTGCTTATCGAGTTGCCTTCTTTTGCATATTCCTTTTCAGCTTCATTCGCTTCAATTTATTCTCGCTAAATGTTCCACTCGCCTTTAAAAGTATTACACGAGAAATTGGAATTATCGACTACAAATAGTAATATCTTATCTCAACCTAGAGGCCCATATCTTCCGTTATCCTGGGGTGTTAGGAAGACGAAGTGGCTAGTGGGTGTGTGTGTAACGTGAGATTTGGAAACCCCTTGCCAGCGGCGGTCAGTCTAGCCCCAAGTTAACCCCCAAATTATCTGCCAGTTCCCATATGCCCGAGAAAGGACACTTAACTAGGGCTTATTTTGCGATGGATCAAGTGCCAGACTGCCCCGACTTCACACGTGCGAAAAATAAACTCCCGTCCTGGGAGTGATATTTCTGGCACCGTCACACTGGCATTTCCACCAGGACAATGCACCAGTCAACAACTCCATCCTTGTAACAGACTATTTGACCAAGATGGACATCAAGACAGTTCCTCACCCTCCCTATAGTCCAGCCTTGCTCCTTGTGACTTTTGCTTATTCCCTAAGCTCAGAGGCTGTTGTTATGAGACAATTGAGGAAATGAAAGAGGCTGTGACGCAGGTCATTGACACGCTCACACAAGAGGACTTCCATGGGCCTTCCAGAAGTTGTTGGAACGGTACAACAAGTGCATTGTAGCAGGAGAAGATTACTTCGAAGGGGACTAGAGTTTCATGTGTGTACTATCAATAAAAGTGTCTATACGAAAAAAAGTCTGGAAACTTATTGAATGATCCTCGTCCAGCCGGGTCTCTATGTCATCTCTTGACTGTAAGGTCTTATGCATCATTATCATTCTTTTTCTACTCAGGTCCATTTTTTTTTAAGTTCTTCCTTCGTCCATTTTAAAAATAGTCCCAAGTATCTTACAAGGGGGACAGTCCAACTGTTTATCCCTTTGATGAGATTCCTACCGTAAAGCTTTGGTTTCGAGAAATTTTCTCGATCGCCTGAGAAATTGAAGAGAAAATTTTTTTCTTTAATTTCAACCGATTTGATGGTGTCCGCTTTCAATATTCCCAACTATTTGTAAATTTCTTTTTCTCTGAGCGTTTTGATATTTTTATTGATTTTCTAGTTCTATTCTTTGTGTTGTTTGTGCTTTTCCGCTTCTCATTATTAACATGACATTTTTAATGCTAAATTCCATCCCTATTTCCGGACTGTATATTCTTATTCTTTGTATAAGTCTCTTATTCTTTTTAATTTTTTGAAAACAAATTCATGTCTTCTATGTACATAAATGGTTAATCTTTTCTTTCGTGTTAGTAAATTTGTAACCTCCTGTGCATTTTCTAAGTATGTAAGTTGAGTGGCATCATCCCTATTACAAATAGTAATTGTGATAATGCATCTCTCTGGAAGATACCTATCAGGATTTTCACCTTTTCTTTCTTTCTTTCTTTCTTTCTTTCTTTCTTTCTTTCTTTCTGTTTTTTTGTTAAACTAGCTCTGGAAATTTATTCACAGTTTCGCAACATTTTTTTGTTGTTGTATTGGAATTCCAAAAAATAAGAAATGTTTTTAATATTTAGAAAGGTAAAAATGCAATTAAAAATGTGTTTATAAAGAAAACACTTTGAATAATCGATCGAATTAATCCGTGCATTTTGATAAGAACCAAATGATTGGTTAATTGATTGAATGATTTTTAACGGCATGTCAACCCTTTCATTTTTTGTGTAGAGATTGTATGGAATGTTCTTGTATCGTTGTTTCTTGAGAGGCCTTTTTTTTTGCACGCGATCCCATCGAATACGGATAACTTTTGAACAGATATTTTTGACCCTTTGACCCCCACAGATAGGAACCCTGTCATGTACAACCCCTACGGATCAGAGTGGACCTAGGGGTAATCGCAATGATGGAGTTTCTCTACATTTCCAGAACTAGAGCCTCACCATTAGATGCAGTTTAGTGTCATACTCAGAACACCCCTTTTAGGGTGGGGGTCTTAGCCCTCTGCAGAGGACACATTCAGGATATTCTTAGCTCCACCGATAAAGTCGAAGAATGGAATGAAGACGTAACTCGAGAATAATCAACATTATAAAAAGTTGGAAATAGCAAACCATTTTCAAAATATCTCACGAGTTGAAAATCATTTTCACCGTCTTAGCTCTATGTAAGTCGCTTTGGCGTATAGATTCTGTATTGTGATTTGCTATTCAAACACAGCGATGATGTTCTGTTTATAAAACAAAATGTGAACAACGATTTAGAATGGATACATTACAACTATTTGTTATGCAACGGATCGTGGAACAAGTGAAATGGCCAATCTTCATTTAAAGAACGTGATGTTTGGTGATATAATGAAACTAGAAGGGGTCTTTTACTTAGAACCTTTTACGGGGAACTAAACAATGGATTCAAACAATTACTGCTCCCAATGAAATCACATGAAGTCAGTGTTCTAAATTATTTTCTAAAAAGGCGTAATATTCCACCTGAATGATAGTTTCGCTTGAAGTTTTCATTCCTCTAATTTTTTCATCTTCGGATTTTCATTTGCTTCGGTTTTTACAGAGTTTTAGGAATACAATGTCATTATATCCCTTACATAATTACCATGTCCGTTAGGAGCCTCATAGGGTGTAATCTAAACGAGTTAGAGTTCATTTGTTTTCACACAAATGGTTTCAAGTTGTGCTACTTAACACAAGTAATTTTATTCAAAATTATTCATTTGTTCAAATGTTTTCAAGTATTGCTATCTCTGCGCATTGATCCTCAGCCACCGCCTTTTAGCTCATTTAAGATAAAATAGGGTTGGGTGCTTGTTTGCCATAAGAGCAATTTGAAGAATGAATTCGAGACAATCGTATAGATGCTAAGGTTTGACATGACCAGCCGATTGATTGGATCGGACCCCGCCGACCGTCCGTCTGGCTAAGTATGGACTCATGTGGAGGGTTGTAGGTCACGTGACCACTTTAGTTGCCGAATCAGAAATTGATGAATATGTTAGTCAATAAATTGAATGTAAAAAAGTAAAGATAATATATTTTTTACAATTACTTAATAAATAAAACGACGAATTTTTAACATCAGCCAATATATTATTTGTTCTAAGATTCAGACAATAAAGATGTGATAATAAGTTTGTATACATCTACTGTTTGGAAAATTATATATGTATCTCCAACAAAGATTTTACCAGATAACAATCATAAATTTAGACATATCGACGAACTTTAAACATGATCAAAGAATAGTACAGAAAATCATAGAATTACCTCATGATATCACGAAATTTTGCTGATTCTCCAAAGTTTACTAAATAACAAATAATACATGTGAATTCAGCCTTTGTCTATTCTTAGAAACTTTTAATAGATTTATTCTCTTTGGGAAGTTTAGTCTGGTAAAACTGAAATTGTTGGCGATAAATACTTGACATTCCACTTCTGAAGGAAATACATTTTTTCGTTTGCAAGATTTTCTGCATTCTTCCTGCTCTAAGCGTAACGTTTTCTGTCGTAGGAAATTGACACGGCGATCCGAGTTCAAACCCTGGATGAGACTCCTTGCATTTCACATCACGTTAATACTCTTAGGAAGGCCACTAATCAATTTTTTCGCTAACTATAGGCAAATAGTAGGGTAGACTAGGTAATTTAGCCTTAGTAAAGCAATCAGTTTAGGGGAAATTAAACCAGCTCTACTAATTGAGCATGTGTTGAATCCTGCTGGAGGTAGTAATTTACTTGGCTTTTTGCTTAGATGTGGCACAAGGCCATATAAATGGGGCACCCAATGAGACTCGAACTCACCCGTGTAAGTTTGCTAGTCTAGCTTGCTAACCATTACGCTACCCGAGGCGCCGAATCCTGCTGGAGGTAGAAGAGTTGGATAGATAAAAAAGATGAGTGGACTGGACATCTCTGTAATGGTCTCGTTTTTGGACGTAGTGAATGTAGACTTTTTGTCGGTTTAATTTGTGTACATCTAAAATAATTTCTGACCCCTAAATATTAAATACTGCAGCCAGTTTTGTAAAAGAGTAAATTACTATATATATATATATATATATATATATATATATATGTGTGTGTGTGTGTGTGTTTGTGTGTGTGTGTTCACTAGAGAAGTATCTGGTCCATGCCCGGACAAAAATTTTTTTATGAACCCCAGTTCGTGAGATAGAGAGTGGGGGTGGGGAAAAGAGCAAGCAAAGAATCAAAAATATATCCTTATTTTTAGTTGAAAGATTTTGTCTATTAATTTAAACAAAATTATTCTTTATGTTATGGTTTGTATTTTTCTTTTTATCATTTTTTTTATTTACATTTAAAATGATATATAAAAATATGTAACCCTATATTGGTGAAAGGTTTCAAATATTTTCATGGTTTTTTAGTGGTGAGGGATCACCATTTTTTGGTGGTGAGGGATCACATATTTTTTGGTGGTGAGGGATCACGTATTTTTTAAGTAATTAGTGCTCAGTTACAGAACAATTTTTTGTTAATAATTTTCGAAAAAGCAGCCAAGTTTTAATCTAAAATTTTATTCAACCTCTAAAACCATAAAAAAAATCCTAGAATTCATGTATTGTAGGGTTCTTTTATTATAGGAATTTATTTTGTTTTCATCTAAAATATTTTAAAAATGTAACCCTAAACTCGTGACTTGTTTGAAACATTACTATAATTTCATTTTTCTAGACTTTTTTAAAAATATGGCAAAAATGTAAATTCAGTTCTTAATTGCTTGGTGAGTAACAATGATAAAAATGTTATCCGTTTAATTTCTTTTCTTTTCTACCCTTTAAAGTTTAGCAATAAAATGAAGCAAAAATGAAAGATGTGTCCTTATTTTTTAGTAGAAAATTTCATGTGTTAATTCAGATAAAATGTATTTGTTTATTCTATAAATATCTTTTTTCTTTTAAAAATTTTTTTTTAGTGTTACTGATTAAAAAATTGATATATTTTGTTCAAAGAAATCTGAAAAGTATTCGTTTAAAAATCAGTTTTTGAGTTATCAAAAGACAATAGTTTTGTTTACTGTTTTTACTTTTTTATTCTGTAAAAATCTTAACATTATAAGGAGATGCAATAAAAAGGAGCTAAGAAATAAAAATGTCCTTTCAATAAAAAGAAGTTAAGAATTAAAAAAATATAAAATTTTTCGTATTACAATTTCTTTTTTACCTCATATTTAAAATAGTATTTTAAAGTTTGAAACTTAATATCACAATTTTTCTAGTTCTCCTAAAAATTAATTTTTCTTTCTTTTCTACATTTAGAACTAAATTAATGAAACAATGATTTTTGGGAAAAGTATTGAATTCAAATTTTGCCAACTGAATTTGTATAATATTTAAAAATGGTGAGACTTAAGAAGAACAGAAGAGTTGCATATACATTTTTACTTATGAAAAACTGCGAAGAGTTCCACGAATCGATTGATTTTTAATTGTTGAATTGTATCATTTAATCATTAAAAATCCAAAACTAAATTTTGTACTTTTCCTTATAAATATATAACAGTGTACGCGAGATTTTAATGGTCAATGATATCTCTTTTTTGAGTTATTAGTGGACATGTACATACCAAAATAGATACGATTCCTTTATATATATATATATATATATATATATATATATATATATATATATATATATATATATATTTGTGTGGAATGCCGAAGTGACAGAAAATGAGTAAAACTGTTTCAAAATGTTTTAACACAAAAATATTTATTTTTTCACGATGAACTTACTGCCCTACTCTTTAAAATGTACGATTTTGATGGGTTATCTAAACTATCAAGTGTGATGTAGGGTGTAGTATGGGATGGTGGAGAAGCGTGGAAAGTTATCTTTTTCTGGGAGCGAGAATTAACACGTGGCTAATGTGAGTTTATTGAGTGTGGGTCAACATTTTGGTTTTTCAAGAAAATGGGATTAAAAAAAAAACAACCCCTCCCACCAAAAAGAAAAAAAGTCGTAGAAAGCAAAGAAAAAAAGAATTTACAGATTGATGAATGTGCACACGGTGTGAAATTAAGCAGCTGGAATCGAAGAAAATTTGGAAGGAAGTGACGAGTGGGAAGGCCGCTGTGACGATGGGCCGGGTCCGGGGTAGGTGGGTTGAAAGAGGTGGGAAATTTAGAGGAAGAAGACTACTTGACGGGTGGAGAAGAGTCAGAGGAGACATGAGGAAAGCGGCAATTATGAAAAAAAGGAGGAGGGGAAACAAAACGGAGGACTGGCCTTAGGGTGAGTTAGCCAATCATAGGAAACGAATTTAATGTGCTAAATTGCAGAAAACCCGTCCTATTTATTCAGCATTGAACTGCGTTTGGACTGAAGCCGTAACACTGTTTTTGTTTTATATATTTACCAACCCCTCTGTTCGAGCAGGATGCGACACAACATCAGTTTTTAAGAGCGGAGTTTAACAGGTTTGAATTCAGGTGTAATAGAGGCATTCGCAGTTACCGTCGTTGGAAATGGACACGAGGACCCGAGTTCAATTCCTGAAGGAGGTTGTTTGCATTTCACATAGCACTAATGCCCCTTGGGAAAGGAATACATTTAACAATTCTCTCTCCAGATGTAATCAAATAGTAGGGCAGACCGGGTTCTTTAATCTTGGTACGGCAGCCAGTCTAGGAGAAGGAAAATACTGTTCTTGTTTTAACTCATTCCAGAGTGAATCTATTTCTAAATTTTACAGGGGGTGTACTGAAAATCATACAAAAATACATCCAAATTATTTGTTTTAAGAATAGTTACTTGAAGCTATAATTGTTTACTAAGGATTGTTATCATCAGTTAATTGAAACCATACAATTGTGTACAAATAAATGATTATTATTAAACATAGTTACTTGAAAGCATAAAGTTATTAGCATTAGATAAGAATACTTGAAACCATACATTTTTTTGTCAGTTATTTGAAGAGATGGGTCTACTTGATATTATATTACTGAGTGCAAAAATCTTTTTAAAAAATAAGCAAAAAACGTAACTATAAATGTACGCAATACCCTAACCTCAGACGGGTTTACATGTCGTTAAAATCAATCAATTTTTGATTAGAAATCTATTTCTATATCGTACGTTCCCCTACAGCTAATTTGCATAATTTTGTCCCGTTGTAAACAAACGTACAAGGCTCATTAAATAAGTTTCCAGATTTTTTTCGTATGGGCACTTTTATTGATAGTACACACATGAAACTCGAATTCCCTTCGAAGTAATCTACTCCTGCTGCAATGCACTTGTTGTACCGTTACAACAACTTCTGGAACGCCCCATCGAAGTCCTCTTGTGTGAGCGTGTCAATGACCTTCGTCATAGCCTCTTTCATTTCCTCAATTGTCTCATAACAACAGCCTCTGAGCTTAGGGAATAACCAAAAGTCACAGTGAGCAAGGTCTGGACTATAGAGAGGCTGAGGAACTGTCTTGATGCCCATCTTGGTCAAATAGTCTGTTACAAGGATGGAGTTGTGGACTGGTGCATTGTCCTGGGGAAAATGCCACTGACCTGATTTGAATAGTGCTGGCCTCTTCCGACGGAATCTCTTCTTGAACTCCCATAAAACCTCAACATAGTATTCCTTGTTGACTGTCTGTCCAATGGGAACCCAGTGCATGTAGAAGGGATCATCAAAAGTTTGTGGTTGGATTTGCTCTGTCTGGCCTTCTTGGGTCTGGGAGAGCCAGCATGCTTCCACTGGGAACTCTGTCTCTTGGTCTCTGGGTCATAGCAGTAGATCCAGCTTTCATCGCAGGTCACCAGAGCATCAAGAACTGCGGGATCTGAATTGATCATCCCGACCATCTCTCTGCTGTTATGACAACGTCTTTCCTTCTGATCTTCTCTGAGCACCCTTGGGACAAACTTCACGCAAATCTTCCGCATCTTCAGTTCCTCGCGAATAACTGTGTGTACAGTTCTCACACTGACATCAAACTGTGCACTTATTGTCTCTATAGACACACAACGGTCCTTATCCATGAAATTCTTTATTTGGCCTATCAACTCTGGTGTATTGACTTCCTTAATCCTCCAATACCTCTCATCCTCCCTCACAGACTCCCTGCTTTCCTTGAATCTCTTATGCCACTCAAAAACTGATGCTCGATTCATGTAAGATGCTCCAAAAGCAGTCTGAAGCATTCCATACGTTTCTGTGGCATTTTTCCCAGTTTGAAACAAATTATTGCATATCGTTCTTCTAAAGTGTCCTCACGTCGAGATTGCATTTTTGAAATTCACCAGCTGTGACAATCAGGCTTTAGTAAGGTGTATTCCAATTGCTGCTGTAGCTGTTGATTTGAATCTGAAATCATAAAAATTGGTCAGTCATCTCATAAGATGTATATCAATAACATACTGAATTCTCAAGAGTCTACGACAATTTTAAATGCCTGTTCCAAAGAAGTCTGGAAACTTATTGAAGGCACCTCGTACGTGATTCGCTGCTCCATTTGAAATGGTTTAAACCGCGGAAAAATATCTGTGATTATTTTGCAGATCTTTTTAAACTCTAAGCCAATTTAAATATTTGTACTATCTTGAGACATAGGCGTTGCTAATCCTTCAGCTTACTATTTCTTTGCATGTGATAGTGTAGACCTTTACGATTGAGAGAATAAGATAGTCATGTATTTCCAACCGATGGTTGAGATTTGGATTCGAGACAAGGAATTGAAATATTGATTTACAAGGAGGTAGTGCCTCCCCAATATTTTATTATTTTCTCCACTGCAGACTTTTGGCAAACAGAATAGAACTGACCTGCTTGCGAGCACACAAAATCACGCTCACACAGGATGCATGCAGGCACGTACATATGTACACGTACTATTGGACACACACACACACACACACACACACACACACACACACACACACACACACACACACACACACACACACACACACACACACATATATATATATATATAGAGAGAGAGAGATATGTATATATATGAATATACATACATATATATATATATATATATATATATATATATATATATATATATATGTGTGTGTGTGTGTAGTCAGGCAGCAGTCGTTCATTTAAGCATATTTCATTAAATAGTAAAGACACATTTTGTCTATATAATTTAATTAAGACCCTTTCAAGTTTCCTGATAAGTGTCTTGGTTTCAGGTTGAAATTGGTGGATGAATTTATCAAAATTGGCCCGAGCGCTTTCGGACCTTTCGTAGGCCATCATCAGGGGTTACTTGCATGTGTAAAGAGAGTTGTTTTTTAAAATGAGTTTTGGAAGTTTTTTTGTTTTCATAACATAACAAAAATATGCAAACGCAGAGTTGGATAAAACTGAGTTGCTGATGAATTTAAAAAAATATATGTTCATCTTATCAATAATAGGTTTCCCAACAACATTGTTGATACCGAAATCAAACAATTCATTAATAAACCTGAACAACATAACATAGACAATAACCTAAACCATAAACAATCAATAAACCTTTACTACAAAAAACAATTTCTTATTGATTATAAAATAGATGAACATATATCAAAAAACCTTATCTAAAAATGTTCTCTCTACAGATCCTACTAAAAAAGTTAGACTTATCATATACTACAATAAATTTAAAACCTCCAACCTAATTATTTCTAATAACACTACCTCCTCTACTGAACTTCTTGATAGGAATAACGTCGTATATATGTTCGAATGTCCCTTGGGAGACGGTGTCTCCAATGAAAATAATAAGTATGTTGGTCTGACAACTAAAACGCTTTCAAGACGGCTGACAATGCACTTTAATGATTCTAACTTCATAGGCTTACATCTTAAAACCCATTCTTTTCCTAAATCCAAGTTTCGAAAAATTCTAGTTGAAAACACAAGTATAATCATACACGAAATTGATAAGGTACGACCACAAATCATTGAAGCCCTACATATGAAAACAAAAAACCTAAAATCAATAGAATTAATTTTGAAAATAGCGACAATGTTTTGAAATGCCTTTGGATTTTTTTTAATATACCGTATTTCTTGATAATATTCTATTTCCGTTGATAGTGTTCTGTTTTTTAAATTCATTAGCAACTCAGTTCTATCCAACTTTGTGTTTGTATATTTATTTTATGTTATAAAAACCCAAAAACTTTCAAAACTCATTTTAAAAAACAACTCTCTTTACACATGCAAGCAACCCCTGATGATGGCCTATGAAGGGTCCGAAAGCGCTCGGGACAATTTTGGTAAATTCATCCACCAATTTCAACCTGAAACCAAGACACTTATCAGGAAACTTGAAAGGGTCTTAATTAAATTATACAGACAAAATGTGTCTTTACCATTTAAAGAAACACACACACACACACACACACACACACACACATGCTCTAATGATCCCCTCATTTGTTTTGGGGGGCAAAAAAAGACAACCCTTTCTGATATTCCTAACTTATAGACGATTTCATGGACTATTGACTTCCGCCATTTATCAACTCTAGATGAGCTTCAATGCACTTTAACTATTGTCCACTGTTGTTAACGTGGACACTTGTTTGAAGTTTCCTCTTTCATAAACAAATTGACGGATCTTATTTCATCTCGCATGAATGCGTTTTTCCACTCTTCGTGGTGGCAGTCATCTTTGTTGTGATGTCATATACAAATACAATC
>OY757908.1:134628147-134730647 GCA_963585895.1 Sepioteuthis lessoniana
TATACAAATACAATCAATGATAAGGTTGTTCTGGCTGTTAAAAGAAGTATTGCTTATCTTAATACTTTACGTTAAAAGTTGTCATAATGTTTTAATTCTGAATAATTCAAACTAATTTGTAATTTTTCAGATAGTCTTATAGACATGATATAATTTTTAAAGCTTTTGCTAATGCACAAAAAATTCAATAAAGATCCAAATCTTTATTTTCAGGAATAGAAATATCATTCACTGGAAAAGGCATTTAAACATTAAATACAAAATTTTGAGTGGCATTGAAGGAGAATTGATCAAGTTATGAAATGACGAAATGATAAAACTTTTTCTGAAATACCCAGTAAATCTTGAATTATATTAATTTTTTTGAAACAGCCTGTATTATTCACTTGAACGATTCTCCATTCTTTGAAATTTAATCAGACATGGCGTTTGTAAAACGAAAGTGTTACTGACAAAACATTTCTGCCAGAAAACAAGTTGAAAAAAAAGAGATGAACTTTTTTTCCCCGTTTGAAAATGAGATGAATTTCTTACGTTCTCTTAAATGGATTGCTTTGGGGAGTTTCCTGCTCCATAACATGAAATAAAACCATCCGTCTAGCGTTAAATACGCTCATTCTCATCAACAGGAGAGTGAACAAGAAGTTCGCTGAGTCTTCTTCTTCTTCTTCTTCTTCTTCTTCTTCTTCTTTGCCCCTTGCCTGCAGAATTTGATGTACAGCTGAATCTCTTGGATTTGACATTAAAGCGAAAGTCAATAATTGCACTGATGTGAAACCGGACAAGTTTGGACGCCGTTTCTCTGTGTGTGGGGAGAGGGACACTGGAAGATGGCGAGGAGGTAGTCACACAGTACGTTTGATAATGTTGATAAGTAGCGTATAAGCACGTCAATATCTAATTGGTTGCTGGCCGTAATCAGTAGCATTACGAATCTTACACATTATTAATAATAAAGAGAGTGTGAGTTTTACTGAGTGTTCTACTTAGGTACTATTTACCAACCCCTCCGCTCGGGCAGGATATGACACAAGGTCAATTTTTAAGCGGAGTTTAACAGGTTTTAATTCAGAGTTTTCCTTCTCCTAGACTAGTTGCCTCACCAAGGCTGAAGAACCTAGTCCGTCCTACTATTTACCCATAGCTGGAGGGAGAATAAGGGGGTTCATACCTTTCCCAAGGGTATTTGCCCGAAAGTGAACGTAATAGCGCGACTGGAGTACGAACTCGCGTACTACGATTCTGCAGTTCATCGCTTTAACCATTACACCACGAGGACACCCCCTACTAAGGTGCTGGCCGTAATGGTTAGCATTGCGAATGTTAAAAATTATTGATAGTGAAGAGAGTTTGAGCCTTATTGGGTGCTACATTGCTGTATTCTAATGCTAAACGAACAATAAAAAAATTTCCTTCTAGAAGAATAAATATCCTTTTTCTTTCCACAAAATATGATGTTTATTACCAGAGCATCAAGTCATCTAATATCAACAAAGAAAAAGCCTCTCCTTATGCAATGGTGACTCAATTCTCTTCAAAATACACCACTTGGCATTCCATACGCTTGTCTTTTCCATTTTTGAAAGTAGTCTGCAGTTTTACCATTTGGGGTCGTTCATCTCCTCCACGATATTTTGAGTGTCTTTCTTTATCTATGGGTACATAACAGGGTTATGGAGACTTTTTAGCTCTGTAAAGACAGTTCATTTAATAGATGTTTACTCAGATAAAAAGGAAATGAACTTAACGTCGTGATTTTCGTCGGAAGAAATGAAATCGGTTTACAAGAGTTTGAATTCTTGACAGAATTGTTTGAGATTCATTTCGTGTTAATACCTTTGAGAAAGGCATGAATCCATCTCTTCTTGTAACAGCTATGAGTAAATAATAGGAGAGACTGAATTCTATTTGCCTTGATAAGGTAACCATTCTAGGAGAAGGAAAACTGAATTTAAACCAGTTGTGTTGCACTTAAAAATTGACCTTATGTCACATGTTGCCTGTAGTGGAGGGGTTGGATAAATACATACTCTGATGGAAAAAAACAAAAACAAAATAAAGAGGCGTCGGATAATCCGAAGCTAGACTGACTACCCCATCCCACTTCTCAAATGAATCAATGGCTGGTGAACTAGAAATGATATCTCAATAAAAACATCGTCGAAGGGGCAAAAGGAGGAACCTCTTAGCTATCCCTCCTAAGGTAAAGCACAGGTTACCGATAAAAGGAAGCTGTAAAAAGCTATGATTATCCACATCCAAAAAAAAAAAAGACACGGCAGAGAGAGAGAGAGAGAGAGAATAACGATATTTTGTATGTAAAGTCCCGAGTTCATTATCGGGAAGAGTATGAATCCAATTCTTTTCCTTCCAGCTAAGGGTAAATAGTAGGGTAGACTAGGCTTTTTGACAGTATGGCAACCGGTCAAGGAGAAAGAAAACTCTGAATTCAAACTCCGCTTAAAAATTAACCTTCTGTTGCGTCTTACTTGTGCGAAGAGTTTGAGAAAATATGCACATTCGAAGTTATTTTTTTCAGCTGATACATTCTTGGAGCTTCCTTGGATATATGTAACACCGAGTAGGTTTTAGATAGTTTTGTTCCTCCATAAAATATCACATTCTAACCAGTTTACAAAAATTTGCTAAAAACACAAAAAAAGGAAGAAATTAGTACAAATAATGTGTGTAATAGAAATGTTTAATTTCACAAATTTGAGTAAAAGGTAATAAATTGTTGTTGATGTTCGGAATTCATCAGTAGCAGCAGCCGCGGCAGCAGCAATGGTGGTATTGATAAAAACAATAAAGATAAAGATAACTGTCCAAATAATTTTTAGAATAATAACATTGCGAATTTTACTGTGTAAAATTTTTTTTCTGTGCACACACAACAAACACAAACTCATAGAAACACATGCATACACAAATACACAAAATAATAATCAGACCCAGCCAAAATTGCAAAATACATACGCACATACATGTGTAACCATAATGACAATAAATCCCACACACACACACGCGCGCGCGCACGCGCGTGTTCAGCATACACCTCCACTATCAGACACATATCCATATGCAAAAAACATTCACCCACAGTTACACACACACACACCAACACACATGCCCACACACATTTACACACACATGCACGTACACACACGAACAGAAACATATAGAAAAAACATCTGCAATGACATACTCAAACATAAACATAAGCACACCAACGATTACACACACTTATAAACGCACACACGCACACAAATACATACATGTGCGATTAACCCCCCCCACTCCACATAATTCATCCACCCATTCACATCTGATTCGTTTCTTGCCACTTGACCGGAGGCTGATTTAGCGCCACAGTGACGCACCCATTGACTTGGTTCGGTTCCCTACCAAAAAGAGTTCCTATTTTACAGATTTCCGCCTCCGAAAATGATGAGCTTTTACCAAATGTTGTT
Organism: Sepioteuthis lessoniana; assembly: GCA_963585895.1. Taxonomy (NCBI): domain Eukaryota; kingdom Metazoa; phylum Mollusca; class Cephalopoda; order Myopsida; family Loliginidae; genus Sepioteuthis; species Sepioteuthis lessoniana. The sequence continues at coordinate 134,631,618 of OY757908.1, forward strand.
GCGGATACTGAGGCACTCTTGTCGATGTCAATTTCTAATCATTTAAGATTAATTTTGTTTTCTTGCAGATAAATCCGTAGACACATAAAGTCGCGTACGCGCGCCCGGTTCCCTTCACCCCTCCCCACTTACGTTGCTCTGTAACTGACACACCCACGGACGCAGCCACGCACTTAACAGTACCTATATTTCTGTCCACTCAGAGTCAAATCACTAACATCTGTTTTGCTAAAGATATCCGCCCGGCTCACTCACTAAAATAATTATCATGGCATGAACTACAGACATCGCTGGGTAGAATTTGGCCCCAGTAATTTGTTATAACTTCAATAGCAATAATAATAATAATAATAATAATAATAATAGTCATGCGATGAAAGTTGCCCCGAAATAGTGCAACAAGAAAAAAAAAAAAAGAAAGAAAAAAAAAGACAAACGCAGAAACAGTGATTTACACAAAAACGTAAGACCAATCTAATAGGAAATCCAAATTCTCCATAGGGGCATTATGATATTTTAAGAAACAATCACGGGTGTATTAGGGCAGAGAAGATCCTAAAATAGAAGCATAATCTCATATCATTGTAAAACAACATACAAAATACATCAGAACTTATATATATATATATATATATTTGTTTCTACATCTTTTTATATTGACATATATATATATTATATTCACACACACGCACACACATACACCTTGATACGTCACACGTTTCCAATATTACCATTTGGGATCGTTCCCTCAAATCTTTTCCACCGTATATTGTTAACGACACAGAGGGCTATGGAGAGATCCATGTTTGGGATATTGTTGCGTGAGTACCTCCGAAGTGAGGTAATTCGGGAGGGGAGAGGAGTGAAGAACGTGATCGCAGAGTACTGAAAGCAGAATTTCGGCCAAGTCAGATACGTTGCACGGTTCCTCCATAGGCAGGTAGACAGGTACACTTGTCGATTGGTATCATAGTCAAACGATTCGGCTAATTCGGAGAAGAAGGGTGAGATTTAGAATGAAATGGAAGTGCATCGTGGTCTGTGATGTCGAAAACGTCAAACATCATGCCCCCCAATATATATATTTATGTATATTTGTGTGTGTTATGTCCTCGGAAAATGGCATAGAATAAGTAAAACAAACACATATTCAGAGAGAAGAATGAAGGTTATATATTACCGTAAAACAAGTAATACAATGTCACCAGCGAAGCTTTTGCTACCAACTCCCTGAGATTACAATCAAATATCATATCTTTATTGGAAGAGTCCATGGTATATCAAAAATAGGGATGATACCACAACACCCCCTTTTTAGATTTACTCCGTATGAGTCAATATTTTTTCCTTTTCTGATTAACTTCCATTATTTCCATTGCTATCCGTTTTCTTTTTGACTGTCTCCTTACTTCTGGAGATGTTTGGGGTACCGGCATATCGAATGTGTCGAACATGATATCCATGGGTTCTTCCTCAGGATGGTTGTTCTTTTCTACATTCGAGTGTCCCTTTTTTATTTGATTTAAGTACCTTTTATGCACAAATTTTGGTCCTTTGACGAGGTAAACCATATTCCCGATCCTTTTTTCAATTATACTCATATCCCAATATATTTTGTTGTTTTGGTACATGAAGTATATGACTTTCTCACCAACTTCATAATGTTTATTTGTTACTTTCTTTGAATATCCCAATCTTGGCTTCGAACACCGACCTGATCTTTCTGGCAAACATCACCTCGACAGGCGTCATATCTGATGGAGCATTTTTATTTGGAGTGACTCTGTAGACTTACAAAAATTGTTGTATAGCTGTGTCTGTGGTGGTTCATTTGGCTTTCTTTAGCGCTCTCTTGAACGTGTCTACGAAACGTTCCACCTGGCCGTTACTTCTTGGGTAATATGAAGCAATCGTTATGTGTTCGACCACAAATGTTCGGCGAAAATCTTTAAGTTCTTTGGACGTAAATTGTGTCCCATTATCAGACACAATGATGTCAGCAACACCGAACCGAGCAAATAATTCGTGTAGAAAATTAAATACTGTTTTTGTTGTCGTTTTTTTACATTTCAAAATCTCTAGCCTCTTCGAAAAACTGTCCAACACAATTAAGTAACAACAGCTATCAATCGGGCCAGCGAAATCTATATGGTGTTATGACCACGATCAGCCGGTTTTTGGCAAGGAACTAAATTTTATCGGTGGTGCTTTGGATGACATAGCACAGTTTTTACAGGACTTTGCTAAGTTCTCTGTGTCCTTATCCATCCTTGCTCAGTGAACATGACTCCTAATCAAGCTTTTCACCCTTGAAATTCTCGGATGTCCCACATGGAATGCATTGTATTCTCTTCTGAAATGAGATGGGTATTACCGCTTGTTCACCGTACACTAGTACATTGTTACAGATCGCGTACATATCCCGTTTTTTGTTGGTTCTTGTGTTTTATTCTATCATCTCTTTTGTGAATTTGTCGTCTGACGCTTTTCTCCTGGTTTCGTCAAGAGTAACTGGAAGTTCCCGCACAGTGTTGCATAGCGTATTATTGACCTCCACTTCATCCCGGAGGGAGGCAATTGCCGTCTTTTCTAATAAGTCTTTGTATTTTAGAATCAGCCTCGATAGTCCATCGGCAAGACTAAATTTTGCTGATGGAGGAAACTCTATTTTGAAGTTGTAGTTAAAGAGAATGGTTCCCCATCCTTGCAGCCTATTTGCCGTATGAGCAGGCAGACCCTTTTTTTTTGAACCGTTAATAGTGCGTTATCGTTTGTGGTCCGTCTGTAGTATGAAATGTCTTTCATGAACAAATCTGTGGAATTTTGTAACTGCAAATATAATCTCGAGTGATTCTTTCTTAATCTGAGAGTGATTTCCCCCTAGGAACTGTGTTCTAGACGCGTGAGCAATTGGTTTGATAGATCCATCTTCAAACTTATGTAGGATGCGGGCTCCAATACCATAAGAGCTAGCATCACTAGCCACGATAATCTTTTGTTTTGCGTTGTAATGGGTCAGGAATAAATTTGATGTGAGGACTTCCTTAATTTTCTCGAATGCTTTCTGGCACTCTGCTGTCCAATCTCCTTCTTTTCCCTTTTCAGTTGCTCATTTTGTGGGGCTCGGAAGTTGTGCATGTTTAATACAAAAATATTGTAATAGTTGGCCAAACCAAGAAAACTTTGAAGTGAACTTACATTTTCAGAGTCCGACTTTTTTTAAATTGCACCAGCTCGTTCTGGATCCCGTGTCTTGCCATCCTCGTTGATAATCTGGCCCAAATACTTAATTCTCTTCACGAAGAAGTCACACATCTCGTCTTTTAATTCAAATCCATGATCTTTGATTTCCCTAAAGACTTCATGTACGTTTTTTTTGTGTGTTATTCAGTATTTTCACTGTTTATTAAAATATCATCCAGGTAGGCCACCGCAAAATCAAGTCCGCTTAGCATGGTGTCCATGATTTGCTGAAAGATAACTGGGGCGACTTTTACTCCGAAAGGCAATCTCTCTAACTTATACATACCTCCCTGGGTATTAATTGTTGGGAGTTCCGAATATTTTTCATCCACTGGTATTTGCAATTATGCGTTGCTGAAGTCGACTTTTGAGAAAATCTTTCCATTACTAAGTTTTGAAAAAAATCTCATTCGGACACGGAAGAGGATAATGGTAACTTTTTAACGCATCATTAAGTCCAGAGAAGAACTCCGCGCAGATACAAATTTCTTTTGTTTTCTTGTAAAAAACAATCAAGTTTGAATGAATTAAAACGTCAAAGAATCGACACTGTCAAAAAACCCCACATTGGAGTCTGCGATGATTACGGAGTGTTGGAGATTTGTGTAAGATTTGTTTTTGGTAAGTTTAACCAACAGACATCTATTTTCACTGTCTTGTTGTGATTTGAGCCATTCTTTTGTCACGCAGTCTTTGGTGAATCTAACCACTAAACATCTGTTTTTACTCAGAGTTCAGCGAATCTCGCCCACAGACATCTGCTGTTACTCAGTCTTTGATGAATCTAACCAGCAGATATTTATTGTTACTGAGTCTTCGGTGAATCTTGGCACTGGCATCTTTTGTCACTCAGTCTTCAGTGAGTCTAGCAAACAGAAATCTGTTGCCAACATTTAATATTTGACTGCTCTATCGGAGCTTCAAATGTATTTGGTGAGGTTTCTTTATTTAATGGGATATCAAACTTTGTAGGTTAATTAATGCTAAAGCCATCTTTGTAGAAGGAGAGCAGTGGTACTTTTTAATTCATAGCCGAAGAAATAAGGGGGTTCTTGCCTTTCCCAAGGGTATTAGCCCAAAAGTGAACGCAATAGCGCGATTCGAGTTTGAACCTGCTTACTACGAAGTTGCAGTTCTGCACGTTAACTTCTATGCTACAAAGACTCTGCTTTCCCCCACCCATCAAAAGAAATGAATTTAAAAATAGTCATGATAGGGTAGGGCAATATCTGACCCAAGCAGAAAATTTTTATGAACAAAAACCAACAATTGGTTTGTGATTAATGTCATATCAGTATTCATTTTTCAAAATTGTCAAGAATGACGAGCAGATATTTATTTACTGGTTCCAACACTGAAGATGGAAAAAAATCATTTCATTATGCTTTAATAAAAAAAAAAAAAAAAAAAAAGCGCTATTGAGCTGCGTTTAAATGTTTCTTCCCCCCCAAAAAAAAAAACTGTAATGGGTAATAGTAAGTGGATAATCTTAAACAATGTGGAAAGAAAGAAAACTATCACGAAAAAGTAAGAAAATCATTTTTCATCAAAAGAAAATGATTTGGAAAGACCTCCTCTTTAAGAAATTCCTTCAGTCACACTTGAAGATTTACTTAAAAATTTGACTAAAATAAAAAGAAAAAACAACTTAGAAATGTATTTTAACTAAGTGTTAGAGTTTTTGAAATTTAAATGTTTTTCACAGAATTTAGTTTAATAATGAAAATAATCGTTATTTTTCAAAAACCCTTTCAAATTTGATTGATTTTCATGTCATATTAGCCTATCTTGGGTTATTTTATGCCTAGAGGTTAGAAAATTACGTTCATTATAGATCAATATTTATATATTTCTTTAATGGTTTTTTAGACACAGATATATTATATCAAGTATTTCTTATACAAATATTTTGCGCACAGTCGTATGATTTCAAACATTTCTACTATTACTAATATGTTCCCAAGTAATTATTTCTATTAAATAACTGTCATTTGTTTACACACTTTTCGAAAAATTAGTTGAAATAATCTTTAGTAAACAATTAGGGCTGCAAGTAAATTATTCTTTATGCAAATGATTTACAGTCATGTGGTATCAAGTATTCTTATCGAACATGAATAATTTTTAAACAGCTCTATTTGACCAATAAAAGTGAACTTAACAGGTACTACCATTTCGGGTCAAAGTGGATCTGGAAGTAATGGCAATAAAAGAGTATTCCACACTTCCAACTGGAGCTTCAGCCCTTTTTTAAATAGGGGGTCTTACCCCTCTCCAAGAGTTTCCGTCAACGTATTCTCAGGGCTTCAGTCAATTAAAAGTTATTGAGAATATTTTCTATTTAGATGTCGGTATCCGTGCACATTGAGGATTGAAATTTGGGGTTCTTTTTCTTTAGTTGGTTGTTAATATATACACACACACACACACACACACACACACACATATATATATATATATATATTATTATTGATGTCTTGAGTTCCTGGGTTCATCAGGGAGTTTGAATCTTTCAACGTCACTATCCCTGGGCCAGGTGACCCAGCGGTGATTGATCACTTCTCAGCTTGCATCCCAACATCAATTATCCATGGGCTGGCCCTCTTAATCCAAAGCCACTTTGTAATTGTTTCAGCTGACTTCATAATGTTTCTACTGCTCCACCTATATATATATATATATATATATATATATATATATATATATATATATTTATAACATTGGGTATATAACGAACGAAAATGGATGGGTTATATATATATTGGATACAGCTTTACAATCTTCTTTAGACGATGATCTTGATCGTTTCAATTCCCATTCAATTCCCATTCTTTTAATAACCCATCCATTTTCCTTGGTTACGTGGCCAATGTTGTTTTGTTGGGAGGAACAAACACGGAAATATCTTTTGTTGGGCAGAATAAATATCAAGACACTTTTGTATGCATACTTCATTTATTACTTTCTAGCTTCGATGTCTTTTCTTTACATATAACCCACTTAAGCCGAGAAATTGTCCCTTTGTACATTAATGTGAAAATATGCTTGCACCATTTTCACACATGTATGCTCAAAAATTCAATTGGACCAACTGATTAAATTTCGAACTATTTTTCTAGCTTCATAAACTTTTTGTTCGTATTACTGAGATTAGCCAATCAGTCAAATTCTCAAATTGATCTCGGGGTCATCACCTGTCACTTACACTTTATTCACTTTATATATATATATACTTTATTCAGTTTCTATGCTTTGATCTCAAATTAGATTTTTAGATTTTCAAATAGTTCGTATTTGATATTTCTAATGTCGTATTATTTTTTCAGTTGAATCTCAGAGTCGTTAGACGTGTCGTATACTAGCTCAACTTAAAATTGATAACATTAAACTGAGAACCGTTTTTGTTATCATCTTATTCTATACAATAAAAATATTGTTTATATATATATATATATATATATATATAGTTTGGTTTCTTTGTTTAATGGCATATCAACCATTGTAGGTTATTTAATGCCAAAGCTATTCTCCTAGAAGAACAGTAGTGGTACTATTTAACCCATAGCTGGGAGGATAAGGGGGTTCATACCTTTCCCAAGGGTATTTGTACGAAAGTGAATGTAATAGCGTGACTGGAGTACGAACTCGCTTACTACGATTCCGCAGTCCACCGCTCATTTTGTTTGTTTTTCTTGAGATAACGTCACCGTTTCAGAAAGGACTTTCACCCAAATTTGAATCAAAGATCTAAATAGTTCCGAGAATAATTTATGAATAAAAAAAAAAACCCCGAAGCTAGGCTTTATCGGGATCACTCTGGGGCAATATCAATGTTCTTAATCCGGTTACCCTTTTTTGTCTCAAGGATATCTCTTACCAAAAAGTTGTAGCACATTCACTCAAATGTTGGACAAGAGAGAATCAAATCCTACTCAAGAAAATATTTGTAACTTTTTATATTTTCTTATATTCTGGGTAAATGAAATATTCTTTTAAAATTCAATTTAAAAATGTTTATTTACAAATCCCGGGGACAGTCTTTAAATTTTGCAAAAGTTGAACATATCTCTTATGGTCATTTTATGTTGAATAAACTTTTGTTGGGGCTAGATGAAATATTCTTAACAGGACACGAAACCGTAGAACAAGAAATGCTTTGTCTACCTCAGAACATTCTTTATATATATATATATATATATAAACGTGTGATCTTCAGACGTGTCGATACAAGCTAACCGGAAGACTGAGCACGTTAAATTCAAAGTCGTTAATTTTTGCATCATTTTATTTTATTTTTAAATATCGTGATATTGCTTCGTGATATTGCTTCATATCACATACATGCATAGAGCACCATATTTTACTGACTTATAACGGATTTTGAAGTAAATTCTAATTATATATATATATACATATATATATATATTAAAATTGGAAGGTCCACGAAGAGATTTGTATTCTTTTAATTTATTTATTTTGTTCTTACATGCGTGTTATATAAATGTATGTTACCAGTTTGTTGCTTTCGTCAGAGAACATATGTGGCACAAGGCCTTTTCAATGGGGTACTCCATGAGACTTAAACTCACTCTTGTTTCCTGTATATATATATATATATATAATGCTGTTTATATATATATATATATATATATATATATATATATATATATATATATATATATATATATAAACAGCATGATATCTATGCCTACAGTTTTAATCTACATCCACTGAACTGATATTGATTTCATTTTTTACTATAAATAAAGCAAACCTGAAAAATAATCATTTTTTCTTTCTTTCTTTTTCATTCCCTTTCAATCAGTCAATCTTGTTATTCTTATTCTTTTATTTATACTTCATTAATATCACACACACACACACACACACACACACACACACACACACACACACACATATATATATATATATATATATATATATATATATATATATATATATAACTCATTAGCTAATAAACGTTGGTTTGAAAATCCTGCTTATACCCAAAGTCATAAATTGAAAGAAGCTTTTATTGACGGCTCGCACCTGTTAATTTTTTTCTAGGCGGCCCGTGGATCTAGTTAATATGCTTTTGCAGTTGCGTTTATCGCCTGTAAATGCATTACATCCGTGACATCGGCAATTAAACGTTTTTATTTCAAGTTCAGTTTTTTTTTCTCTTGCGCTAATTCGTCAGGTCATTGTAAGAGTGTCATGAATCATTCTTTTAAATTTGTTTAATAAAAAATTTAGATAAATGAGTTGATGATTAAGATATCCGATTCCACGGACGCCTTTGATAAGAATGCGACCAACTTCTTTAACCAGAACAATTGTTTATGATCGGAAAAAATTGAGTATTTGTCGATAGCAAGTGGCTGCGGTTCAAGTTGAATTTAAAGGCCAAAATATAGAATGACAATCTTATAGACAGGCTCCCCCCCACTTTTGTAAGATTAGGTTCGACAATCATTCCATTCTCTATCATTCCCATACATTTGGTTTTGGGATGGACAAAACTGGACTAAGCAAATATGGTCATTCAATAAATAAGACGGATTTGCCTAAAGAGTTAGCAGCAAGAAGTTTTGTTTACAGTGGCATCTTTTTCAAGGAAATCACTTGTGACGGGTCCTTTATGTCACGAAAAATTGTCCGCATGACCTCCTTTTCTGAACGTTGTGGCAGAAAATTTTTCTTGAAAGGTGAGTCAGTATGCTTACACTCCAAGGACTGTCTTTTCGGGGTCGTCGTGGTAAATTCATATTTAGTTCGTTTATAAAAACTTTTTTGGACTAAAACATGCTTCTCTGCACAGATCACACAGCCTTCTGTAAATTTCACATGGTTTGCACTTTTCAGCCACAAAAAATTTTGATGACAGACCTCTGTTCAAGCCTAGATTCTTCTTCTTCTTCTTCTTCTTCTTCTTCTTCTTCTTCTTCTTCTTCTTCTTCTTCTTCTTGCCTTTCATCTTTTCTTTTTCCTCTTCTTCCGCCCAGTGAAGTATTGTTTGTCCAGACACCAAGTGTTTTTTTTCTCTCTCAACTTTTACTCAGTTATATAAGAAGGCAGAATTTAACTTTGGATTTATATCGCCACAAGATGGCCGCTAAATATTTTGCTCGGCTGCATTCTTGAAAAAGGCTAAATGAGTTGTCAAGCAGCAGCAGCAGCAGCAGCAGCAGTCATTTTAGCTGGTGTGGGCGTTCTCTACGACAGCAAAAACAATACAAACTCGTATCAGGCGAAAATAAAGTCCTTTCCTTTTCATATAGAAAATAATTTTGTGGGTAAAAAGGCCGACGAGATTTTTTTCTTAGAAAATTATTTGACGAAATTTGAAGGACGACTTGAAAGAAAACGCAAAACAAAAGAGAAAAAAAAAAGAGAAAAAAATTGATCGAGTTGCTATATTTTCAACTAACAAATATGACGAATTCCAGATTCCTAACTGCATTTGAAAATCATAAAAATCAATCGTTAGGTCAATTAATATTTTAGTAATTTGGTGTTTACCGAATACAATACGGCTCATTTTATCATAAGGGTAAAACGTACGTTCATCACAGTCGCCATGTTGGATTAATCGTCTATCTACGATGACTATATACGAGGATGAGTCAAAGGTTTTGCAAAATTTTGGTGTGTGCTAGATTTCGGCGCGCATATCACGTGATCGTAGCTGTTCAGGCCGTGGTAGGTATCCATTATAGTTGGTAGTATTGTGGTAGTGAGTGCACTGACACGTTGTGCATTGCTTCACTCCGTGTGTTATTTAAAAGCCACACAGATGAACACGCAACGTAGGCATGCTTTACCAGTCCGAAATGGGCGATACAACACCGTTGAAGCAACCAAAACTAATTTGTTTTGAAAAACGTGAAGATTTAGTTGATTACAGTAAACAGATGACTGAAGAAACTTCGATTTGGTTGCAAGAACTTTGGCTATCAGGAAAAGTCAGGTAGGCCTAAAACCGTGGATCCTGATTCGTGCTCCAAGCCATAGAGGCAAATCCGGTGAGTAGCACTCGGAGAGTATCAGGCAAACTCAGCATCTCACAATCCAATGTGGTTGGTCACCTTGAAGACTTTGACAAAAGGATCCGGAGCGAATTGTGCTTCATCTGAGCAAAAAATTACAAAACTTGTTGTCATTTACCCTTTTATCTATCATCTGTATTGAATTTTTATGAAAATCTTAAATTTCAGACGACTATTAGTAAAATTCTTCACTTCATAGAAACGGCATCTTAAACTTAATCAATAGAAAATTAATCGGATTAACTTTCTGTATGTCTAACATTTTTACTTGATTATTTTAATCTTTATGAGTTTTCAAACCACAATAATCTAAGTGACAACAAATATCTTTTGTTCTCCAAGATTCTTTTTAAGAATTCTAACTACTCTTAATAATGCTGTTTTCTGGACAATGTCAATCCTTTCTATGACCTCTTACAGTCTACTTTTTATAGATTCTTTGGAATTATGCCAAATTCTGATTAATATTGGCATTAATGTCCCTTTATGTTCCACAGTTTTTCAGTTTTCCAGTAAGGTCTAGGCATTTATAAATTTTTTCACTATGTGACCGGCGACATTAACTGATAAATTCTTTTGTTCTTATTCACCGTAAAATATTATCTCATCTGGATTGGGAGATTAATTTTTATCATAAAGTCCAACAGAGAATTTATTTTGGTTTTGTTGGTTGGATTTCTTTAATTAATGGCATGTTGACCTCCATGGGTTATTTAATGCTAAAGCCATCGTTGTAAAAGAATTGCCGCGATGATATTTAACCCATAACTGATGGAATAAGAGGTTCATGCCTTTCTCAAAGGGCATTAGTCTGAAAGTGATCGTAACGGCGCGACTTGAGTTCGAACTCGCTTACTACAATGTTGCAATCCAGCACATTAGCCACAACATCATGGGGATTCTTTCAGATTCTGGTCCATGTATCTACCATTTTATGGTTATGATTCCTTGACTAGTTTTTTTCCCACCGAAAATGACTGATGGTCTTCCGAGAGGATCGAGTGACAGCAAGTCTCTTCAACGCTTTAGGACCCTTCACAGTATTCTAGCCGATCTCTGTCGTACTATGATTTGGATAAACTCAATTCTTTCTCTTTGTTTCCCTTTATTTTTACTCTGAGATCTCATAGAATGGCGGAGACTACGAGTTAGCAAGTTCATTTGTTCTTGTTGATTAATACAAGGCCTGGTCCACTGGTTTGTGTGACCCGTTTTTTCTTAATATTAAAATCACAGAGAATTTTGTGTCTTATTTTCCAGAACATATTTTTCTCTGTGTATTATTATCATCATTTTAATCATTTACGAGTTTTCACATCAGTGTTAGCTGATGGTTTTTCACTGTAATCTGAGCGACATCAAATCTCCTCAAGTCTTCTTAGTATTTTGGCCGGTCTCAACAATGCTGTAGTTTAGATGGTCTCCACTCGTCCTCTTATTACCAAGTCCTCCAGTCCTAGAACTGACTGTACCGAGCGCGCCAATAACAATTGGTATCACCGTCACTTTCATGTTTCATAGTTTTTTCCGTTTTCTAGCAAAGTACAATTCTCTCTTTTCGCTTTCTTTCAGCTTTTCCCTGTGATCAGCCGGAACGGCAAAGTTCACAATTCGGCAGGTTCTCTTTTTCTGTTAACTATTACTCGGTCTGGTCGCCTGGCTGAGATTAGATGATCCGTTTGTACCTCAAAATCACAAAGAATTTTGTGCGTCTGATTGACAGCAACTATCTCCTGGTCTCCAGAGCTCTTCTGAGTATTCTAGCTGATCTTAACACTGCTGTTGTCTGGATGGTCTCGGTTCTTCCCCTGAATTCTAGTTCCTCCAGTCTTTTTTAAAGCTTTTGAGGACCGTGTCAAGTGCATCAACTACAATTGGTGTCACCGTCATCATATTTCACAGTTCTATTTTGTTCATTGTCAAGGTTCAAGTATTTGTCAGTCTTTTCGCTTTTTTCATTTTAACTCTGGGGAAAATCCACTTGATGACAAGTTCTTTTTTTTTTATCTTGTTAATTATCACAAAATATGGGAGGGGTGTCCTCGTGGTGCAATGATTAAAGCGATGAACTGCGGAATCGTAGTAAGCGAGTTCGTACTCCAGTCGCGCTATTACGTTCACTTTCGGGCAAATACCCTTAGGAAAGGTATGAACCCCCTTATCCTCCGAGCTATGGGTTAAATAGAACCATTGCTGTTCTTCTAGGAGAATAGCTTTGGCATTAAATAACCGACAAAGGTTGATATGCCATTAAACAAACCAAAACAAACCAAAACAAAAAAAACAAAATATGGTATTCTGGCCGGGATTAGGTGATCCGTTTGTATCTCAAAATTCCAGAGAATTTTATGCATCTCATTATCCAGGACGAATTCTGGTTTGTACATGTACCATTTGTTCGTATAGTCAAATTTGTGCCTTGCACAATTCCTGATGAATAACTCTTCCCATTCAGTCATGTCTAGTCTTGTACTCCTTTTGAGTAAGTTTTCTGCATTCGTTTATTATGTGATTAACTGTTTCATCTCTCTCTCCACATTACCTGCATTTGCAATTCTCTTCCGTTCTATCAAAATTGGCTAAAGTAAAATTACTTTTTATGATTTTATTTTGTGCTGCAATTAAAAGAGATTCAGTCATAGCCAGGTCCCCTCATATGCGATCTCGCCAGTTTCTCTTTTGAAATATCCATACTGTTGTTTTTTTCTTATTTCTGTTTCCTAGTTTTTTTCTTTCTTTCTTTTCTCTTTGTTTGTTCTTATGTTGTCATTTCTGTTATTGGCTGCTGTAATCTTTTCTTTCTCAGGGCTTTTTAATATATTCCTCGATTCCTTATATTGATGCATCTACACAATCCTCAATGCTGGTAATTCCGCCCCTCCCCCTCCCCCTCCTCTTTTTGATACATAAAGACTTTCAAAGTCATCTCTCAGATGTACGGCCTTGTGTATATTATTATTATTATTATTATTATTTGATAAGTACTTTCTTTCATCATAATTTTGATTTTTTCCCTCGGAACTTTAATTTGAGCCATCAACCTAAAGCAGTGAGTAAATAATGACTTAAGATGAAAGAAAATTGTTGTGAAAAACTAATATTAATAATAATAATGTCTGACAATATTTTATCTAATAAAAGAAATTAAATATATATATTTTTGAGGTTATGACGGGAAATGTTCGAGTTTTATGTCATGCAACTAAAATGTCAAACTTCCGGAAATAAAATCGTATTTATTGTAAGGATTTGGAATGTGCTCTTTCCAATGTCGTAAATTTCGTCTTGAATTCTCGCCAAGTTACTTTGGAAATAGATACCAGATAAAATACGAAGAGTTGTTTATCATATTTTTAAAATAGGAGGACTACTATTTTATTATTATTTACTAGTTGTTAAACCAATGTATACGTATATATATATATATATATATATAGGTTTATATGTTTGTATGTGTATATATGGAGGAGCCTATGTATAGATGTGTGTGCTTGTGAGAGCGAGTGTGTGTGTGTGTGTGAGAGAGAGAGAGAGAGAGAGAAATTTTGTACATCGGTAAATAACATGGACGACTCTCTGCGTTATGAACTGGCCTCATAAATCCGTTTTATGGCTCAAAAACACGTTGATGTGTTTGTGTTGATTTGTGGATAGATAGATAGATAGATAGATAATATTTTCCCATTGTCTTATCTTCGGAGGAATATGTCAGATGGATCTCATATGGACTCTCCCGTTGTTTGTTTGTCGTTTAATTTTGAGTCTTTTTTGTTCTTCGGAATCTGAAATTCGCCAAAATGACAGACAGACACAATACGCGTTTTCCCCCATCCTCTTCCCCATTCGGATGAATATTTGAGATTTGATTGTTTTGCTTTGCATTCCTTTTAATCCCTTTTAGAGTTTTTATCGCTAGAACTTTCTTGCAGCTGCTTCCCTTCTTCCCCTCAAACGAAAAAAAAAGCTTCTCTTTATTACGGACAAACGGATCTATCTATCTATCTATCTATCTATCTATCTATCTATCTATCTATCTATCTATCTATTCATTCTTATCTGTCTTAATCTGGTTATCTCTTTCTCGCTTCATCTCAATTACTAACTCGATCTCTTTCTTTCTTTCTTTCTTTCTATTCCTGTCTGTTCGACTCTTATTTTCCCTCTCTTTATCTCTGCTTCTCTTTGTATGTGTCTATCTCTCTGTTTATCTGCCTGTTTATTTAACTTTGATTGTTAAATTAATATTGTTTAAACCAAAGTTAGTAAGGCGTCGACGTCCATGAAAGATGAGGCAATGGGATGGGGGATGTGATTTCGAGCCTAGTCGGAAGCTACTTTATTTCAAATTCACACTATGAATTTAAAGAATACATCGCTTCAAAAGATTTGGATACAACACGAATAAATGAATAAATAAAATTAAAATAAAAATGAAAAACAAGAAAAAGAAAAACTAGAATAATACTGAAAACAATTAATATCGCTATTTCTAAATAACTTACAATTAATATTATTATTAACTGCCATAATGAATCTGCGAAAAAATCCGATAAAAATAAGTAAAAGTAATAAATATGTATAGTGATAAAAAATAGAAAATGTGGCTCGTAGCGTCGGGTTCGATTGTTGAGACAGCGATTTCCCACTGCACCCCGAGAAGTAGAGTAAAGAACAAGCGATGGTGTATATGTAGCTGAGTGGAAGGGATCAGGTAAATTTGAAGGTGGGACTAAAACTCATACAGTACAGTGTGCAGTATTTTTAATTATTTGAGTAAATAAAATAAATATTTTTGTTTCCTCGTTAATTTTTCGTTTAATATTACGTCTCGCATTTATCTGAATAAAATAAACATTTCATGGCGAAGTGGAAGTAAGAAAAAAGCGGTTTGAGGATGATAATCGTAGGTTTTGAGAAGATGGATGGTACTGAAGAAACGTGATTTTGTGGAGGAAGGGGCTATGGCTTCTTCTTTCTCTTTTCCATTAGGTTCTTACAAATTTTTGGCGCCGACACACACACACATGCACACACATATGCACACGCACACACATGCGTACGCACACGCACGGACGGACGGACGCAAGCGCGCATACTGGAACGAGCAAACAGACAGAAAGAAATCTTGCAATGGATGGAGCAAGTCGGACGAAGGAGAGGAAGCCATATTTTTGTAGATGATAGAAAAAGGTGACTTTTTGCTCCTTCTTCCTTCTTCGTGTAATTGATTGAGGGAGACAAGGTAAGCGGCAGGAAAAGTTCTGTCATTCTGGGGCAACGCTGAAAGATATGTACGGGCTATTTATTAAATGGTCAGAAAGGGCCCGATAGAACACATCGGTTGGGAAGGAAGGAAAGAAGGAAAGACACTTTAAAACTTAGAAAATGGAAGAGCCGTGAAAATGAGGGGGAGAAAAAAAGGAGCAAAGTCATAATTGTAAATAGAAGAGGAAAGAAAAAAGAATAAAAAGGTAAAAAAGTAAAGAGAGAGAGAGAGAGAGAGAGAGAGAGAGAGAGAGAGAGAGAGAGAGAGAGAGAGAGAGAGAGAGAGAGAGAGAGATGAGGAAGAGGAGTTTCAGAACAGAAGGCAGGAAGAATAAAAAGAAAAACGTAAAAGGATGTAAGGAAAAGACAGACAAACATACATAAGTTGTATATATATATATATATACATATATATATATATATATGATTTGTAAGCGAAACTTTGTTGGTAACATTATTTTCAAACTAGCCAGAGCTCATTTATTTGCACACAGTTAAGAAGAAGAAGAAGAGCGAGAGAGAGCGCGAGAGAGAGAGAGAGAGAGAGAGAGAGAGATAAAAACGGTAGCAGAAGTAAAAGAAGTAAAATCTGGCATTACATTAAAAAAGAAATTGAATGAGGAGAAGAAAAGATTGAATACCCTTCTAGAAAAACGTGGCGTTAAGCAACTGGGGTCACCTTTACTTTTTTTGTCACAATAGCGTTATCTGTGTTGAAACCACTTCCAAGTTCATCTTGTTTGAGAGGATTAAACTGATAATCTGAAGGATCTGAGTCAAAACTATATCATCATCATCAAGACATGGTGACAGTACAGATTCCCTTGACTCTCTCTCTCTCTCTTTCTCGCCATCCCTCTCGATCGATCATCGATCTCAGTATCCACAGAGAGCTGATAATGTAAGTTTTTGCTGGTCGGCCATCACTGGTGTGTCCATGTCTAGGAGTCCATGGGAGAACGCTGCTTCATCGTTACTTCCCCAGCAGTGCCCAATACGTCTTGCTAATCTTGGAGGGTTTGTGAGATGGGAGGTAAGTGGTCATGCAGCTGATGTTTAGTAGGAGCCGCTTCCAAGATCTGTTCGAAAACAGCACTGCCTCTTGATGCCTGCTCCTAGCTATGCAGCAGAGATTTGGTTTGAACAGGTGTATTTGCAAGACATGCTAAATCATTTGTATATCAGCCAACCCATGCGCTGGGACTTGTGTTCTTCACTCAATTGCTTTGGGGCCCAACAAAATAAAACTTCCCGATATCCCAATTTCGTTTAAAGGTTTCATGGAACATAAATGTAGGAAATTCCACCGACCTACTAAAAAATTGAGCCGTTTATCAACTTTAATTAAAGCTTCAATCAGCGAAGTATTGTCTTCTATTATGTATGAACGTAGACTGATCCATATGTCCTTCTGTGAACTTACTATATGAGACCAATACTTACTTCACACTCAGTACATGTTTGTCATACACAGCAACAGGATTATGCTTAATTAATGTTGTTTTTTGCCCTTGGCATGCAAAACATTTATTCCATCTTGTATCCCTGTGTTTGTCCACTCTTCATAGTGACAGTCATATTTGCTGTGTTGTCATATACAGATACACTCAATATTACGGGTGTTCTGGTTGTTACAAAAAGTACTGCATATTCTTTTTGCTTTGGATTTACAGCTGTCGTAATGTTTTAATTCTGGTTGATTTATGCTTATCTGTAACTTATTTTTCAGACACCCTGGTATATATATATATATATATATATATATATATATATATATAGTTAATTTTCATCTTAGAGACATAGAATGAAATTTTCAACAAGTTAGGCTTCTGGTAGTGCACAGATAAATATAATTAAGGTACATGTGACAGATGCTTAAAAAAATTATTAATGTAATCGTGTAATCGTTTCTCATCTGATTTAATAGTATATATATATGTATATATATATATATACATATATATTTGTGTGAGTGTATGTGTGTATGTGTGTGCATACGCTCTAACTTTGTACAATATGGATGTTTGTAGAAATGTGTGTGTGTGTGTGTGTGTGTACAATATGGATGTGTTTGTACAAGTGTGTGTGTGTGTTGTGTGTGTGTGCGCGCGCGCGTCTGCCAATGTACGTGTTTCTGTTCCTGCATGTTGGTATGTATGGATGGGAGATTAGAATCCGTGTGGGTCTCAAACCGATCCCATCATCATTCATATCCGACATCATCGACCACCTCTCCGACCGCACACCACACAGTGGTGACCCTTCGCCCACTCCACGTGATATCTGCCAATGATTGACGACAACATATCCATCCGTACGACAGCGGCAAGCAGCTGCAGCAGCCATTGGCTGGGGTGGGGGAATCTGGGCCAGAATCGCAGAGAAATTCCAAAAGGGGCGGATTCTTCTTATTTCATTCTGCCAAACAGACTCGACCATTTTGCAATACATGCCATCAATCTGTGACGTTGCAAAACAGAAAATTGCCACTTTAAACAAATGCAAAGAAGCAAAAAAATGAAAAGATGGAACAAATTCGTTTCGAGTCAGTCACGACATTTTTTCAGCTGAAGCTTGAATCTTATTCGACACACTGTAAACATGAATATAGTTTTTGAAATATCGATGCACACACACACACACACACACACACACACACACACACACACACACACACGCGCGCGCGCGCACACGCAGGCCACACACATATACGCGTGTACACGCACGCACATATACATACACGCGCTCACTCACATACGCATGTAGACCCATTCACGCGCATACACACGTACGCACATACACAGGTATGCCCACACCTGTATACATAAAGGCACGGACGAATATACACAGACATGGACATACTTAGATACACATGCATACACATGTGCACAGACATACTCACGGTCGAACACGAGCATGCCCCCGACACACCCACGCATACATGTCCACATACATACGTGCGCATACACACGTTGACGTAGACACACATGCGCACTCATAGACACGCAGTTCTTCGTACTTAGTCCCAGATGAAGCGAAGTATAGTAAATATTCAAAAGTCCCTATTCTTTTCAATTGATGATTTTGTCTTCGTATCATCAGTCATAACTCATGTTGACAAAATACTGCAAACATCAGCAATTAGATCGAACGGGCGCTGTTAAATCTTCTGCTCTCGGTTTGATCTTGAGCCAGACTTAATTATGGCTACTTTTTCATGTTTTAGTCCCACAAATCGGATATTCTGAATATTTTCTGAAATTCTTTGATGATCTATTGTTATCATTCCTCAATTGGACGAGTATCCCCATTTTTGTTGTATCGAGTATAGCTTTTTGAATTGTATTGTCTACTTGATTAGAAAAAGAGGTATCATTTCTGGAAAGCTGAAAATTGCACAGGTCAAAACATAGCAATGGAAAGTTGGTTTGTTTAATATCAACTTTTGTGGCTTACTTAATGCCTGATCAATTCTTAAAAAAGGATAATAGCGGTATTATCTAACCCACAGCTGCGAAGGAGAATAATTGGGCTCATACCGTTTCAAGGGAATCACGTAGATGAAGATACTAGATCGAATAATGAATTAAATATCTACATACTTCATTTATTAATTTCCGAATACGACTGGGTTGACAGAGAGCAGAATTAAGATCATCAATATAACAAAAATAAAGATACTAGTCTTAATTATTTTTATCCTAATTTCTGATATGAGGATTTGTTATTTTTATTTCCTAAAGTACGTGAGCTAAGATCCTCACCTTGGTTGTTTTTATAGTCATAAGGTTTAGGCCTTTGCTATACTCGGCCTACTTTATCCGGTTGAAGAGTTAATTGATACGAGATATCTCCTATGAACAGGAGAATGAAAACTTGATATTGAATATCAAGGGATCGGTTAGAAATCCTTAGAATCGGTTCAACAAAAACCTGAACAAGGCCAGAAAGTAGAAGGGCAAAAACATTGTGAATATAATAACAATCAAAATGAGGATACTATCTCGAGTAAATTAATGAATAATAGGCTAAATGGTTCGGTAAATCATAAAACGCTTTACATTGGAATCTCTGAACACAAACAGTCTAGTCAACAGAGCTTAGAATATTCTGACTGTATTGATTGCAGACTGTAAGACACTCCCTCCAAAAGAGAGGTGTCCTGGATATAATACTAAACTGCATCGGGTAGTGAGGCTCCAGTTCCAGAGATCTGTCCAGTGAGGAATACCATCTACGGGTCAAATAGATTTATCTGAAAATCAAAGTATAGGAGCCTCACAACACATGGTACCTTTTTTGTGGAGGTTTTAAACCCTCTGCAGAAAATACAGTCAGCATATTCTAAAACCTGCCGATAAAGTGAAAAATAACCTGTAGATTGAATGTGCAGAAGAAAGCAAGAATTCTTATATACTGATATTTTTTTGTCACGATCTAATACAAATATTTTGAAAAATAAAAAAAAATTTAATATTGAGATTATTCCCGACCAGTCCAAGAATTATTCCGGTATTTATTTTTATTTTCAATGTTTTTATTAATCCATCCTGAAACTTATTTTGACTTGTTTTCTTTGGTTTCTTTGTTTAATGGCATATCAACCTTCGTGGGTTGTTAATGCTAAAGCCATCTTTGTAGAAGGACAGTAGTGGTACCATTTACGCACCCCACCAAGCTGGAAGGGGAATATAAGGTGGTTCATACCTTTTCCAAGGGGCATTAGCTTGAAAATGAACGGGATAGTGTAATTAGATTTCCAGCTTGCTTGTTACGATGTCGCTGTCCGGCACGGTATCGACTACGCCACAAGGAGTCTCCTGTGAGAAGTAGGAGTAAAAATTTCATTCTCCCAGTTTGATCTGATCGGCTAAAAGGAATAAAACCCAAAGAAGGAAAACGAGTTAAAGTATTTTGAATTGTGAAAATACAACTGCCAGACAGCATGATAAAGCTGGTACGCATCTTGGATCCCTAGCTTCATGGGTCTTGAGAACCTTGCAGTAAAATTGTTCATCACTATTTTAGTGTAGTTTTTACAGCTGAAAATGTCCTGATTACGGCCGCATTTTCATAAATTATTTATTCAAAATGACCTCACCATGTTACCTTGGCAAATGCATTTGTTCGTTAATCTGTAAACTTATCTCGTTACAAAAGTGACAAATGCAGTCAATTGATTGTTATGGCAGTTATTTTAACTCAGTCCAGATAAGACAGTTTTTCAAATTTCGAATCAAAGAATGGAATATTTATCATATATGTCAACTGTCAAACTCTGTATACCTCGTGGAGTTAAAATGAAAATTTGGGGAGGCGAGGTCAGAGAAAAAGGCGGAACCATGAAGAACTTATGTCTGGCCTGGGAATCCAAGAACATGAATATTATCACGGGGAGGGATCATCTATCGAATAATAATTATGATAAATGACATACTTAACAACAACAACAACAACAACTACTACTACTACTACTATGGTTTCTTTCTTTTAATGAATCCCAAAACTGATAGATATCAAGTCAAATAATACTGTTATGACTACCATAGCGACGACAGCATAACCACTGACTTGCCCATACAAGAGTTGAGACTGGTAGAGGTTTTCTTGAATGACAATTCGTGAATGGCACTGTTCCAGTAGACAACAGTAAAGTGAAAAGAGAAAGAAAAATGGAGATATACCAAGACAATGCTCGAGAAAATGAAAAAAAAAAAACAGCTGTGCAAAATAAAAATGAAAGTCGGCAACATATTTTTTCCAATTGAATTAGGAAAATTAACGGTCACAAGAAGAAATTGGACCTTCCGCCAATGACAGTAATGAAGAAAGTAATCATCGAATCTTATTATCCAGGGAAAATTTACTTTGATATGAAGAAGCAAATAACGAACATCATCAAAAAGAATATTGTCTGAGAATGATGTATTTTTTTTCTCTTTGTACCTCAAGTCAGTGTTAAAGCCAAAGAAGTGTCAGGATTCCAATCCCTATTTTCTCAGCACATAGAGTTTCTACTCTTGGAGAAGTGGCGCAGCACAATCTTTCTTCTTCTATATGGCCTAATTTGATCATTTAATGTCATCAATTGAAGTATTTATACCATTTTACAACATTAGAAACTTTAAAATCTTATATACGTGATTAAAACGACGAAAATTTACTTTAAATTGTTTGGTATAAAATGACGATTATAGATGAGTTGATGAGCATCTGAATCGCATTTATAATTGTAAACTGATATCTGATGAAATTCAAAAATCAGTTTGAAAAGACAAGAAAAATGGAGAGAAGTGCAAATGAAAATGTCAGTAGATCACCGGATGTAACATACTCTTAAAGATGACTGAAGAAAACCTTTGCTAAAGTAAAAACAACAAAGATGGCGATTCTAGTCGAAAAAAGCACAAAGTATCAATTTCGTCAGACCTTTCGATCCAAGCAAAAAATTTCAGCAAAAAGTGTTTAATAAGATTTTATGAAGAAGATTAAAAATGGGATAAACTGAATTTAACGTTAATTCTGGGGTCTCATAAATTCCGAGAGACTTTTGCAAATATTCGCACTTGAGAAATCATAATCAACTTAGATATCAAAGATAATGTTACCTGAATTCTATTCTTATGGTAACACGGGATATTTTAGAAAATCAAATATTAAGTGATCAAAGGCGAGAATTACACGAAAACTATACCAAGGAATTACTACTCGACATAAGTGCATGTGAAGGGATACAAGTTTGAGTCTTGCTCGAATCTATTTTTTATTCTTGCTGTAGAAGCATAGTATAAAGATTAAGTCGGCCAACATATGACAAAAACAACAGAAAAATAAATATAATCGTCGAAAGAACCTCAACCAATAAATTTCTAAATTGGTTGTTCGGTGAACATGGGTCTGAGGAGGTGTTTGTTTTTTCCCCAAGACTTGCTCTAGACTTAGTACCTGATTAGTCCTTGACTCTTGAAAATCTGTCAGTTTCAGAGAAGTGCTCTCTTAGTTAATTTGTGACCTTTGAACAGAACCACTTACGGTAAAATTTCTCTTTAAATGCTTTCACTTTTAAGAGGCATAAAACTGGACGCAGGCGCAACGGTTGATTTAAATGTTTTACTTTGAAGGAATTTATTTTCTTAACCATTTCCACATCATCCCAGCTTACATTTTTTTCTCTCCAAACCACAAAAATTTAGTCAATAAACTGGTTCGCTATGAAGTAAGCATTTTCAGTTGGTTTTATAGTCAAATTATATTAATACTGGCTAATCTACCCATCACTTCTGGGCCATCACACACACACACACACACACATATATATATATATAACATTAAAAGATAAATGCAAATTAGAAAAGTTCTCAAGAAAAAATGCTCGATGCTACTACAGCAGCACAAGTATACAACCCAGAATATATCAAATGAATTCTAAAAGTTTGTCATTTATCGTTACATATATATATATATATATATATATATATATATATATATATATATACGCGCATGCGTGTGTAGTTGTGTGCTCAAAGTGTAAGTTACTATATGAATAAATGAAGAGTGCTCAATATCAGTGATAGAGCATATATAAGTTTGGATATTGTAGACACAGTCGACGGCGTTTAGTGACTGTTATTTTCTCGCCGATGCCATTATCAGAGCCACCCAAACTTGGTCTGATAATCGCATAGGTTCAATCATCAGATTAAAGTGTCATTTAATGAATGTATTTGAGTTGATACATTAAACTTTTAGTTATGAGACGAACATAAAAAAACGCTCTGCTGGCGAGCATTTGAGCACGTTTTTGACTTATAAAAACGTTATAAAACGTTTATTCCTTCGCCTATTATATATATATATATATATATATATATATATATATATATATATAATTGGACCATGCAAACATGTTCAGCATTTAAATTAGATTAGATTTTTCGGAAAAAAATTATATCGGCTTTAAATGAAATTAAAGTCCTTTCAATAGGCCTTTTACAAGTATTTATACTTAGCAATAATCTTCTTAGATATAAAACAGTGGGAGTCTTCCTGGCTTAGTGGCTAACGAGCTGGATTGTGACATCGTAGTAAGTTAGTTTGAACTCCAGTCACTCTATTACGCCCACTTTCAAGACTAATACTCAAGGGAAAGTTGTGACCCCCTTTATTCCCCGCTCCCCAGATATGGGTTAAATATTTCTACTAGTGTTTTTCAACAAGAATGCTCGTGGTATTAAATAGCCCTCTTGGGTTAATATGCGATCAAACAAATGTATTATACCCGAATGAATGAGACAATAACACCTGTTAATAAAAATATAAACTCTATTTACGAAAGTCGAGGCGAAATGAAAAGAGAGAGAGAGAGAGAGAGAGAGAGAGAGAGTGTGTGTGTGTGTGTGTGTGTGAGTGTGTTTGTGTGTGTGTCGGTCAGGAGACGTGGAGATACATATCCAGAAAGCCTTGCTTCTTCCAGCTTCTTTGACAGGAGTCTGATACCGAGCCGGCTTCTCAACTAAAACGCTGAAAACGGCGTAATATGTCAACTCTGTTGACTGCTGACTCTGACTGACAGCTGGAAAACTTCCGTCATTATATATTTTTTGACGCCCACATTTTTCTTCCCACGCAATTTACGTGGCATTTCCGCTGTCCCGAGCTTACTTTAAGACACAGCTGCACATCCTGTTTTTGAAATCCACTCAAAACTGGCCTGTCAAAGGTCAATATATAACACTAAGAAATGAAACGAAGATATTAAAGACAATGTGACTTAAATGTTGTTATTTGTGGTAGTGACACTAATTAATATCCTTCACTGCAAAATAGAAGCATCAATATAATCACGGACTGCTGTTACGTCCTCGGAACATCATGGAAGAAGATGTATCTTTCTCTGGCATTTTTTAGATTTTATAATCCTCTCAAGTGATCCTCTGTAACATTTGTTTTATTTGATTCAACTTGGGTGCGCAAAAGGTTTTGCAATATTTTGTTAATGTGATGCACAATTGTTGGGTTGAGGTCGTGAACATGATGAATCACACTGGACAGGGAGATGGCGAGCTTGCCTGCCACTCTCGGAGATCAACCCGCCGGAATTAGTTCTACTGTTTGGAGCACGGTCTCGGAATCAGCGATTTTAGGCCCACCTGACATTGCCTAATCGTAAAGGTTCTTGCAACCAAAGCAAAATTTCTTCAACTATCTGGTTACTGAAATGTGGTCAACTGCACCTTCACCTTTCATATAACAAATGTTTTTGGTTTCTTCCGCGGCGACGTTATGGCCCAGTTGGATTTCATGAAGCATAAATTCCCGAATTCGGCTACATTATGCCGCCTTGCTTAGCAATCCTGGGAAAGGAGTAGCGCCCTCCCATACACTTCGGTGTAGTAGCTATTGAAAAGGGAGCCTTCGGGTCACCCTCGACTACAGTCGCCAACTTTACTTTTACTTACATGTTCATTTATACCGCTTTCTATCACATACAGAAGGAAGGAATGTACATCGTGTCAGCGCACCAACAACCACATTACTACTAACCACAGTGGGTACACTCCACGACTGGAACTGCTTCGGTCATCTTATATACGCGCTGTAAACTAGCACGTACTACCAAAATATTGCAAAACTTTTGACTTACGTGAGTATTTATATTTTCTTATTTTGCTTATACCAAGTGCAGATCAAAAGTTAAGAGACATTTAGACAACGTACACAAATCGAATCTTGTACGGACTTTTACTGCTGCAGTGGTGAAGTCATCCATAGTTGTCTCCTCTTGGATCAGCTGCCTGTAAATATTAAAAGAAACTCCAACTTAACTAGACCACAGTAGTGATACACAGGAATAAAACTTAAGAAAAACAATTACCTTGTTTGTCTTTTATTGTAGATAGTCTTTGTAAAATGGCTGCAGACTAGCACACCGGAACTACTTTGAAGGAGACGAGAAAACTAGACGTTATTTTTTTTAAATGAAATTTATCTAATTTTCCAAACGTTTCAGTAGCAGTTTGTGTTTATCCTTTCATGAATAAAGAGAAAATGTCAGTTCCATTCGTAATTATCAGATTATTTGCATAAACATTGATAAATTAAAAAAAAAAAAAAAAAAAAACTGACAACAATTTGTGAATATTGACGAGCATATTTATCGGAGTTACTTTTATGTTTTAATGCTTTCTTTAAGTAAATTCTCATTGTTCCCCAAGAGATTAAAAACAAAACAAAAAACAAAGTCGTTTTAAATATCCAATTAAAAAAGTCAAACTGATTTTAATCCGCATTCATTTTTAAGGAAAACTGAACATTTTTATCCCTGTGTTTGGTGTATTTACCAACATATATGTTGTTTTTGTTTTTGTTTCCCCCGACTGTCATGTTTTCCTTCCCCCACTGAACGTGCCCCTTTCTTTGCTCCACCCCTCGGGCTAAAAAACAAGCCCTTAAGAAGCTTCATGAAAGTATCGCTTTAAAGAACACGGAACCTTTAAACTATCGAGAGAGTAATGAAGAGGAAAATAGAAAAAATAAATAAAATAGAAATAAAATAAGGCAGTGTGGTCTACAAAGCATAGCCTCATTTATTACGTTTTATCGCAGGGGTAAAGGAGGGTGGCAGGACGGGGGAGGGCGATTTGGTGTCTCATTTGAGAGTTTCATCCAGATTGTTTGCCATTGCACTGGGATTCTTTTCCAAAATATTTTGCTTTAAGAAAACAGAAGGTGGAATTTGAGAAGAAAAAAAAAGTTGCCGCTGAATTCTTACTGTTGTTGTTGTTGATGGATTCTTTCGATTTGACATCCTCATTTTGGGTTGGTCTTCACTATTGTATCATTTCTTTGCGGTTAATAACCATCCATCATATTCATTAACATTCAGGAAATGTTGTCTAGAATGTTTTATTTTAACCGGTGGGTAAGTATTGTCCTCATTCCTGGCCAGAAAGGATGTCGGATGTACAAAGAAAGAGAAATAAGAAAAAGACAAAAAAAACAAAAAACAACAACAACAAAAAATAAAACAAAACAAAAAAACAATCTACTATTAGAACGTACAACGGACGAAATGAAAGATTACGTTCATCATTTCCTTATTGTGTTCGATAAATACCTGAAGAAGGGTCGATAGTCCTGAGACTGAAACATAAAACGTATAAAAGAAAACAGAAAAAAAGTATAAGAAAAATTCTTTAATGTTTCATTTTATCAGCCCTTTTGATATGTTAAGTAGGAAACAGAAATGAAAATTATTGTCACTGGACGTGTATTGTGCATAATAGCACAGTGAACGCCCATAACAATAACCACCAATCGATCTTATTATATGGCAATATCTATCTATCTATCTATCAGGGGGATTCTCCGTGGTGTTAATGGCTAACGTGCTGGACTGCAGCCTCAAAGTAAGCGAAGTATGACGTTCACTTTTAGACCAATACCCTTGGGAAAGGCATGAACCTCATTGTCCCTTCCAGCTATGGATTAAATAGTATCATTGCTGTTCTACAAGAATGGCTTCGGCATTAAAAAAATCCATGAAGGTTGATATGCCATTAAAGAAAGAAACCAAATCTATCTATCTATCTATCTATAGATGGATAGATATGATTTCGTTTGGTTTATGGCATATCAACCATTGTAGGTTATTTAATGCGAAATCCTTTTTATACATATATATTAGATAAATAATTTCTAAACACATTTTTAGATAACATATTTAAACAAACCTGAGCTCATTTTTTGTTTATCGTTAAATGTTTTCACTTATTTCTATCAAATATGAATCATTCAATCTACTTTTAACCATTTGTTCGCACACAGTTAAATATTTTCAAGTATTGCTATTTAATACTAACATTTTAATTAAACAATCATTTATTTACACACAGTTAAATGATCAAACTGTTCTATGTCAAACAATTCAGTTTAGCATGTTAACAAACTCAAATGGCTCCAAGTATTGCTATGTATCAATTACAATTCAATTAAGCCTAAGTCTTTTGTTTACATACAGTTAAATCATCAAACAGTTCTATTTCTAACAATTCAGTTTAGTGTTGGTTAGTTATTTGCACTCAGTTTCAATGTCCAACAGTTCTATTTGACCTATTTGATAGGATCCTATCAGGTGCTACAACTCCGGGCCAGGGTGGACATGGGAGTGGTGGTAATGAAGAGGTAATCTATATCCCTTAAAGCTCCCGCATTACTGAAGCCTCACCATCAGATTGTTTAGTGTCATATCAGGACACTCATTTGGGGAGTCTTGCTCCTCTACAGAGATGCAGTCGGTGTATTCTACAGCTACAGCCGACAAGGCCATAGATAGATATGAATAGACTTATATATATATATATATATATATATATATATATATATATATATATATATATATATATATATTCATATTTATCTATCTATCCTTAGATAGATATCTTCGCAATGATTGATAGTGTAGCAATGATTGCAGAAAAGTGTGACTTTCAATATTGTAAGAGGAGATATATTTATGAAAGGTTGGCCGTATGTTTGGAATTCTGACAAAGAAAAATCTCTGAGAGAAAAACATGTGAAATTAAGCAGTCAAGCATAACTATTGTATTTTAAGCTTTTTACATTCGTTACAACAGTTGAAAAACTTTGACCTTTGACATCAAAGCAGACATAGAAGAAAGGCATTTTGGTTGGGTCGAAGAACACTAAAAAATGTTTTCTATAGAATTACTTTTTCGTTTTACGTTATTTTTTTCCCCGTTGTTTCGGATAGCGCGGGGACATGTACTTATGTATATTTCTCGAAAGCAATCTTTCTAAAAGCAGGAGATATTTGTATTTTCTAAGTTTCGGATCGTCTGTATTAGGTCACAAGTAAGAATCGAACACAGTGCAATCGGATTTCTTTCTTTCTTTTTCTTTATTTTTTGCAAACAACTTCTTCATGGCAAGCGAATAAGGAAAATACAGCTAGAATGCTTAGGTTCACAACGATGTTATTGGTGGTTGGATATTGCCGCTCTTATTCCCTCTACTGGGTCCGAGCCCGATTGGTGCGGCTTAGAATATCCCCTGCATTCGGGGAAACCCTCCCTAAAAAGGGGTGTTCTATGTATAAACACTAAACTGCATCTGATGGTGAAGCTCTGGTTCTGGAGATCTGGGATGTGGAATGCCTCATCAGTGCCATTACTCACTGATCCACTCTGACTCGGTGTGGTGGTATCTGGGAGGGTAACATCGATAGATCAATTGGATCTATTAAAAATTTATTCGTAATTTATTGGATTGTTTGAAAAAAAATCTAGACAACTACATACAAAATATAAATATGAACGTACAATGAACACGATTCCCTAACCTCTAAACATGAAATAACCCGCGATGGGTTGACATACCGTTAAAATCAATCACTCTTCTGAGTAAAGACCTCTTCTAATTTGCCACCGATTCTGCCGTAAGAGTTTTTTTCTTTATCTTTGCTACACAAATAACGAAAGAAGAAGAACTCAAATCTAATGTTCGAAGGGCGGCTACCATAGACTTATTCGCTAGGGTAGTGAGTTCAAACTTTAACGTTTACTCCGTTGCGATGGTGTTGTAACAGACTAAGCTAACCTTAGTAAATAACCGTAGCAGAAGTTGAATGACTAAAGTATTTGCTTCCACAAAATCCTCTCTTGGATACAAAGAGTACTCAGAGGTGATGTTAGAGTAACGGTTATCGTCTTAAGAAATGGAATCAGCGACTCGAATTCAAATCCTAGACGAGGCTTTTTACGTTTCATTTCGAGCAAATAATGACCTTGAATCTATTTGCTCTCTCCTCAGAGACGGGTAAAGAGTAGGGCGGACTAAGCTTTTTAGCGTTGAGCAACCAGCCTAGGAGAAGGAAAATTCTGAATTGACTTTGTGTTACATCTTGCTCATTGCATAGAGATTGGGTAGATGCATGTAAAGCTTAGTCAGAGACACTCATTAAGATTTAGAAAAAAAACAAAACAAACAAAACATTTAACCGATGTTATAATCCTCGGGTTTTGTTTTTTTTTTTTGAAAACTAGAGAGTGACTCAACAATTAAAAAACTGTTTTCTTGCTGAACATTTTGCAACACAGCTAATATTCAAACAGACGTTTTTAGGCAATATATATTTGTGGAATTTCCCGTTTACAAAAGTAGAGAATTGATAGATTTTTTAAAGTATACGTTGCTCACTATTATTTGTACATCTAATAACTATAATGCGTCATTTTCAACGAAAAGATTTCAAGGCAGGAAAATGACTTCCCCGTTAACATAAAATGTCGGCATGTGTTGAAATACTTTTGACAAAATAGTCATTGGTAATGAAAATTGGAATTATTACGAAAATTCGCAATAAAATATATTTTTACATGAAACAATTCCTTCATTCTTCAATTTAGAAGAGGAATAATTTCTTTTAGAACAACAAAATCGATCAATGATTTCGTTCCTCAACAATGCTAGTAAATATTCCGTAAATAAAAAGTTCTTCATGTGGTATATTTTTCAAACTTGTTTGAACAGCATTCTCAAAGAATCGAAGAAAAAGCGGAATCTTTTTTTTTCTTTCAAGATAGAAGAACTTTTGCTGAAGGATATGGTCATCGGAAAAAAGTGGAAAAAACTTGATGGTAAAAAAAAAATGATGTTAGGAATTTATTGAAATGAAAGATTTTGTTGGGTTCCAGAGTTTTCAGTGGTTTCGAATCCCTTTTGCTCCAGGTGACCCAAATGAGATTGATCGTTCCTCTGCCGGCAAACAAGCAGTAACTATCCATGGTCTCACACTCATTATCCAAAGGTACTTAGTAGCTTTTTCTACGGACTCCATAATAGTTTTAATGTCCCATCATATATATATATATATATATATAAGTGAACAAAATTTAACGCTAAAAGCGTTTTTAGTCAGTAAAATATATACAATGATCTATGCATAGAAATGCAGTGCAATATCACAATATTTTTTCAAGTATAAAATTACATAATGATAAAAACTCACGACTCCAACTTTCAAGTTGTCCATTCTCAGGTGAGCTATTTTTCAACACATCTGATGTCAGTAAAATTCAACAGAAAAAATATGTTATACTTTGAGTCATGTGACTATTATGCAGGCGACATGGCTCAACCAGGGGAAAAATTCAGAGTGTATATATATATATATATATATATATATAAAGATAAAAAGAAAAAAAATTCAATTCTTTAGTGTCATTATAAATTTATTTCAGATGGTGATATATATATATATATATATATATATATATATATTCGAAAACGAGATTTATCCAAAAAGAATCTTGAGTGAAGCAGTATTTATCGAGATTAGAATTTAACGATGAAGGAAACGTTAACTTTCGTCAGAATTCTCCCGTTAGCATTCAATGCATTTGTTCCAGCGAGTTTTATATTGATCAAAGCACTTCTAAAATTCCTTTTTAATATTATGTGAAACTGCATTGTTGTAACACTTAAAAAAATTAAAATGTCCTTCACACTTAGGTTTTACCTTTGAGATGAATTTTTACTTAAGGAAAACGTAAAACTTGTATAGATCCATATTTGCTAAGAATTGGAGGCGCTTTACTTACACTAATCCGTGTTTCGCCACGGGACCAAAAAAATCTTCCTTCCCCGCACACACACACTTTTATGATATACTGTCTATCCTCATCTGGGGATAGGCCAGTTCTACAGAATTCTCCTTCCTTAATACTTTCATCTTGCAACATCAACAGATCAATTACATCCATAAAAAACATCTGGACATTGTTTATGAACTGCTGTCGAGTGAAATTAAACTTTAACCTTTCTCTCAATTTATTGTGTCTTATTTTGGACAAATTACCATTGGAACTACTGCGCGAAAAAAATTACCTTTTTTAAAACAACACCAAACATCAGAGTCTGCGAGTCTGAAAGCTGGAATTACTTCAACCAAAATTACAAACAACATGAATCAAAATACAAAACTGCCACAATTTATTATAAATTGGTTGATTAAAGTGAAAGCAGACTTTTTTCTTTTACTTCTTTTATATATATATATATATGTATATATATATATATATATATATATATATATAATAGCTTCTCGTCGGCAGATGAAAGTTAGTTTGCCATCGGAAACACCTGCCATTAGCTTGTTCTTTCCTCAGTGAATTTCATTATTATAAAATAATTTATCATGAGGAACCTAGATTTTAACCAAAATGAAACAAAAAAAGTTTGTCCTACTATTTACCCCTAGATGGAGAGAGAACAGGTGGTTTCATGCCTTTTCTAAGGGCATTAGTACCAATATTAAAGAACTGAGTCTGTCCTACTATTTACCCCTAGATGGAGAGAGAACAGATGGATTCATGCCTTTGCCAAGTGCATTAACGTGAAGTGAAACGCAAACAGCTTCGTTCAGAATTAGAACTCGAGTCAGAAATTTCATTCGATAACCATTATGCTAATAGCACTTCCTATTGACTATTGAATTGCTCGTGATGAGTGCTCTACAAGTAGAGGTCGTTTTCTCAGGGACTGGTCATTTATTTCGGCAAATAAACATTTCCACCCCAACTAAATCAGTCAAGGGGAGATAATATTAAAGCGGATCTAGTTATTTAGCTTAACTGGGGCAAAAAGCTACATGAATAGAGAGTTGAATTAACAATGTAAGCATTACAGTCGATGACAACATTGAAAGGTTTTATATACAAGTTAGAGATAAGTTTGTGTACATAAATGAGAACCAATGATTCCTTCAACTTTTATTTAATATTCGTTCATCGCACATTTCAGGAGTAAACAGGCTCGTCACCGCTTCGGTGATCCAATGGAACCGGTGCTTTCAGTGTGACTTGATTGTATATCAAAACCTTTTATTCTAAATTTCATTCTTTCTTTATGTCATAAATCAACCAGTTTTATAGATTAATTGTCTTTAGAACTTGATAAATTGTCGATGGGATTAGATCCCTGCTCGACGGGCATTACGTTTGGCGCGAACTTGGCCAAAATATTTCAGATTTCATTCAAATCTTATCTGTAATGTCCTATGAACTAGACATTTCTTAGAAATTGTGCTGTAGATGATACTCTTTCCAAGGAAAACAGAGACTGGTTGTATGAACGACGACAAAGGGTCAACTACAAGAACTCTTATAGTAAGTGTGAGAAACAATCACATAAGAGTTGGGGATTTTTTAAAAGGGTCAGTCAGTAACTGGCAGAGGAGGACAAGAAACGATTTCGGTTTCGGGACTAGAAGACCCCCATTGAGAGTCGGCTACGATTAAACAATTTCTTCATCGACTCGAAAAATACCTCTTCGACGAGGAGGGAAGTGGAAATACAGTAATTAAATGAGTTGTATTTTTGTTTTGACTACTTGTCTGACTTTCTCCAATAAACTTCGAAAATGGTCATCAAAACTCCGGCAATACAACACAAAGATTCTTATTTCAAAATCGGAATGTTGAATCAAAAAAAGAAAGAAGCACTAAAATTTTAAAACAGTTTTTTAAATTTATCTATTTACATATTTTTTTGTGACTTGTTGGAGTTTAATCTTAAATAATCAATAGGCAAAAGTAAAACGAAGTTGCTTCTCTCATCCTT
Organism: Sepioteuthis lessoniana; assembly: GCA_963585895.1. Classification (NCBI taxonomy): domain Eukaryota; kingdom Metazoa; phylum Mollusca; class Cephalopoda; order Myopsida; family Loliginidae; genus Sepioteuthis; species Sepioteuthis lessoniana. The sequence goes on from OY757908.1 coordinate 134,664,815, forward strand.
CAACACACGAAACAATTTTTTAAACGATCAATAGGGACTCAATCATTGCTATGCAGCAATTGTGATCAATTGATTTTAACGGCATTTCAACCCATCTAGGCGTATTTTATGCCTAGAGGTTAGAGAATCATGTTCATTTATATTTACAATTTTTGTGTTTTTTAGAGCTTTTTTTTTTTTTATACACACGGACTTATTTGCGCCAAGTTATATGATATTGAGAATTCCTATCAAATTCTAGAAACACTGCAGAAGATATCAAGAAAGTGATAAAAAGATGATACTGATTGATTGATTGATTTTAACGGCATGTCAACCGGTCAAGAGATATTTCATGACGAGAGGTCAAGCAATTTGTATTCATTGTCCATATTAACATTTTTTATTCAGTTGTTTATTAAGAGTTTTTTTCATACACACGGTCCAATCGAATACGAATAATTTCTAACAGATTCATTTGACCCCTAGGTGTGGTCCTAACATGTCCTACCACGCCAGGCTAGAGTGGACTCAGGAGTAATGGCAATGGAGGGGTACTCTACACTCTTCAAATCTCCAGTACTGGCGCCTCACCACGACAGGTAATTTAACATCGTACTCAAGACATCTTTTTTTGGAAGGAGGGATGCGATCCTATCCTTCCTGCAGGGGGGTGTACAGTCAGAATATTCTAAGCCCAACCAACAGGGCGTACAGTTATTGTAATTTTTTTCCGGTATCGGGTTGATAACCCGAGTTGGATTGCCTTACAGAGCCTCAACTACACAGCTATTTAGTCATCGCTAACGAAGAGGGAAATGTAGATTCATGCCTTTGTCAGGGATATTAATGTCCTTGCCGTGGTTATAACTCGGCTTCAACGATTACCTTTGTCCTGTTGACCGTCGGGTCATTTGTACCTTCCTTGCCTAATCGACGCCAAAACTTATTTGATCCTCGTCTTAATTTTGACTGGCGCCAATTCTTGGCTGACGTGATTAACTTTACTTCTTTTTTTTTCACTCATTATTTTTGTTTCTTTCTCGTGAAACGTTGATAAGAGCCTCCAACTTGTGGACAAGTGAACCTGTGCTCACGTGAAACTATAAAGAAAGAAGAGAAAGTAAAAAAAAAGAGGAAAAATAGACAGAGAAAAAACAGACAGAAAAAAAATGAGAGAACACTTGCACATGTGCGCGTGCGTGCGTGTGTGTGTGTGAGTGTATATGAGAGAGAGAGAGAGAGAGAGAGAGAGAGAGAGAGAACTTTGTATTATTCATAATTCCTAAATAATTGTAGGTAGAGGAGAAAAACGAAGGATAAGCGGAGGTCGGGAGTTACGCGATCGAGTGTTATCGCCCCGGAGGTCTCTTTATTTATTTATTTATTTTTGAAACATGTGGAAGTCTTCTTCCCCTATTGTATTTCTCCTGTTGTTATTCACACGCCGAGTGAGGGTGTTGCTGCGAAATTTCCTTTTTTTTCTTTTTATTTTTCTCCAACAGATTCACACTGGATTAAGAATGAGGATTTAAGTCAATCACTGAAGCGAATAAAGACACATAGACTGTTTCATAATCGCGTATTTAGCATAAATCTTAGGAATAATATAACTTTTTTTCTGTTTGCTAATTCATTTGTAATTTTAGTTAGAATGAAGTACATTCTGTGCAGTCTGCATGTCATAGTTTCTGTCGTATATCGTCTGTTTTTTGCCATTTTTTAAATGTGAAACCATTTTTCTTTCATTAGATGAATAGATGTTTAAAATACGTAATCTACGCTGAGTATTAACAAATATGGTGCAAACGTATCACCTTGTAATGTTGAAGTTTGTATCTTCATCAGGTGATCGAGCCATTGCTTTGGTGTTTTCAAAAGCATCATTCTAGCGGTAACTTTTTTTGGGGAAGACCTTATGCAAGAAGTAATTTGCTTCATCTTTTCTCTGTGTATGGAATCGAATGCTTTGCAGAAATCTACGAACAGTAGAGTTACCTCGAGTTTCTTTGTCTGAACTCCTTTGATGATTCGGCGGATTGTCAGAATCTGTGAGATTGGGGATCGATTCCTACGAAAGGCGTTATGCTTTTTCCAAAGAATTTTCTCGAATTCGGATCGGATACGATTGAAAAAAAAAAGATACCATAAACCTAACAGCTATATCAGTGAGAGTTAAATTTTCCGTAGTTCTTAATGATTCCGAGGTCGCTTTTCTTAAAGAAAGGAAGGATGCGATCTTTCGTTCATTTCTCAACTGAGTTTTACTTATAAACTGAGTTGCGTACGCTTCAGAAGACACCTGAAATAGCATCTATAGTAACGTTCCTGAAAGACGATTATCCAATATTTGCCAGTTGCAAAAGTCTGGTAGAAATTCTGTGATTGTCTAATTATACTCTGCTTTTGATTTTGAAAGTCTTTTCTTCCGGATTTTCAAAATTGCTGACTTATTTATCTAAAGGACATAATCCTGGTCGCTGCCTCAGAAATGTTTTTGGAATTATGAGATCCCTTGTTTTTATTATTCCAAACAAGAATTTACACCATTGTGGTTATCACTCATTCTTTAAATGCATTGTGATTTTGTATAGTTTATTTTACAAAGCTTTTTGCAAGTCTTTTAACAGCAGAAAAATATCAAATTCCTACCATCGTATATGTCACTTGCATTAATTTTGATTCCTTTAAGATTTATTCTGATCTTGACGAGTCTGAACTGAATATATGTGAATATTAGTGTGTGTGTGTGTGTGTGTGTGTGTGTGTGTGTGTGTGTGTGTGTGCGTGTGCGTGTGTGCATGTATTTATGTCAATAACTATATTTTCTTTGGGCTGTAGAAAGACACAGTTTTGTTGATTTGAGAAAAGAGGGAATTTTTGAGCAAGTGAAAAATCTTCCTTCCTCCAAAAAATATCACTCGATGTCGAAATACTACATAGAAAAATAATCGTTACTTCAACAATTACAATAAACGGTTTTTGAGTTGCTGGGAAATGAAAAATTGTTCTTCCATACATGTTTTTTATGCGTATTTTCAATAAATCTTTTGGTTGCCTTTAATTGCAAAGTTTTTGGCTAAAACATTCACAAGTCATCCAATGAAAATGTGGAAATTCAAAACACAGAAACTGGATGAAATTTGAACCTTCGTACAACGAGATATTCGATGTGAAGTTTGAAGATATCAAATTGTTCGAAAAAAAAAATACTGTCCGATTTTTATTATAAACTGTTTAAATTTTGTTTTAACAGATTTTAAAAGTAAAAAGAATTCTCATTCCTAATGAATAAAGTTTCCTCTTTGTTAATTTTCGATCACTTTTTTCCGAATTTGATTATTAAAGGTTATGTGAAGGTTTTACATTAAAAAAAGAAGTGATGCATTTACCTTTTTTTGTATGAGTTGAAGCTTGTTCGTAATTTCGTTTCCTATGCTCGGTCACGTGTTACTAGAATGATACTGCAGAAGATCATTAACTTGTGATATGAGACACATCTAACATATTCTCCTGATCTTTCAACCACTGACTACAATTTTTTTTCAAGCATCTGGACACTTTTTTACTCCAAAAAACATTCTCTTTCAAAGATGAAGTAAAATCTGCATTTAAAGATTTCTTGCTATCAAAAGCTTTAATGTTTTATCGTACACGCGTAAATAACCTTGTAAACAGAGAACAGAAATGCACAGATGTTCAAGGGTTTTTGACTGATTAAAACATCGTTTAAATTCATTGATTAAGGAACCAAAATTTATTCTAAAATCGAACATTATTTTCCGAACAACGTTTGCCCAGTCGGCTGGGACTGTAGAATACGCCGACTGCGCCTCTGTAGAGGGGTAAGACCCCCGCCATAAGTGTCCTGGATATGACACTAAACAATCTGATGGTGAGGTTCCAGTGATGCTGGAGCTCTGGGGAATGCGGAGTACCCTTCATTGCAATTGTTCTCAGGTCCACTCAGGCCCGGAATGGTACACCTAATAGGGCCCTGTCCATGGATTAAATAGAACTAATTGCATTCTTATGCTAAACTGAATTGTTTGAATTAGAACTGTTGGACTTAACTGAATAGCTTGAAATAGAAATGTTTTTGACAATTAAACCGTACTAACATTTAAACTGCGTGCTTATGCTAAACTGAATTCTTTGAAATGGAACTGTTTTTGACATTGAAAATGTATTTACACTAAACTGAATTGTTTAATATACAACTGTTTTGACATTTAACTGAGTTCAAACAAAACCTGTACTTATACTAAACTGAATTATCTGAATTAGAACTAGTTGACTAAACTGAATCGCTTGAAATAGAAATGTTTTTCACAATTAAAATGTACTTACATTTAAACTGCATACTGATGCTAAATTGAATTGTTTGAAGTAGAACTATTTTTATAAAAATAGATTTGGCGCTAAATAACCCACAAAGGTTGATATGCCATAAAACCCAACCAACCAACTAACCAACCAATCAATCAAACAACGTGATATTTCTGGTTCAAATTCACCCAATTTAATTTAAAGGCCGAAGAACTGGTCAGCTAAAATGGTGGGTGAAGAATTAAAGTCATGAGATGTCAACCAACAAATTGAACACAACAACGTAAATTATCATATTTTTGAACGTCACTGACTAAAATCACTAACGACTATCATATTCAAATGGAGTTCAATAAAAAGTTTATTTGCTTTTTAAGCAGGTTTCAAAATGAATTTAAATTTCCGTAAATTGGAACGTACCAGTTGACTTGGCATATGAATCGACCTCAAGATTATAAGTTCAAAATTCTCGCTTGGACATTTACTTGCTGTATAGATCAACATCCAAACATACAATAGGTTAACTGAGACTTCGGTTCGTGTTTCCAGTCAGTGAATTGCCTGTGTAATATAACGTTAATATAATACTTAATTTGGATTACAGTTTTATTTTATATTATCTCAGTGTTAATTTGTTAAATATGTTCAGCAAACACGAGTTTAAGTTGGAAATGTTTGTAGCAGTCGGCTGGGTTTACAGTAAATGATGTGTATCGATTGTTTGGGGATATTATTTCACTGGTTGATCATTCTGTGGTAAAGGGTTGGATTTTAGCCCAATATAAGTCGACACTTAGTTTTTAGTGATATTTTTAGGCTTAAAGCATCGACTTGTATGCTGCAATTTACGGTGAAGAATGCTATGGTTATTTTTGTATCTTGTTGAGATTGTTGTGAGGAAAAGTTTTCAGGCGAATATAGAACTGACTGGGGTTTTGTTGAGCCATCAAAGGAAATTTTGTTTCGTTGTCTAATGGCATATTATCCTTCGCGGGTTATTTAATGCCAAAGCTGTTTTTATAGAAGAACAGTAGTGGTACTATTTAACCTATATTTAAAGAGATAAGGAAGTTTATACCTCTCCCAAAGGGCATTAGTCCAAAAGTGAACGTAATAGTTCGACGACAGTTGAAACCTGCTTACTACAATGTCACAGTCCTGCACGTGGAGTAATGACTAAAGTGTTGGACTGCGGTTTCGAAGTAAGCGAGTTCGAATTCCGGTCGTGTTATTACGTTCACTTTCGGACTTATACTCTTAGGAAAGGCATGAACCTCCTTATCTTTACATCTATGAATTAAATAGTATCACTGCTCTTCTTACACAAGGCTTTGGCATTAAATAACCCATGATGGTTGATATGTCATTAAACAAAGGAACCAAACCAGCCATTAGGCTATGGGCGCTCCCCCAATTACTCTTGGATTACATAAAAAACGACTTTTATCTCATTTGATTGCAAGAGTATCTTGCACAATTCATTGATTATTTTAGATAAAAACTTTATCAGAAATTTCAAATTTATATCCGATTAAAAAAAGATATGACGCTTGGTTGGAGGAGATAATACAATAAAAGATCCAAGTGCCTTTTTCTGTTGATTGACTTTTTTCTAAAAAAATGTTTTAATGGAGGTAATTTCGATAATCATAAAAAGGAAAAGTTATCATCAAAGGGAATCGGCAATCGAAATTCAAATCTTGAATGATGCTGTTTCACTTCCCGTGAATATTTGTGGGAAAGGTTAGAATCTATATTCACCCCACTAACTATTAGTAAAACGTAGGACAAACTGGTTTCTTTAGCCTTAGTTAGGCAACCAGTCTAAGAGAAGGAAAACTCTGAAGTTAAACCAGCTTTATGCCACTTAAAAATTGACCCTGTATGATATTCTGACCGTTGTATCGGGGTTGGGTAAAACATATAATAATAAAAGATGTAGGTGTTCTGTATATTTCTCTTTTTATAACTTTTACTTGGATTAGAGTGTAACATCTGTTTCTCATTCTCAGCTGTGTTTTGTCTTCGGGTGAGACGTGGGTAAGAACGAGACATAGCTATTCCTGGTTTGGTTTGGTTTTATTCATATATATTAGATATATATAATTTGTGAACCTACTTGTAAGTCAACTAAGTTAAATAATTCCAAATATTGCTATGTATCCTTAACAATTCAATTAAACATCAGTCATTTGTTTACACAAAGTTAAATGATTAAACAGTTCTATTTCAAACAATTCAATTTAGCATAAGTCATTAGTTTGCACTCAGTTTAAATGTCAGTTCTATTTGGCCCATAGACAAGACCTTATCAGGTGTTACCACTCCGGGTCACAGTAGACCTGGGAGCGATGGTAATGAAGGGGTAATCTGCATTTCCAAAAGTTCCAGCATTACTGGAGCCTCGCCATCGGATTATTTAATGTCATATCCAGGATACTCGTAGAGGGTGGGAAGTCTTACCCCTCTGCAGAAAAGCAGTAGGTGTATTCTACGGTCCCAGTCGAGTATTTCCTATCCCTGAGTTTTCCATCCAGGAGCAACATCTCTCCATTGCTCAAAAAAAGAAATGTTGAAAGAGTCTGGTCACGGAAATTGGACAATTTTTTTCCCCATTGGGAAGAAGAGAAATTTTGGTTCAAAGTGTAATATCTGTTCTTATAGAAATATATAAAATGTTATGAGGACACTGCTGGAGTGAAACAGGGACGAACTCATACACCTAGTTCTCCCGTGGTCTCTCATACATGGACACAGCAATGTTGACCGACCAGCCAAGAAATATATTCATCAGCTCGGAGCAGACACTGGATGCCGTCTGGAGGACCTGCTAAGAGCAATGGACGGGAATCCGTGATATCTGCATCGCTTGATGATGATGATGATGAGAATTACAGTCAAAATGTTAAAATAATTATAAATGCAGCAATTTCTTTTTTATTATTTTGTATTTATCTGAAAGGAAAAGTATTTTCATCATCATATTCTATATATTATAGTTTTAAAAATAATCATTAAATTTCGATGGGTACAGATACTCTACTGACTTAATGTAGAAGCGTTAAATTTAAAAGAAATTGTTATTATTATTATTATTATTATTATTATTATTATTATTATTATTATTATGTGACTCTTTGTGATGTTTTCACACCAGAGTTAACTGGAGTCTGAGTGACAGCAAGTCTGTTCAGCTCTCCAGGACTCTTCGCAACTGATATTAACAGTGTTGTAATTTGAATAATCTCTATTCATCCTTTCATCTCCCTTTTCCTCAGTCTCTTTTCCATGTCTTTAAGGACCGTTCCAAGTGCCCCAACTACAACTGGTATCACTGTCACTTTCATATTCCACAGCTTTTTCCTCAGTCTCTTTTCCATGTCTTTAAGGACCGTTCCAAGTGCCCCAACTACAACTGGTATCACTGTCACTTTCATATTCCACAGCTTTTTCCTCAGTCTCTTTTCCATGTCTTTAAGGACCGTTCCAAGTGCACCAACTACAACTGGTATCACTGACAATTTCATATTCCACAGCTTTTTCAGCTCTCTTGCAAGATCTAATATATATAATTATAATTATAGTGATTTATATATAATTTTTATATAATATATATAATTATAATAATTATTAAATAGTGTAGGAAACTATAAAAGTATATGTCCGTTTCTTCGTAACGCACAAAATATGTTACGCTACATATTTAACATTCCTTATTCAAATATGATGAAAGCTCGCTTAAGTTTACGAATGCTTCAATCAGCTGAAGTATGGATGACCAACTATACCAATACCAGATATTATCCACCGTGGCAAATGTATATTCCCAACATTAAAACACCGTCATATGACAATAACGCAAACAACAACAACAACAATAATAATAATGAACATGATAATTATAATCGCAATGTTATAGCTAAATGTATCCGTCTGGGTGCAGACCCCACTCATTAGATAAAGAAAAAAATACAATGCACGTCGTCACCTTTTTTTTCTGTTTGCATTATCATCTCTCTGACCTTTTTTTGCTGTGACCGCCCGAGGCGGCAAAACATCACAGTATTCCGCCTTAGCCCGAATTCGCCCATTTAGGCGCCGTAGTGGCTTCCCTCAGAAAGAAAATCTATTATACTTGAGTGGCGTCAGGGTGAGATGGGGGGGTGTTGAGATGAGTAGAGGAGTAATATGAAGCCTGATGTAGGGGTTGGGTGTGCATTGGAGTGGGGTGGGGTCGTGGTGCGGACCTCGGTGCAACTCTCATCATTTCCACGTGTGATTTCAAGGAAATGCCGCCTGATGTTTGTTGGATTATTTCGTCACAAGTGCGCGTCGAGGTCACGTGACGACGAGACTCGTAAGTGGCGCTCGCTGCGAGATAGCGTTCTTTCTTTCTTTCTTTCTTTCTTTCTTTCTTTCTTTCTTTCTTTCTAAACAAAACTAAACCGAATCGGATGACAGTAAAAAGAAAGAAAAAGAAACAAACAAAAAACAAAACAAAAGTGATTATAAAAAGAAGCATTAAGGTTAAGGTGAGAGTGGGGTGCATAGTGTTGGAAATTCTTTCTGGGGTTGTAAATAGGTATTTGGGGGGTGATGGGGGTGTTATTATTGTTATTATTATTTTTTTCTTTTACGTATTTCGTTTCTTTGGTTCATTTGTACTTTGTAATATAATTATCTATGTTATAACATGAAATGAATTTGTCCCCGAAATTTTGCCCCATTGGAAAGTGCAATGTATGGAGTTTGGGTGGAGAAGACAATGAAAACTTTTGTCATTTTCTGATTTGAAAGGATTCTTACAAAATTCGTTTTAATCGTTTATCTTTTTTGAATGAAAAGTTTTAAACTCGATTTTATCCTTGGATAAAATAAGGAAGTTATTTTTATTTTCAACAATAAAACCTTCCAGCTATCTTTTTCAACCATAAATATTCCCTGCCATCATCGTCCCTGACTAATTAGATTTTCAAGTTATGATCATTTCATTAAAATTCCAATTATTAATCAATAAATGACTCCGTACTCCACTGCTGCGCTTATCTTTATATTTTCGATAATTTTTTTAAATCGCCAATACTATAATATGTTTTAATATAAATCAGTATAATTACATTAGTATTAATATTAAAGCATTAATAATACTATGCAAATATTAAAACATATACTAATATTAATATATTCATATCAAAACATATTAATATCAAAGTATTGATATATTAAAACGTATTAATATTAAAATTTAATGAAATATCAAAGTAAGAGAACTTGAATAAAAGTTCCTATCTCTCTAAAAGTGCATTCGACCGAAAAACTTTCGATGTTATTCTCAATCTCAAATAATAACGTAAGAGCACTTCGCGTAGTATAATGGTTACCGAATTCGATTCTCACTGGGTGTCCTATGTATCAGGCAATTAGTCTGGCTTAGTGAAGACAGTCGTAAGGTCATTTTTGTTGTTGTTGTTAAGAGTGAAGTATATATTTACCCCGCTCCCACCGAATAAATAAGGTCAATTTTTAAGCGGAGCAAAGCTGGTTTGAAATCAGAGTTTTCCTTCTCCTAGACGGGTTGCCTAACCCAGTCTGATCTACTGTTCACCCATAACTGTAAGGAAAACAGATAGATTCATGTCTTTTCCAAAAGTAATTGCGCAAAGTGAAACGCAAACAACTTCATCTAGGATTTGAACTCGGCTCGCCAACTCTATTTCTTACCTTTAAGTTAAGTTCGCCTCTTATTGAGAGCGGGGTACAGTCAGTGTTAGTTTCCAGTTAAAGAGCAAACCGTTAACATTAAAAGTAAAGTGTTGTTTTTTTCACATCATCAATAATATTAGAATATAGAGGTATCTTTATAGCATTTGCCTTTTCCTGTGGTAATTGACAATGGCTAAATCGGCCTTTATTTCAGAGCAAATATTTATGAACATTTATGCAGTTTATTTTAGTCTGGAGCAAAGTCAAATAAAGAGAAATCGTTGACTGATTGATTGATTGATTTTAATGCCAAATCGACGCATCTAATGTTATTTTATGCCGAGAAGTTAGGGAATTGGGTTTAGTGTATATACTGGTTGATATGTTCAACTCACGTGACATTGCTGCGGAGTCGATAAGCATGTCGACCCCGCAAATGAATTTAAGTTTAATGCGTGCGAGTAATGACAGCCAAAGACAATGAAGTGAACAAAGGCAAGGTTACAGATACCACAAAAGTGACGATTTATTGCCAGATTTATAAACGTGTATGTAAAGTCCGTGGCGGTTGTATTTGATCCTCAGCTAGATGGGTGATGTCAATAACTGGTAGGGTCGAGTCATAGATGTGCGCAGCTGGACGTTCGATGTGGGTAGCTGGCGTAGGTCGAGTCGTGGAGATACAGCTAGATGTTTGATGCGGGTAAGCTGAGATCGATCGGGTCGTTGAATGCAGCTGGACGATCGTTGTGGGAAGGTGAGGTCGGTCGAGTCGTTGAATGCAGCTAGACGATCATTGTGGGCAGCTGAGGTCGGTCGAGTTTGGTAAATCGATGTCCCGGTTTTGGCAGTACGTTGGGTTAACCGGGTGTGTGTAGATTCGGTTGCTAGCCCGTACTACGAGTCGTACGTGGGCCAGATGTTGCAATGCTAGGGCCGTCCGTAACAGCGAGTCGTTACGTGGACTGGATGTTGCATTGCTGGGGCAGTCCATAACAGCGAGTCGTTACGTGGACTGCATTGCGGGAGCGTCGAGGTCGAAATCGGTGTTGGAAGCTTGGTCGTGTAGAGTTGAGCGAGTTGGTGACTAAGACTGAGCCGTGTCTTAGTACTACGGACCAAGTGAACGGAAGGGGGAACCGTGGCTAAGGTTTGCCAGGCCTTAACAAGTCCTCGTTCAGAGTTTTTTCCCGGGCATATAAGAACTGGCATATTATGTGGGGGATTAATTTATGGCTAGACTGACCGCCGCTGGCAAGGGGTTCCAAATTTCACACTATACGCACACCCACCAAGGCCGCTATTCTTCCTCCCCTAGAACAATGGAAGATATGGACCTCTAGGTTTAGACGTAATAATATTAATTATAGTAGTCGACCACTCCGGTTTCCCGTATAAGAATTTAAAAGGAATTTATAGGACAATTTTAAGCGAGCATATCATAAGGCGAATAGAAGCTGAAAAAGAAACATGAAATAACAAATTCGTAGCAGACGCCACAAATAACAACTTCGAGCACGTGGGAACATTAAAATATATCAATCTTTTACTATACATAGATATACACCTTCAACGTGTCAAATATATCATAAATGAATAGTCCATGAACATAAATGTCTTTCTTTTCTTTTCTTTCGTTTTCAGTCTTTCTTCAACTTGAGAGAGAGAGAGAGAGAGAGAAAGAGAGAGAGAGAGAGAGAGAGGGTATATATATATATAATTGGGTATAAGGAGAAACAGTCCCAAAGTTTACTTATCTTATTTCGATGGATTCCTGTGGAGAATATTTCTTCTTTTAGGGGCTGACAGACTTTATCTTATTCTTAGTACTGGCTTGAAGAAATGGCTCCTTCGTATCCGAGATATTTTTTTGTCTTCTTCTACCCGGAGTGCTTGGCTTTAGTTCCATCCGCCACGAACCCTGTCCAACAACTAACTTTCTTATTTTCCTTTTTCCACTGACGGGAAGAAGGTGCCACTTCCGTTTTAGGGTCCCAGCCAATCATTTGGCTTCTACCTTCTTCCTTCCCGTGTCAGGCGACCCGAGTGAGTTCACAGAGTACCAACATCTGTTGGTCTCCACTCTGACCCACATTCTTTACTTTGACGGCTTGCTACTGTTAATTCACGCACGGGGAATAGTAGTAATCTTATTTCTATCTTCTCAGTGGGACACCACGTGACACTAATACAAATAATCTTCAAACAGTTGTAAGTTTTAAAGTATTTCTATCTAATATCAATAATTTATACACAATAGATATGGCTTCAAGTAATATTTCTATGGAATAATAATTATTTGTTTGCACACAGTTATATGTTTTCAAGTAACTAATAATAATAATCCTTAGTAAACAACTATAGCTTCTAGTAACTATTCTTAAGCCAAATAATTTAACGAATGGAAATAATTTTTAGATTCTGTTGTGGGCAACTTTACTCAAAAAAAAAGGAGAGAGAGAGAGAGAGAGAGAGAGAGAGAGAGAGAGAGAGAGAGAGAAGGCTAGATTGGAAAGGGGATTGTTACAGGAAACCAGACGAAAACTCGAGACCATCTAGATTACAACATTGTCGAGATCAGTCAGAATACTGAGAAGAGTCCTGGTGACTCCAGTGAAAGCCCACCAGCTAAAAAACCTTAAAGATGGTGCTGATTTTAAATGTCTTGAAATTACATGGAAATGACATGATTTTTCCAGCTGCTAAGTGTCGGAAATTCTCGGCAGCTGACTTGAATTTCCTTTATGCAAAATTCTTCATGCAAATAACATTGTTTTATACCCGATCCTGATGCGAATAGACATTGTTCAAGTCGGTGGGTAAGACATTAAACTACATCCGATGGTGAGGCTCTAGTTCTGGGACTCTGGGGAATGTGTAGTCATCCCTTCATTGTTTTTTCATTCCAAATCCATCGGAATGGTGGTGCATGTTAGGGTCCAATCTAGGAGTCAAATAGATCTATTTGGAAAGTATTTATATTAGATAGAAATTCTTGAAACCTTATAACGCTGTGCCAATTATTCTTAATAAAAAAACTATTACTTGAAGCTATAATTGTTTTAAATCATAAAATCGCTTGAAATGTTTGAAATTATATAATCATGTACAGATTATAAATATGAGATTTGGAATATTTGATACCGTATGTGTGCAAATTATTAGTATTAGCTAGGAATGGATTTAAACCATATTACTGTGTGCATGCAAATTATTAATAATACTATAATTATTATTATCATTATTATTAAACAGGAAAATTTCTCGCATCTTTTTTTTAATATCTAAAACGTAATTCATAAAATATATCTGCTTATCAAAGATAAATATTCCGTAACCTGGTTTGGTAGTGAGGGTCTTACACTCATGTAGTGTGTCTTGGGCACGAATAACCTGGCGGAGCTCTTCCCTCTCCAGGTCTACAACTGGTTTGAATTCATAGTTTTCCTTCTTCTAAACCGGTCGCCATACCATGCTCAAAGAGTCTATCCAACTATTTACTTGTAGCTGAAAGGAGAATAGTTGTATTCATACCTTTCCCAAGGGTATTTGCACTTTATGAAATTCAAACAACCTCGACTATGATTTGAAATCGGGTAGCCAAATCTAATTCCTACGACAATAACCGTTACACTACAAGCGCTTTTATATCTATATGCAATAATGTAATTTATATGTTTTTCATTTCATTTAAATTAAAGTGTCGGTCTGCGGCCTCGAAGAAAGTGAGTTCAAATGCCCCATTTGGGAAAGGTATGAACCCTGCTTTATAGGTTAAATAGCATCACTGCTGTTCTTCTACATGGATGGTTTTAGCATTGAATAACCCACGAATGTTGATATGCCATTAAAAGAAAGAGACAAAACCAAATCGATCAAGTAAACATAAAAACAACTAGGAAATTGTTGCAATGCCCACAGATTTTTTAAACTAATTTTTTTTTCAGAATTATAACAATAATTTGAACATCTAATTTAAAGTTTTAATTTTAGTTTTAATTGTAAGAATAAATAAACTTAAAAAACAAACAAACAGGTTTAAACAGGTTTTGAACAGTAATTTACTCGTAAAACAAGTTTTTGCTTTTAAATTTTCAGCCCTTCAAGATGGATTCAAACTTTAAAAGAAGAGTATCTTAATACATCATCATCATCAGCAGCAGCAGCAAAAGAAGAAGAAGAAGAAGAAGAAGAAGAAGAAGAAGAAAAGAGATAAAGTTTTGAATAATTATTTGAAATAAAATTAATTGAGGTTATTATGCTGTTAAACAAAGGAACCAAATCAAACTGTCTGAGCGACAAAAAGTCTCCAGGAATCTTCGAAGTCTTCGATTTGATTTAAATAGTACTGTTGTCTGGATTATATCAATTCTTCCTTTGACCTCTAATTCCCACAGTTTCTTTTCCCAGTCTTTAAGGGTCGTTCCAAAGGCAACAACTACAGCAATCAAAAAAGCTACAAACAATCACATTTACGAATACCGATTTTTCTCATCAAAATTAATTTTGATTACGACAAAAATGATGTTTGCTATCTGCGAGATTTAAAACTGCAATTAAAAAATATATAAAAAAAAACTCCTCGTTTTTGTGCGACCCTCTGCCGGCAGCTTTATAACAGACTCATTATGATTGATCAAAACTTTCAAGACTTTGTATTTCAGAATGGACTGGTTTCATTTGGAAAGGGTTAGGTTTAGTCAAAAAGATTAGATGCGGAAGGTTTCACTTACCAAGGCTTATTTATTTGGTTTGCGCCAGCCAGATATTACCAGTACCCCATTATCCATCTTTTAACTCAGAGCATTTAGATCTTAAATCTTTCTGCCAAATATAAATTAATAATTACTTTATTTTAAAATTCGCATCATATATTATGTAATAATAATAATAATCATCATCATCATCATCATAATCATCAAGTTATGCTCTTTGCACGGATTGCGTTATATACATCCCTTACTATAACTCTTACCTATTATCATATACTTTTTACACCTGGTACTTTTTACTTGATATTTTATACCTCTTACACATCATCCTTTATCTTTTACCTCTTTAAAATTCCCCAGATAGAATAACCCACTATATATAGACATACAATTCGAGCAAAACTAGTCACCTAAAGGATTACTCAACAGGATCTTAAAAAAAGTATCTCTACTAAAATTGTGTTTTATTCATTTGAACGTTAGGTTCATCCACATAACCTCCTCAAGGCCAAGTGGAATATTCTTTCCCGTTATAGTATGAGGGCTGGTAATATTACCACGTGGTACAAAAATGGCAGTTGAGGTTGTAGAGTTCTGTTGCCTCTTGTTATATTAAAAGGAAGAACAAATCAGTTGACGAAGATATTGATAGTTTTCAACTTGGAAGTTTTATTAACAGCTTGAGACGAAAGGAACCCTTGTGCTGTAAGTCACAGGTAGCAGTGGAACAAATGTTGAGTTGAGAGAGAATGAAAACGCTGAATGAATTGGGATGCTGTCGTCAGGACAGGAATTAAAATGCCGAAGTTAAAACAGGAGTTGAAAATTTCCAAATTGTTTCTCCGGGGATCCGTTGGTTTAGAAGGAAAGATGAATGATGAAAGAATGATTTCCCAGACACCAATGGTCCATAGATTGGGTGTGCTCTCCTCATGGTGCTTAGCGGACTGCTCGAAATATGCGAGAGAGAGAGAGTCAGTGGAGAAGAGTCAGTGAAGAAGAGTGAATGTGGTCTCTCATGTTGACTGGTCCTTCCTGCTGCTACGAAGTGAAGAGATAGAATGTATGCTCTGTCATGTTGACAGGTCTGTCCTGCTCGAAAGGCCTGCATAGAAGAGGGTGAAAGAATGTTACCTCGCCATTTTATAGTTGCCTAGGAAAGTGACCCGGGCAGAATGGCATGAAATATTCTCATTGGTCGAAAATATGAGTTCGGGACCAAAACAGTCAAAATATTCCTGCGCTAGACAATAATTTGAAATTCTTTCTGCTTCTCCATAAATGTTGCTTCTTCAGATCAAACACTGCGTTCAACTCTAATGGAATTGCCCTGTGTTAACTTCATTTGCTTTCTCAAAGTAGCATAGTGATTATAAATTATTGTATATTGCTTTGCTGAGGTTCTGATAAACTCTAACAGTGTGCTGTCAAAGGCTGAGAAAGAAAAAAAAACTCCAAAAATTCCTCGGTAACAGCAATACCATAATCCATAAAATAGAATATTCAACTAAATATTTACCTTGTATTTTTCGTAGAATTAAATACTAACTAGTGATTTGTGTATTAAGTATTATATAGATTGTTATTGTATATTTTTGTATTTATTGCAAAAGCAACAATCAAATTTATATGTAATCAAATTGCAAATCACCCTTTCTTATTTAAATATTACCACTTTATTTTTTTCTTTCCGACCAATTTTCACGGGTCTTTATAATTTTTTAAAGATACGATGAAAAATACATTTCTTTTGTTTTTACTGGAAATGTCTGACATGTGTCAATTACATTCAAAGGTCAAGTGAGTACAGATTGTACTTTTTTAATTTCTGATGAAATCTAGCTAATATTTACAAGCATTATCGAGGAGAAGGAAAACGCTGAATTCAAACCAGAATTCAAATACTCCGATGAAAAATTGACCTTGTGTCACATCCAACCTGAAGTTGAGGGTTTGAGTAAATACATGTTCCCAATATCAAATTTTCTTTATACGATGGTTAGCAATCGAGTATATATATATATATATATATATATATATATATATATATATATCTTCATGGTGTGCTGCTCGCACATATTTCCTTGACTTTTTCTCACCGTTCGTCTCTATCCGCCTTCGCTTCTGACAGGTCCTCTAGATTTCATTCTGTATCTGTACAGGCCTATTCAAGATAAGTAAGTCCGTTCTTACTTCTCTAGCAGCGTCCCGCATGTCTTGTCCGTCTTATTTGCATGGTATTAGAGATGAGAGGTTGGTAGCTATACAGCTGCTGCTTTGTGGGATGTTGCTTCCAGGATTTGTTCAGTATGACTCGTAGCATTTTTGTGCAATTACCGTCTAGCTTTTTAAGTCTACGTTTTTACGTTTAGTTAGCGTCCATGTGATACATTCATATAATAGAATCGACACGGCCGCTGCTTGAAAGATATATTGCGTTTTATTCTATCAGATAGGTTTGTCTTCTATATGACCGATAACCTATCGATAACCGCATAGTGATGCCATTTTCAGTTGACGAGACGCTGCTTCCGAGGTAGATGAACTTGTCCACTAATTTCAGAGAGCCACCATTTTGTGTGGAGATGTCTCCTTTTTGATTAAAACGCATGTACTCCGTTTTGTCTGCATTGACAGACCACTTGCTGCATGCTCCAGATTATACAGCAGGAATTCGGCTTGGGTAAGTGTATTTGCCAGAAGCGCAATGTCATCAGCGTAGTCATCGTCCGTATCAGTTTGTGCGGGGTATCGTCTGCTTCTTTCTTTTTTTTTTAGTTTAAAACTATTTTCTTTCATAAAATCTAACGACGTTCGAAGTACGTAGTCTAGATTATGAACAGATATGAGGGCTAATGTATTCCCTGGCAGAACACCAGCAACAATGTCAAAGATGTTTGTGTCTCCATCCGGTGAGCGAACTTCTACTTTCGTGTTTTTATGGCTGCGACACTTTCTTTGTTGAGACCAGAAGTGAGGAGTATTTGGTCCCTTTTTCCTCTGTGTTTAGAGTCAAATACTTTGGAGAAATCTACAAATAAGTGTCGCCTCAAGGTTTTTTTGCACGAATTTCTTATAAGATTCGATGGATTGTGAGAATCTGTGATGTTGTGGATCGATTTCTCCGAAAACCATTTTGATTCTTCCTAAGAATTTTCTCAATTTCTGGTTCGATATATATATATATATATATATATAATTTCCTGCTTTTGTAAGATATACTTTAAAAGTATTCAAGCATTATACCTTACCTAATGTCCAAGTATAATAGATAGGATGCCGATCACTGAATCAGGAGTAGGAAAATTTATTGCTTTTGTTTCCAAAGGTATTGTACAAGTTTTCTGGCAAATACAAAATATACGAGGATCATTCAAAAGGTTCTAAGCCTCACCCAGCAGGTTTTTGTTGTGGCAATATGCTTCCACTTATTATGAAACCAGAAAAACTAATTTAATTTTCTTTCGTAATTTCTGTGCAAGTGAGGCCCATACAAATGTGTGAGCTGTGCGACAAATCTAAAATCTGGTGGAGCATAGAATTTTTGGACGACCTTTGTACATCCATATATATATATATAGGCATTTGTATGGTTTAACGTATTTCTGCGTAGAGTGTGTATGTGTTTGCGTGTGTTGTATATATGCGTACATGTGCTTGTGCTGCCTAGGTATGGGATGCGTATTGGTGCGTATGTGGTTGAAGAATGGGTTGGGTTGGTGTGTTGCGTAAATGAGAGTGTGTACATGTGTGCGTGTTTACGTTCGTGTGACGTGGCGGCATATGAACATGTATAGTGTGCGTATACGTGAGTAAATCCGGACACTGGCATAATGGCTAGAGTGTTCGCCAATGGCCTGGGAGACCGGTGTTAAATCCCAGGTCGAGTCATACCAAAGACTTGAATGGAAATAATCACCAAGAACGTTTTTAGTTAACAGTATTTTATTATATAAAATAATAATTAAAGGTCACTACTCAACATATGGAATTTGCGGAAAATGGAGTGAGAGAGTGAGAGAGAGGTCCCCACGTGCTCAGTGTCAGTCCGCCATCTTGAATTGTCCCCGTTGACGTCAGTGGTCACGAGGCATGCACCCATTTCAAGTGGGATAAATCTTAATAACCTTGGAGTTATCTCCTTCTCTTGTTACTTCCAACACCTCCCCTTGAAATCTGATGCTTGTAGGATGTTTGTTGTGGATCTACTTGTAAGGTTGAAGTTGGTTTACACTTACGCTGCGTCCTTCTAGTTGGGAATTTCTTTTGGGACTTACTTTGTTCACTGCATGTTGTTTGAACCCTTAGGTGTAATTCAAATGTGTCCAGTAAAACATTTGAAGGAAAGACTATGTCATTTGATGTTCTCTCAGAAAGGCATGAATGACGTAGCTGATTTGCATGTCTGACCCAAATAGAGGATTGTACATCTACATCATATATTACATTTCTAGAACGGCGTATTATGTACCCTTGTGTCCATTTTTCTTACCATTGCGGTAATCTTTTGCCAATACAGGTTGTCCAGGTAGAAATAGACGTGACATTGCTCCCTGGCGACGGTTGAACTGATTTTCCATAGTTTTATTTCTCTTGAGAGAATTGCTAGGTGATGGATGAATTACATCAATTGGTAACCGTATTTTCCTGT
This sequence comes from Sepioteuthis lessoniana, assembly GCA_963585895.1. Taxonomy (NCBI): domain Eukaryota; kingdom Metazoa; phylum Mollusca; class Cephalopoda; order Myopsida; family Loliginidae; genus Sepioteuthis; species Sepioteuthis lessoniana. The sequence continues at coordinate 134,684,189 of OY757908.1, forward strand.
TCATCAAGGCTTCTGCAGGAGACTTTCCATTTAGACAGTTTGGATTTGGGGTAGCTCTGTAGCGACTTAAAAATATCTCTATGATCTCTCGTGTTGATCCTTCCCCTTTTAATTTTAAGAGTGCTCTCTTAAAAGTGTCGACGAAGGGTTCAGCAAGACCATTTGATTGTGGATGGAAGGGTGAGGATCTGAGGTGCTGAATACTGTTCTGTTTACAGAAATCTGAAAATTCTGCTGATGTAAACGCAGTACCGTTGTCAGAAACAAAGATTTCAGGAGTACCAAATCTGCTGAAGATCTCCTGTAGTTTCCTTACAGTTTAATTGGATGTAGGGTGGTTCATATGAAAAACCTCCGGCCATTTGCTGTAAGCATCAACCAGTATTAAGTAATGTTGTCCATTTATTGGTCCAGCAAAATCAATATGGAGTCGTGACCAAGGAGATTCTGGGATAGGCCATGAATACAGTTTTGTTTTCCGAGGAGACTTTGCAACTAGTTGGCATTTGGTACCACTCTTTACAAGTTCCTCGAGCTGTTTGACCATGTTTGGCCAGTACACGTACCCGCGTGCTGAGGCTTTCATCCGATTAATCCCTTGATGTCCATAGTGAAATTGTTTTAGAACTCTATTTTGGAGTTTAACTGGAACAACAACGCATTCAGCAAAAAGTAGAATCCCATTGGTCTCAGATAAGGAAGATCTCCACTGAAAAAATGGTTGAAGTTTCTAGTCCGTGCATACATTTGGCCAGCTGGTAGAGTGGAAGTGTAGGACTTTCTGTAGTATTGGGTCTGCGGCTGTAGCTTCTTTAATCATCTCTGAAGTGACAGATAGTGCTCTAACTGTGGAAACAAGTCCCGAGATAACTTCAGGTTCTACCGATATAGCTGCGATGACTATGTCCTCTGGTGCTTTTTGATTTGAAGAGATGAGTCTGGACAACGCATCTGCTTGACCAATTTTGCTGCCTGATTGATATTTTATAGAGAAATTGTAATCTAAAAGCGTAGTGGCCCATCTTTGCGAACGGTTTGCTGTATAAACCGGGATTCCTTTCTTGGAACCAAATATACTAATCAACAGCTTGTGATCTGTGTTCAGGGTAAACTGACGACCATATGACATTTTGTGAAATTTCTTCACAGCGAAAATAATAGCAAGGGCTTCCTTTTCAATTTGACTATACTTAAGCTCAGTGTGTGTTAAGGATTTGGATGAATGTGCAATATCCTTTTCGCTTCCGTCAGGGAAAATGTGCGATATTACTGCCCCAACTCCATAATCTGAAGCATCAGACACCACAGTAATGTCTATGGATGGGTCATAGTGAGTCAGTAATAGGTTCGAACTGAAAAGGGATTTAATCTTTTCAAATGATTCTTTACATGAATTTGACCAGTTCCATTTAGTATCTTTTTTCAAAAGATTGTTAAGGGGTCCACATAACTTGTGCAGTTCTGGTAAAAAGGAACCATAATGATTTACGAGGCCCAGAAAGGAACGTAGAGTCGATACATCCGTTGGTGCTGTCACTTGCTTTATTACATGAATATTTTCTGGATCTGGTCTTCGGCCATTTTTATCGAATATAAATCCAAGGTATTTCACTGAAGTTTGGAAAAATTTGCATTTGTCCCATCTTAAGCGAAATCCATATTGTTGGATTCGATCCAGCACAGAAGTTAAGTGATGCAGGAGTTCCTCTGGAGTTGTGCCAGTAATAATGATGTCATCAATGTAGGCGGAAACTCCTGGCAATCCTGTGAGCATTGTATCCATTGTTTGTTGAAAAATTTGCTGGTGCTGACTTGACGCCAAATGGAAGGCGGCAAAATTGAAATAGGCCCTTGTGTGTGTTGATCGGGAGAAGATTTTTGGAATCTTCATCAACTTCCATTTGTAGATAAGCATCTGCAAGGTCCAGCTTTGCAAAACAAGTTCCACCGTTAAGTTTTGTGAACAAATCTTCCGGTGCAGGTAGTGGATACTGATGTATATCCAGTGCATTATTTAATCCTGTAGAGAAGTCTGCACATAGACGTACCTTGCCGTTTGCCTTTTTCCCCATGACAATGGGTGCGGCCCAGGATGAATAATTTATAGGTTGAACAACTGCTTGTTGAAGGCGGTTTAGTTCATTTTCCACTGTTGCTAAAGCTGCATATGGTACTGGACGCTTGGGTCCGAAAATTGGTTTTGAATCCGATTTTAATTTCAGAGTAGCTTTAACTTTTGTACAACATCCGAGACCTTCTTGAAAAACATTGTTGAATTTAGCTTTCAGTATGCTCATAAAGTATTTATCAGTATCTGTTGCAGAATTAACTTGGCAGGTATTAAAAATTGAGTTCAAGAGAACCTTAAAAAGGTCAAGTTCTTCAATAAAATCCAAACCAAGAAGGTTCAGGTTTGATGAGTCCGTAATGTAGTATACACCTGAACATTTTTTCTTTGAAAGAGACATCAGAAATTAGTTCGCCAGTTAGTTGTACCTTGTTTCCTGATGCACTACATGCAACGTGAGTTGTGTCTTTTAGAGTTGGCTTTCCCAATAACTCCCATGTTGAACGTGAAATCAACGTGATATCTGAAGCCGTATGAAACTGAAATTTTACCGGTCTTTTGTTTATCAATACAACTATATATTTCCTGCGAGCTTCAAAATTGACATTAAGAGTGACAAAAATTGAATTTGAAGAGGACTTATGGAAATGTTTTGTCTTTTTGTGATGTGTTTTTCCTCTTGAAGGTGCTGTGTTCATTTTAGTTGTGTTATTTTTATCTCTGCGTTCACAAAATCCGTCTTTGTGCCCACGACGTGAAAAGAGTTGACACGTGTGTTTTTTAAATGGGCAAAAACGAGCTTAGTGCCAGTCCCCACATGACCAACAGGGTGTTGGTGGTTTTTTCTTTTAGTCGGGGATTTTTCGATGGATATTACACGGCTGGCAACAGATGATTTAAATGGCTCCTGTTGTATCATTTCGGTGTTTCGCTTAAGTTTTATTAGACGTTGACATTCCGTGGTCAGTGTTTGCACTGCTATGTCTCTGTCTTGCTCCAGCATACACAGAAGACGTGTGCGAATGTCTGCGTCGTTTGGGGATTGTAATCCAGCGATGAAAATGAGGCATTTAAATTGGTCCTCTGTCAGCGATTTCAGCAGAAAATTCTCGCATTGCAAATTTACTTTCCCAGCAGACGCGAAAAATTTTCATTATCCCCCTTCTTCAACTTCAAACAATTATAGCGTGTGTTGAATAAAGATGATAACTCACCGAAAATATCTGTTAACTGCGCCACAGTCTCCGTCAATATAAAATCTCCCGGTGTTTTGGGCAAAATGTTTATAACGTTGATATTCTTTTGTTCCAAGTTTCCGTAGTAGAAGGCGTAATTTCCATTCATCATCCTGACTGTGAAATTCATGTCGAAAAGTGTCTTCACAACGATTGAACCATGATGCGAATGTTTGTTTCGTCTCCGGGTTGAACTGGAATTCGGTTATTGAGTTGGCTATGCCATCAACGGAATTCACATTTTTCTTCTCTGTTGTCAGTTTGGTTTGAAACTGTTCAGTTAAAGTTTCAATTAGACGGTTCTGTGCCTGTAAAAACTGTTCTTGTTGACTCCTAAGGATTTTCTCCAGCAGTGCGGGATCCATGACGAAGAAAAAAAATATGTTGCTTTTGCTTTTTCTTTTTTTTTTTTTCAAAGGTCGCACGTGGTAGCCAGCATGGAGAAAAATATCCTCCTCGTCGCCAAATTTTGTTGTGTTTGTGTTATGCCGAATGGTGCATTTGTTGAATGGAAATAATCACCAAGAACGTTTTTAGTTAACAGTATTTTATTATATAAAATAATAATTAAAGGTCACTACTCTACCTATGGAATTTGTGGAAAATGGAGGGAGAGAGAGAGAGAGAGAGAGAGAGAGAGAGAGGTCCCCACGTGCTCAGTGTCAGTCCGCCATCTTGAATTGTCCCCGTTGACGTCAGTGGTCACGAGGCATGTGCCCATTTCCAGTGGGATAAATCTTAATAACCTTGGAGTTATCTCCCTTTCTTGTTACTTCCAATAGTATTGAACCCAGATTCCTCCTCTACAAGCAGGATGTGACACAAGGTCAATTTTCAGCAGAGGATTGCTGGTGTGAATTCAGAGTTTTCCTTCTAAATTGATTGCCTTACCAAGACTAAAGAGTCAGTCTGTCCTACTAGTTTTATGCATAACTAGAGGGAAATAAAATGGATTCATGCCTTTTGGAAAGACGTTAGCACGAAGTAAAACATAAGAAGTATCGTTTAGGGTTTGAACTCGGTTTGCCGACTCCATTTCTTAAAACGATAACCGTTGCGCTAAAATACCACTATATTTGTGAGGAGTGTACGCGTGTTTTTGGTATGTATGTGCGTATATTTGCGTCTGTATGGGTCTCGAGTGAATGTATCTCTACACTATGTATGTACATGTGCTTATGTAGAGGATGTGTATTTGAGTTTATGCGTGTATTCATGTATGTGTGTAGATTGAATGTACATGTGTGTGTGTGTGTGGTCTTGTGCGTGTGAGTACATATATAAGTGTTGGGCGTATTTGTCCTTACATGGTGTTTGTGTATGTTTTGTGTGTGTTTCCGTGTGTGTGTGTGTGTATGTAGTAGATGTGTGTATATATGTAGGGTATGTGTATATGGATGTGTGGATGGAAAGTTCGTGTGCGTGTATGGATGGGGTCAGGGAAGGAAGGGGTGTACTCTCGTCCTAAACTACATGCAGTTCTGTAAACTGATACCCGAACTTATTTGACATTGGTAGAGACAGCCGATAATTATTCCTTCATCTTCCTATCTTTTCGACAGACGGAATTTTATTTGTTTATTTTTCCTAAATGCATTCCTCGAAGGGCCGACGTCCGACGTTGACTTTTACAAACCGAGAGAGAGAATCGAACTCGTCTTTCTGTCTCGCCCAGACCAACAATCGACTGGCGTGTCACGCACGCCCGTTTAATTGGCCGCCTGAAATGCGCTCCCCCGGTAAAAACGACGGGCCTTTTTTTCCGGGCCTCTGTCAAGACTGGTGTTTCAGATTTCTTCTTCTTCCTCCTGTGGCAATCATTGTTTCTATTCACAACCCCTTCCCCTTCCCTTTCCCTACAACGCTGTATGCATCGGTTTTATGCGGTGGTTCACTGGAAACAAGGAATCGACGAAGCAACGGAGACTACCTCTGCGTTTTTACAACCACAGGGGACGTCCTCTCCATTCGGAAGACTTTATAATTATACTCTGCGACACATGACCTCCGGAGGTCAACCAGTTAAATTAACTTTGTCAGTTGGATATTGTGTGTGTAAGGAGCTCCCTACTCCTCGTCACACTCTTTGCATATTGCTATCTTCGGTGAAGATAGGGATGATAATATCTATTTAAAGAGGATGAAGAGTATTAAATCCTTCACTGACAACGCACTCTCTTTCCTTCTCTTCCTAATCGTCAAAGGTTTTATTTCTTTATTGCAGATCTTTAGCTTTAATACATGTACAGAAAATCAAAAGTGTACGTTTGAAATGACCATTTTATAAATCGTTTTTAAGCGTCATTTTTATAGCTACCTAAATGCATATAACAAACGGCAACGTTTTGATACAGAAAAGGGAAAAATTGGGAAAATGGACAAGAAGAAGAAAAGATGAGAAAAAAGTTAAAGTTTTCTTAAAATCTCTGACAGAAAGTCTGAGTATGATACTAAATTACATCCGGCGGTGAGGCTCCAATTCTGGTGATCAAGAGAGCATGGAGTAACCCTTCATTGAATTACTCCCAAATTCACTCTAAACCCAGACTAGTAGGCCCTGATAGGCTCCCATGTATGTGTTAAATAAATTTGCTTAACATTTTTTTGTATTCTATATGACCGTGTGCAAGAAAAAACCCTCTAGAAATAACTACAAAAAAAAATATATAAATATGAATGTGCAATGAACGTGATTATCTCGGCATAAAATAATCCAAGACAGGTTAACATGCCGTTAATATAAATCATTCACTCAAACAGGAAATGTAATAGACTTCCGTAAAATGATCATTATTTTCTATAGTTTATGACATGTGTGTAAAACTTCTCATGTTTTTAGTAAACCACTTGAACATAAAAAATGATGGCATAAAAAAAAATTGGATGTACTTATTCGTCCAACTCGTCTGTCACGAGAAAGACGCGATACAAGGTTAATTTTTAAGCTGGTTTTAGTTCAGAGCTTTCCTTCTTCTAGACTGGTTGACTAAACAAGGTTAAAGAACCCAGTTTTCCCAACTAATTATCCATTGCTTGGAAAGGGATAACAGATGGGTTCATGCCTTTCCCAATGGTATTAACGCGAAGTGAAACACAAACAACTTCGTCCAAAATTTGTGAGCATCCATTTCTGGCAATAAATAAGTAGAGATAAATGGATAAATAAATAAATATCTGTAGTGTCATACGATCCGATCTAAAAAAAATATTTACATTATCAGATAACAGGAAGATTTTCTTCTCAAATAGAAGTGACATTCATACCCAAGTGAGACAAGACTTACTGTCTGTTGAAATATTCCCCCGGGGACTTGTGTCAATGAAAGGACAAGATTTCTTTTTGCTTTTTTTTTCACATGAGAGTCACTGACATATCCGTAATTTTTTTCAATGAGCTTTTGACGAAATTAACCATCTCCTAATACACTTTAATTAGATGAAAATGAAAGATATTTTCAAATTTCGGCAACTCCATGATTTATCTACTTTTGTTGATTGCCGTACATATCCGTGTAAAAGTCGGTGTCTTTCCAAAAAGTGACTCCAGCAGGTTTCGTTATCAAACCATTTTTAAACATCTGCAGTCGTGCTTCTCTTGGCCTCCAGAGAAAGAATTTTAAATCGAATGGGCAGTTTTAAACAAGGGAGAAATTGGTGAGGAATTAAAAACACATGCATGTTATAAATGGAAAAAAAAAGATAAAAATAAAAGTAAAAAAACAAACAATAAAAACCCCCGGTAACTTGTTTAGAATAAAAGAGAAGCTCATTGATTTTAACGGCATATCAACACGTCTGGGTTTATTTTATGACTAGAAGTTAGGGAATTGCACACGTTGTACGGCTGTGTTTAGATTTTTTGGGTAGAGGTTTCTTAAGAGGTTTCGGGCCATTAGCCTAATGAGTAGAGTGTTCACCAAAGGTCCGGAAGACCGGGGTTCAATCCCAGGTCGAGTCATACCAAAGACTCAAAAAATGTTACTTGATGCAATCTTGCTTAACACTCAGCATTATAAAGTAAGGATCAAGGGTAAAGTGGAGCAATCCAGGGAAAGGAGTAGCGCCCTCCTCTACACCTCGATTGAAAAGGGAGATTTCGGGTCACTCTCGACGAAGGTCACCAACTTATTTATATAATCAAATATTCCTGTCTAGTGCAAATAATTTACAAACAGATATATTTAACTCATTGATACAACCCTAACAGAATGAAACTGGGAGTAATGTTAGATCCCGAAAAGTGGAGGTTCACCATTAGCTATAGTTTAATCATATCTAGGACACATCGTTTTTGCGGGGGTATTACCCCGTCCTGTAGGGGATTCAGTCAGCGTATTCTTTGCCTCACCGACAAGCTGGGTGTGTCTGTGTTTGGATATGAAAACGTCACTACTTCGTGCTATCAATAATTGTTTGTATTTAATATGTGATATCCAGGGAAAGGAGTAGTGCCCTCTCCTATACCTCGGTGTAGTAGCTATTGAAAAGGGAGCCTTCTGGTCGCTCTCGACTACAGTCGTCAACAACTTACTTAATATATGATATACCGATCGCCTCGTTCAGAATTTGAACTCGGGTTACGGCGTCCATTTCCTACGACTATAACCATTGCGCCGCTAGCGCCTCTATGCTATCAGTTGTTGTGTATCTGCTGATGCAATTCGTAGTTGGAAAATTCTTCTCGGTTGATAGAAATCATTGATACTTCGGATCAATTCCTTTCAAAATGACCGGACTATTTTATTTGACATGAAATTGTGAAATACAATAATATTCAAGGAAATAAAATCCCAATCCAAACACCGACTGAATTCACTTTTGACAATGCCTTTTACGTTGCAATAGAACGACCAAAAGAATTATGTTCAAACAGTAATCAATCATGTAGAACGAGTTTTTGGAAAAGTTTTTTTTTTTTTAAATATATTCATAGCAACTACGGCAAAACATATCTGCATTTTTTTTATTTATTTATGCACCAAGTTTTTACAGGAACATGGCTTCCATTTTATTTGATATTGTTCAATGAACCTATAAACAACTTTTAAATTAGTCACATCAATTATATTAACAATACAAAGAGAGGGAAATACTTGACGCGGGAAAAATGGCGTCGAGCAAAAGGGATGATAGTTATTTATTCTTTAATAGTGGCCCTGTCATTCATTGAAAAAACATACAAAGCGTGTGCACGCACGCGCGCCTGAGAGAGAGAGAGAGAGAGAGAGAGAGAGAGAGAGAGAGAGATTGAACCTTTTCCCTCTTGTTCTCTACTCTGGGCGGTTTCAGCATAATTAAGACTGGGTGGCACACTGTCTGACATGCCAACTCTACAATGAAAGCGAGACTTGCAGGTTTTTTTTTAAAGGCACCTTAGACAGACTAAGTACATTCTAAATATGATGCCTGACAAAGAGAAAAATTGTCTGTCTATCTTCTAGAGGTTAGTCTGTCTATAAATCTTTCCCCTAAACATCATAATTATACCCAGAGATTCATTTCATAAATACATTAACTTCCGTTATGCTATGAATTCTGGGTATACCTTTTATTATCGTTCACTTGTCCATGGTTTCTAATGAAAGTTGTGGTATATTAAAAAAAAATCAAAATGACGAGAAAGAAGTGAGGAAATTCATCTGAATAAAAATAAAATTATAATAAATTATATTTTTTAATAAAACTACACAATTAAATTAGATCTATAATTAAACTGAAGTTTAATTACTTGGGTAAGTAAAAAATTTTGCAATATTTTGGTATGTGTTTGTGGCACATATCAAGTGACTGAAGTAGTTCAAGCCGTGAAAAGTACCTGAAGTGATTGGTAGTTTAGCGGTAGTTAGTATGCTGACACGTTGTGCATTGCTTCATTCCGTGTGTGATTTGAGAGCCACACAGATGAATGTGTAAGGTAGTTTAATCTGGAAACTTATGCTTTACGAGTTCCAATCGGGCCATAACGGCATGGAAGCAACCAAAAATATTTGTTGCGTAAAAGGTGAAGACGCAGTTGATTACGGTACAGTGAGCAGATGATTGAAGAAATTTTGTTCGTGTTAGATGAGCCTCGACGATCAGGCAGTCTCAGAAAGACCTAAAGGTATGGATTCCAGGGCTGTGCTACAAGCCATAAAGAAGCCAAATTCAGCCAGTAGCATTCAGTGAGTATCAGTCGATTTTGGCACCTTCACGACTTCGGTTAATACATCTGGAATTATATTTCATGTTACCCAACTATTGCAAAAATTTCCATTCATCCGATTATTAAAGGGAAAAGTAACTAGTCTTTTATTGGAGCTCAATGATTTTCCCCCAGAAAGTGATAAAAAATATTGACATCAATTTCCACGATAAAAGAAATCACGACATTTTTATGAATATTTTTCAAAATCATTTCTTTCTAAACTTATATTATTTTGGAGGTGGGCTAAGATGGCATGGAATAAGACAACACAAAAATTGTGTTCCGCCAATTTTCTAAGCGGAAAGGGCTTGCTGTCTTTAAAAATCAACATTCGAAATTCTAGATTTCTCGAAACTCGAACGTCGTCCACAGGCGTAAGTGAAAAATATGCAACTGCTTTTGCCACTGAGCAGGTTTCCTGTCAATCATAGACTTTGCAATCCTTTTTATGAAGAAACGCGCACACAAACACGCGTAACGATGCTGAAAGCCACATGAACACATCAATACTTCTATTAACTTACACTCATATAAAGACAAATGTCTACAAAGACAGCGTTGCATTTAATAGACGGACGGACGGACACAAGCCTGTCTGTTCCCCAACCCATCACACACACACACACACACACACACACACACACACACACACACACACACACACACACACACACACACACACACACAATGCAAGCATGTTGACGCAAACGCAATTCGTTGATCTTTCTTGTTTGTCATTTCGTCAAGAAAGCTTTTTCACTTAATTGCAACAAAATGTCCATCAACATTTCACAGAAAAATTGCACACGATAATTAGATTCATAACAGCATCACCGATAACAGCATCATGGCATTTTATCTTAAAAATAATAATAATAATAATAATAATAATAATAATAATAATAATAATAATAATAATGCAATTGGAATGGTCCCCAAAGGCTTGTAAAAAGACTAGAAGAATTGGGGACTGCTCCTATCGATTTTTCCCCATCAGCGTTGGGTGGTGGTCTTTCACTGGAGTCTGAGTAACAGCAAGTCTCATCAAGTCTCCAGGACTCTTCTCGGTATGTACGTGCAACAAATTCTCCGAACAATACTTTTTCTTCTCTTGAACCTATTGCCTTACTGAACCTCAAGAGTCCAGTTTACCTTACTATTCAGCCATAGATAGGGAGATAAGGATTCATGCCTTTCCAATGGCATTAACATAAAGTGAAACACAAGCAACATCTTCTTGGATTTCAGTTTGCCTCGTCGAGTTCATTTCCTTATGACGAAAACAATTACACAATTTGCAAATATTCTTCTCTAAGTCATTCCCTTCTCTTTCTCTTCACACACACACACACACACACACACACACACACACACACACACACACACACACACACACACACACATATCCGTTGTTACCACGCTCTGTCAGTGGGGCTTGGAATAAGCTGACTGCATCCCTTGCAGAGGATTAAGACCCCCTCTGAAAAAGAGTGTGTTCTGAGAAGGATACTAAAACTGCATTTGATGGTAAAGCCACAATTCTGGAGATCTGGGCAGAATGGAATATCTTTTCATTGCTATTACTACCAGGTCCACTCTGGCCTGGAGTGATAGTACGTTAGGGTCCAATCTATTAGTCAAATAGATCTATTTAAAAATCATTTGTATTCTTAGGAATACAAATACAAAATGATCATGTACAAAAAATCCCCTTAAAGAAACATCGATACTAAAAATGTATTAACTTTCAATGAATGGGATTCCTTAAACTTTATGCATCAAATAACCCTAGAAGAGTTAGCATGCCATTAAAATCAATCAGTCAAAATCAGTCAGAATTCATTGTTCACATTTAAAATTGGATGAGAGTTTTTTTTTTCTTATGAGATCACAAATGACGCCCACTATTTTTAGCGAGGGCAGGAAAACAACTGTGGCACAAAATATCGCTTAGTTAATGTGGATTGCCATCATAATTTGTTAAGATTGAGTAAGAGATGAGAAGGAGTAGGGTGAGGATCAAGTGTGGGTGGGAACACATGTTCTTGATGTTGAAGTGAGGGTTAGTCTTTGACTTTTTCACTAGCATTTTTATTACACCGCTTCAAGAACAACCATAAAATTGGTGCCGAAGATCTCGTTGATTTTTGGGAAGTAAGAAAAGAGAAACTTTCATCTTTCAGGGGTCAAGTTTCAAGGTTAAAAGAGAATTAACTTGGAGGAGGGCGTGAAGAGAGAGATGGAGAGAGAGAAGTGAATGTAAGTGAAAACACGGAAGAAGAAACATAGAATTAGGTAGTAATTTACTAAGCTTTTTTTTTTTTGCTTCGATGTGATAAAAGCCGCGTAAATGGGGCACCCAGTGAGACTCGAACTCACTCCTGAAATGTTTGATAGTGTAGCTTGCTAACCTTTAGACCACCCGAGGAGATATACAATTTGGTAAGAAGAGGATAAAATGGACAAAGAAATCGACAAACATTAGTAAATAATGATAACAAAACAAAAATAATCAACCAACCATTCAAGTAACGGCAAGCAAAGTTTAAATCCTGAACGAGAATGTTTGCATTTTACTTCACGTTAATTTCTTTGGGAAAATCATGAATCTATCTGCTCGTCACCAGCTGTGAGTGAATAGTAGGGCTAACAGGGTTCCCTAGCCTTGGTTGTCAAATCAGTCTAGGAGATGGAAAACTGATTTGAAACCCCCTGACAATATACCAGGGTAAGGCTCGTTACTGCCCATGTTTTATTAAGGTTGGGTAATGTTTAAATCCTGCCAGAACTGAAATAATAGGGTGAATTGATGAGACCTATGAGTGAAAGAAAAATACAAGAACTGTTATTGCTATAGAGTGAGGGATAAAATGGACGTTGAGATAAAAATTCGAATCTAAGCCCCCCCCCTCATCCTCGAAATTTGTGTTACTTTCTTAAATGTGGGAACACAAAACAAGTTTTTGATGTATGAAAAATTTTGCTGTTGTATATTTTTGTAAGATTGATTTTGATAAACCGGGTACGCAGTTAGCGTTACGGTTATCATTGTAGGAAATGGAATCAGTTATGTGAGTTCAAATTCTGGACAAAGCTGCATTTCACTTCGCGCTAATACCCTTGGGAAATGCATGAACCCATCTCTTTTCGCCTCAGCTATGCGTAAAATTGTAGAACTGACTGGGTTATTTAACGTTTGTTAGGCAACCAGTCTAGAAGAAAAACTGAATTCAAACCGGTGGTACTCTGCTAAAAATGACCTTGTGTCAAATCCTGCTCATGATGCAGCTGTTGGGTAAATACATACAGGGTACGTCAAATAACTGACAACTAATCCAATTATCAATAAAAAAAAAAAACAACTAATCAATAGAAAAATCAGTAGATTTTAAAAAATTGTTTACAGCTTAGAAAAACAGGTTGTTCTTTCGAAATCTCTGACGAGAGAATCTTGCTCATGTTTGACATCAATTCAACCTTCATCAAGTCCTTGGTATTGTGAGTTGGTCTGCTTATTGACGACACCCCAGATACCCAGGAGTGACACTATTGTGTCAGGGGTGACACGATTGTGAAAATCCTCGCCCTGTCACTCCTGGGTCATGTGGGCTAAGTGGTAGTGGGTAAGGTCTTGTACCTGATGCCTCCATGCCTTATCCATCAGATAGTGGAATCAGCCACCTTGAACTGCTACATGATCATTATCATCGGCGAGGGTCCTAGTTGAGGCTGTCCTTGATTTGCTGGACGGATCGTCCAAACGACGTCAAGCCATTTAGAATATTTCTTTTTCCTGATCACCGATGACATATTCATACTAGAGGTACCCAGCATTGACTTTGAACCCGACGGACCAGGCCACTTTCAAGAAGCTGGTTATTTCCGAGATTCTATGGTTGGTGTCTAGTGCTACGGGAATATTTTTCCCTTCTGGAGTCAAATTGGCAGCTGCCATAATAACGCAGAGAAATAAAGATGTAAAATTTGACGAACAAAACTTTGTCTTTCATTCATGTCTTGCAAAATGTCTTTTCTTAAATATCTGCAGCACTGTGTATTTTGAGTTACAAGGAAAAATCTTATATGAAGTAAAAATAATAGAAAATGTTCATTCTTTGGTAAATTTAACTAATGATTTTGTCCCAAATACTCAAACGTGCAAACTATTTAGTAGATGTGTGTAAATTGATGACTATATATATATATATATATATATATATAAGTTAAGATAGCGTAGATATAGAGTAAACGGTGCTGAGTGGCTATTAGATTTACGCCTATGTGATCATCAGACAACTGTTTGATAAAGAATTTATTATTGGCCTCATGGTCTCACAGGCGAGAAACTGACAGTCACCAAGCACCGATGACTCTGTATCTACTAATGAGATTTTTTGTTACAAAGATAGATTTGTTCATGGAATAGTCCAGTGTTCAAATTCCGGCCAGAAGAAAATTAATTTTTCTAATCTAAACCCGAAACACAGACAATGTGATCTTTCAGCTCCAGAACCCCACTTCTCTCTTCCTCTTTAATTTAAAACGAAATTTTTCCTCCATATTATGTTTGATTATTCAGGCCTTTACGAGGTTCATTTAAGTTTTTAGTTTCAGAATTGAATGCCGAGAAACTGACCGACATTTATTGCTTTCGACATAAATTTCCAAGACATTTACACTTAATCGTTCGGTAAATCTAATTGCCAAAATCTGGTTCCATTTGCCGCCTTCCAGGCGAAGAGTCTGTTACTTTGGACGATTTATGGATTCACATCATGTCGGATTGGAAATTGAAGACATATGCTGTTGCGGTCGGCGTTGTTGCCTTTTTCTTACCTTTCTTACGTTTTCAGGCTGAAATATTTTGGGTATTGTTTTAATCCCTAAATAACTAGACTGACAAAGAAAATTCAATGCAAGGTCGGACAAATAATTTGGAATAAATTGATGAGTAATAAAATTGACTGTAATTTGTAATATTGGACGATGGAGGAATTTCAGGGAAGGAATAAAGAAAAAAATCTGTTCGGGGAAAAGGCAGAAATGAAAGACAGGTGGAATATATATATATATATATATATATATATATATATATATATATATAGTGAAAGGAGTAAATCTTTATAGAGGGAATCCATGGGGTGTAGAGGTTAACTTGCTGTAATTTGACATCCTAGTAAGCAAGTTCGAACTTCGCCTACCACGCTATTAAGTTCACTTTTAGACTAATGCCCTTGGTAAAAATATGAACTAGAGGTTAAAAAGTACCACAACTGGTCTTCCATAAGGATGTCTTCCATAGGGATGACTTAAAATAAGCCACGAACGTATTAAACAAAGGAACCAAACGAAATCTTTATAAAAAGAATTTTTCTTCTTAAATCCGAAAAATTACTATTAGAGCAGAATAAAACTTTTTCCTCATCTTCTCATGTCGGTCTCATCTTTAGATGAAAATTTATCACGTTTTAGTTGTCTAAATTTCTGAGACGAAGCTTGATGATTTTTCTCATTAAGGGTTTTCGGACAATTGTCTTCATCTTAATTGTTATTTCCACAAAGTTTCGGCCGATATGTCCTCCGGTCTTCTTCAGGTGTTTGCCGAACTCGGGAACCTTCACAGAACTTCAAACTATGTCCTTTATTGAATCCATGGGGGTCGCCTGTTCTGATTCCGTTAGCCATAACTGGATACAAGTGTTAAGTATTCCTGTATTGTTACTCACCTGCAGTTAGGATTGAACGTGCAAACTCCAGATGATTTTTTCAGACTATTTGACCAAAATGGGCATCAAGAGAGTTCCTCACCCTCCCTATAGTCCAGACCTTGCTCCCTGTGACTTTTGGTTATTCCCTAAGCTCAGAGGCTGTCTTTTTGAGACAATTGAGGAGATGAAAGAGGCTGTGACGAAGGTCATTGACACGCTCACACAAGAGGACTTCCATGGGGTGTTCCAGAAGTTGTTGGAACGGTACAACGAGTGAATTGCAGCCGGAGGAGATTAGTTCGAAGGGGACTAGAGTTTCATGTGTGTACTATCAATAAAAGTGCCCATACGAAAAAAGTCTGCAAACTTATTTAATGATCTTCGTATATATGTTAAGTTAGGTTTGTTGGTTTAATGGCATATCAACCTTCGGAGGTTATCTAATACCAAAGCCATTCTGTTAAAAGAACAGTAGTTTTACAATTCAATGCCTTGCTGTAGAGCTGGATATGAGGGTTCATAACTTTCCGAAGTGTATTTGTCTGAAAGTGAACGTAAAAGCGCGACTGGAGTTCGAACTCGCTTACAACGATGTTGAAGTTCAGCACTTACACCACGGGGATTCCCTTATGTCTGTATTTGTGTAGGGGACTTTTTTTTTTTAGATATGTACGGCACATCAAAATTTCAAACATTCAACTTTGAATAATTAAGGAATTTCAATAGTTTTAAGGGTGTTTAATATAAACTTGTCATTTTTGTACGTGACAAGAAGAGGAACACAACTATAGTTGGTATCACTGTCATCTTCGTTTTTCATAACTTTTCAGCGTTCTGGTAAAGTCCAGCAATTTATTGAGATTTTTTTTTTCTTTTTTTTATTACCCTATAGTCATTTGGAACGGTGAAGTCTCGAGTTGGTAAGTTTTTTTTTTATTTCATTAAGTAAAAACAGATCTGATCTTCTGGCTGGGATTGTGTGATCTGTTTTTATCTGAAAATCCCAGGATTCTGATACGTGTTATTCGTTTTGTCAAAATTTAGTCTCTTACACAATTCCTCTTCCCCATTCAGTCATTACTGCTTTTGTTCTTCTGTGCTCAGTTAATGCGTTCACTAATTATGTGGTTGATTGTTTCATCTCTCTCACCACATAAACCCATACTTGCTATTCTTCTGCGTCTTGCACTTGTATATAATGAATTCTTCTGGCGTTATTTTCGGCTGCTTTTAATGGTGATTCATGTGTAGCCACGTCGAGGTCATCTCGTGCACAATGTCTTCGAAAGTCGTGTATCAGTCTTGCTTCTTTCCATTTTTGTTTTCTAGATTTAATGAATCTTGTTTTTCTGTTTGTGTTCGTTTTATTTTTGTTGTTGCTATTATTCGAGGTTGTAATTGATCTTTCTTGGCTTTTGTTTGTCTATTTTTTGACTCCTTGAATTGTCGTATCAAACGCAATCTTCAATGTTGGTGAGACCTCGACTTCCTTTCCTAGCAGCATATAATCTATCTACATCATCTTTTGTGTGAATTGTGTTTCATCATCACTTTTTTCGTTTGGTGGTTCATATTTCTGGTCTCTTCTTTTGTGCAGTTAAATGAGAGTATCTTACAAGGGAGACTCCCTAGGTATATACTCCTTTGATTAAATTTATGTTGTATAATTTGGTTTCAAGAAGTTTTATTCTGAGGTACTTCTTTCTTACTTTTTCTTTCATATGTAATTGATAGTATCCACTTTTGTTATTTGCAGGCGTTTGAGAATTTCTTTTTCTCCCAGTGTCTTGATTATTTCCTGATTCAGGGGTTCAATTTCTTCTGTTGTTTCTCTTTTTCTTTTCTTCATTGCACATTTCTCGATTCCAAAATTCATTCTTATATCTTGGCCGAAGATTCTAAGAGTGTGAATTAGCTAGGTTTGGTTCCTTTGTTTAATGGCATTCAACCCTCGTGGGTATACGAAAGCATCCTTTTAGAAGCGCAGAAGTTGTACTATTTGACCCCCATAGCTTTGGGGATAAGAGAGTTCATACCTTTCCCAAGTAAACGTAATAGCATGAGTCGAGTTCGAACTCGCTTACTACGAATTCGCAGTCCAGCACGTTAGCCATTGCACAACGAGGACTCCAGAGAGTGTGAATTAGGGTTTCTAATTGAAGAAGTTGCGCTAATATGTCCTGGATAGACATGAAACGTTTAAATACGAATCCATGGATCCCATCCTGTTCTGGTGCCTTTCAATTTGCAATTTTCTTGAATATTACTCAAGATGGATTGAATTAAGATGTATTTCAGCTTCTGTTCTTTCCATATATATATATATATATATATATATATATATATATATTCATTCATGTGGTCCAGTCGGCTAGGAGAGCTGCAGAATATACCTGCTGTATCTCTGCAGGAGGTTAAGACCAGCCCCACAACGAGTGTCCTAGATATGACATTAAACAATCTGATGGTGAAGCTCCAGCAATGCTGGTGCTTTGGGGAATGCAGAGTACCCCTTCATTGCTATCGCTCCCAGGTCTACTCTGGCCCAGAGTGGTAGCACCTGATAGAGTCCTATCTATGGGTCAAATAGAACTGTTTGACATATAAACTGACTGCAAGCAAATGACATGCAAAATTGAACTGCTTGAAATAGAACTGTTTGATCATTTAACTGTGTGTAAACAAATGACTGATGTTTAATTGAATTATTAGCGATGCATAGAAATACTTAGAACAATTTAACTTGGTTTATTTATGCTAAATTGAATTGTTAGAAATAGAACTGTTTGATCAATTAACTTTTTTGTATCTACAAGATGTGTTTACAAATCATATATATCTAATATATTTGTAAAGACAGGATTTGGCATTGAATAACCAATAATGGTTAATATGCTATAAAACTAAGCCAAATCATTTAGAGCTTGGGTTGTCTACGCCGTGGACGCAGCTGAAAGTCTGGTCAGAGCTTGATGGAATAGTGTTGCTATTCCTCCTTTTATGACTTTTGTACTTGACAGAGGTTCCGCGGGTGTTTACAAAGGAGGAGGTAACATGGTGATGAGATACCAGGTGTCATGCTTCTCAGGAAGCGTGGACAATCGGTGATGATATATATATATATATATATAACCATGTCAACCATAATACATTTTCATCCTGGGTTTAGATTCTGCCATATCATGAATATTTGTATGCTAGATTGTCATTGACAATACAAGAGGATTCATCTGCCTTTTGACAAATTAAATATTTTGTGTTGTTGGGTGTCTTCTAGACCTGATAGGGGAACCAGTTTCGTCGCTGACCACTCTATCACACATATAACTAATATTCACTTCACGTTTATGTCCTTGGGGGAGGCATAAATCCATCTGTCTCCACCCCAGCTATAGGTAAGTAGTTGGGCAGATTGGGTCCTTTTGCTTTGGTTTGGCGACGAATCTACGAGAAGAAAAACTTTGAATTCAAACCAGCAGTGCTTTGCTTAAAAGTTGATCTCGTCACATCCTGCCAGTAGTTGAAAACTTTGGCAAATGAATACATACAAGATATAAACACTAATCTCATTATCACTTCCAGTCAGAATTCAGCGAACTTCAAACTAT
Organism: Sepioteuthis lessoniana; assembly: GCA_963585895.1. Lineage (NCBI taxonomy): Eukaryota > Metazoa > Mollusca > Cephalopoda > Myopsida > Loliginidae > Sepioteuthis > Sepioteuthis lessoniana. The sequence continues at coordinate 134,702,995 of OY757908.1, forward strand.
GCAATAAAGTGGATGAAGAGTTAAAGTGGACTGGTGGTTTTTCCGACTGTGAATTTGTGAACTATTTATCTGTAATAGTTTGTAGATGAATCAGTTTAGACTGCAAAAGACAGACCTCCGGATTGTGCGATTCAAGTCTTCCCATCAGATCGCTTTATTTCGATTCCACGATACTTTGATGCTCGTATAATAATCGACCTATAATGTTAGAATGAAGTAAACAAAAAAAAACAAAAAAAAAAAACCAAATAAATGAATAAAAGTCAATAAAAAATAATTAGATAAAAAATAATAAAATCGAAAAATAATACGTGACGATTCAAGTAAGTTCAACCTTCATGCGGAGTATTCTGAGAGACTTCATTCTTCATAATGGGTCAATCCTTTATACGGGGAACTTTTTTGTTGCTTTTCTATAACCAGAGGAAGTAACTCTAGAAAATATTGAACTTTGAGCAATAACAATTCATTTTTGATTGATAGATTGATGTTAACGGCATGCTAATCCGTACAAAGTAATTTTATGCCAAGAAGTTAGGGAATCGCTCTCTTTGTAAATTCATATAATACGTATCTTTTGTGCAGTTGTTTCTTAAGAGTTTTTTTTTTATCACCTCGGTCTAATCGAATACGAATAATTTTAAGCAAATCTTTTTTAACCATAGAGGGAACTCAAACAGGCACGACCACTCCGGGTAAGAGTGGACCTGGGAGTAATGGAAATGAAATAATACTCCACACTCTCCAGATCTCCTGAACTGAGATGCAGTTTAGTGTCAAACACAGGAACGATCTATTTTTTATGTGAAGTGGGGTCTTTCACCTGTTCAAGTGAATACAGTCAGTGTATTTTAAACTCTGCCGACAGGTCGATCTAAGGAAGTATCTCTGGTCACTCTGGACAATCTTGAGCCTCGAGCAAGACAAGAAATAATAGTTTATTTTTTTACCCCGGTTTTATGACTTTAACTATAAATCCCTCGTTTCATAAATGCACTCATTTTTTTGCTCATCCATTCTTACCAGTTTTGGCTTGACTCTTACGACGACATTACAATTACTTACCCAACTGTATGAAAAAAGAAAAATAATACAGAAGAGGTTAGAGACAACAACAACAACAACAACAAGTCTTTCTCGTTGTTGAAGGTTGAAGCAGTTTCCTTTTTTAGGTAAATATGATAGGAAGATATTGTTAACGAGTTTGATAACAACTTGTGTTTGTTGCGTCTTCATAAAAAATGGGAAACTCTTCTCCGGATTATTTTTTCTATTCTCGTTATTTTATTTGTGGGAAAAGCAATCTATTGTAACAGCAGCTCAACCAAAAGATTTTTTTTCCGTACTTACAGATATATTGGACCCCACCGAGCGGAGGGTATTCGAGGAGCCGGTAGTTGGAGTATTATCATCAACTGCATGAAACCAAATACAAACTTATAAAAAGACGAGGAGACGAGCTGGATTCTTGTTTCGTACGTGATTAAGCACTGGTGACAGTTTTATTTAGAAAGAAACTTGACACCAATTTCCCCTTTTGTCCAACTTGCTTTTTTCGTGGTCGCTGAATGTTGAAGAAAGAGAGAGAGAGAGAGAGGGGGGGGAGATAAAGAAATAGAGAGAAAGGAGGGAGAAAAAAGTAATCGTGTAAGAAGGAGAGAGAGAGAAAGAGAGAGTGAGAAGGAGATAGATAGATAGATAGATAGATGTGGGAGAGAGAAAGAGGACCTAATGTGATCGGATCTCTCTTTCTGTCTGGGTCAGCAGAGACAAAAACTGAAAACGAGACAAGACGCTGAAATTAATGAAATATTCTCAATGTGTACGACTTCACCCTGAAATTCTTCTGTTATCAAACATTTGAAATTGTACTTTTTTGCCTATCTATTTTTTGCGACCTGTTTTTTTTTTTTTTTCAAGTCTTTTTCATGTTCTTCGGCTGACTCATTCTTCAGTCGTTAAATTAAATTCAGGAAACAAGAAGCAGATTTGGACGACCACAAACTCGTTGGTAACTTGTCTCTGAGGGACGTTGCTTTTCTGATTTGTTCATGCAAGCAAAATTTAAATTTAATTATAAGTATTGAGCCAACCTCTTCGTACAAATAGGATGCGACACAAGGTCAATTCTTAAGGTGGGGGTTTATAAGAGTTGAATTCTGTTTTCCTTCTCCTAAACTGGTTGCCATACCAAAGTTAAAGAATCAGTCTGTCCTACTATTTATCCATAGCTCTGTGTGTGTTTGTGTGTGTGTGTGTGGGGGAGAATCGTTGGATACATACTTTTCCCAAGGGCATTAGTGCTATATGAAATGCAAATAGTCTCTACCAGGGTTCGAACTCAGTTCACCTTGTCTATTTCCTACAACGATGGCCTTCACCCCCTGAACGACACCTTCTCGTTCAAATTCTCTCAACTTTAACAGCATGTATAGAAATAGCTAAATATTCTACGATAAAAGTTTTTTTCTTTTCATATATTGAAATGGCCTTCATATTTTCATATATTGAAATGGCCTCCACGGGAAAAGAAAAAGTCATTTAAACATAGAATTTTGAGTTGTTTCTACTCTAGCTGTTAAAATTTGAAATAATTTGAACGAGAATTGGTCAAGTTATTAGATTAGGAAATTATATCAATATTTCTGAAATACCATGTAAATCACCACAGAAATTTGATTTACATGACTGACAGATAGACTATCTCCGGAGATTTTTACAGTCGAGCTATTCTGGAGAAGCAACCCTTCCTTTTTCTTTTAGAAATTTTTCTTTTTACCTTTTTTCCGTCCAAAAAGTTCGTGTTTCGGGTTCATCTGCCCGCCCATCTATTAGTCTATCTGTCAGTCAATCTGTCAGTCAGTTTGTCCGTTTTTTTCTTTTTTTTTTTTTTTTTTGGCGCCTTGATTTCTGGTCATTGGAGAAACCTGGTCAAGCAGTTAATTCACTCCGTCCTTATTTCTCTGTTTCAGTAACTCAACTGGAGAATTTTCACTTGACACACGACCTCTTCAACTAAAGAAGGAAATAAACTGTTAACATGGGTCAGTAAACTGAAGGCCGATGGTGTTTATATACAACTTATACATTAAGCACTAACAAACTGTCTCTCATTTTGTTTCGTTAAAACTAACTAAAGTAATTATTTAAGGTTAAACTTGAGTTTTATTTGAAAGATAGTGACATTATGATTATCTGTATTAAAAAGAAAATAACATTACATATCTAATTAATTTTTGATACATTTTAAAGATTTAGATTCACCAAAAGGTGACGACCATACTTAACTTGATGTTACGTAAATTAAAAAGTGTTATTGATATTTTAAAATACTTTAAAAAAGTTCTTTAAATAAAATAAGTCACTAGAAACATGAAGAATCCGATTTATGTAAAAATGTTACTTACAATTTGTTATTTGGATTTATGTAGGAGGTCAAAATTAATTACCAGAGATTTTATGTGTCACTATTAAAGCACGCTTCAGTTTCCAGCAAAATTGTATCAGCAATAGTTTTTTTTGTATTCAATTTGGAAAAAGAAAAATAAGCACGCTAACAATTTAAAAAAAAAATTTACAATTAAGAAAATTCAAAGAAATAATCATTTTTAATTTATCATCAATTCATTATTGAAATTCTAAGATGATAATTCTTTTAATTGCCTTTTTTTATATTGTGTTTTACCCGGTAATAATCTACAAATTCATTGCTTCTAAAATACTTTATCTTCTTTCAAATTTCGTATTTTTCAACAAAATTTTGCTGATAAACATTTCAGGACCATGATTTTACTAGACTTAATGTCTAGTACCGTCATGGTCCACATGCGGCCCGAAGGGCTTTCTGAATGGTCCGTCTAATTCCATGAAGAAATTAACATTTATTGAAATATGCACAAATAATATAAAGAAAATAGATTTAATAAAATTTTGATTCACCGATGAGAGAATATTCAATTTTTTCTTCGATACACAAATCATATTCATATTGAAGACATTGATTTTTTAAGAATTCATTTATTTTTCTTTGAATTATTCCATAATCTATTATGGCAGCAGCAATGTACATTAATCACATTGATATTAGTGATAATATTTCACTAAGACTTTTTTTTATGAATGCGATAAAGCGTATTGTGAGTCCCGCTCATAGGTCATGTGAGCAGAGACATAGGTCATGTGAGCAGAGACATAGGTCATGTGAGCAGAGACATAGGTCATGTGAGCAGAGACTTATGTACCAAACGAAGAAAATCTTAGCAAATAATAACTAATCAACCCAAAGCGTGTCGCCCCCGATTTGTCACTAAAAAACGACTAATTCTCAAGAGTTTTTTTGTCTTATTTCATAAAAGCACCAATTGAATTGAATTTTATATACCGTATATACTTGAGTAATGAACGACTTCGTGTAATGAATGACAGCTAATTTTCACCCACAAAATGTTTTTATCATATACTACATGAATGAACGACCCCAAACTTTTGACAGTAATATAAAAAAAAATATCTTCAACATCCAATGACAAAAAAAACAAAAAAACATTCAAATTGTTATAGTTTCAAAACTTCTGTAATACAATCGTCTTATGTCTTTGTGGTGTAATCGCTAATGTGCTGGACAGCAAGATCGTAGTAAACAAGTTGGAACTCCAGTCGCGCTGTTACATTCACTTTCGAACTAAAACCCTTCGGAAAGGTATGAACTCGTTAACCTTATCACCTCTAAGAGATAAATAGTACTAATACTATCCTTCTACAAGTATTGATTCGGTATTAAATATCCATAATGGTTGATATGATATTAAACAATAGAAACATTTATAAAAATCAATGCAATATAATGAATAGGAAGGACTAAGCTAATGCCAAAATGTTTTTAGTTTTGATAATGAAGTTTTTTCATAACTTTGTTGGCATCATTCGACACGTGCACCCATTCACCAGTGGAAAAAAAATTCGAGAAATTTCGTTTTTTTTTATTTTACTAATTGGAACTAATTAAACCCTCAAACTCACTGCAATCTTTTATTTTTCGAAAAAAAATAACGTTTTATATTTTATAAGAGAGTGGTCACTTTCAAATTCTATTTGTATGTAGAAGGATCCCCCATTTCTGGAACAAGTGTTAAAAAAAGAAATCCCCCACCCAAGAAAACTTTTTAAAAATTCGACCTGTCTGGTTTGTTTTGGTTTGGTAGTGTTTTATGGCATATCAAACCTTGTGGGTTATCAAAAGCCAAATCCTATCTATCTATCTATCTATCTATCTATCTATCTGATTTGTTAGACAAAAGTTTGTAACTAACATCTTTAAACGAGCCAGAGCTTATTTGTTTGCACACAGTTAAATGGTTTCAAATATTGCTTTCTAGCACAAATAATTCAATTTGATATGAGTTTGCACACAGATTAATAATTTGTTTGCACGTTATTAAATGATTTCAAGAATTTCTAATCAACACTATTGATTCTATTCAATATTACACATTCATTTGCACATAGTTAAATGGTTTCAAGTATTTTGCTATGTAATACCAATAATTCAATTTCTGCACACAGTTGAAGGGTTTCAAGTATTGCTATTCAATACTATGAATTCTGTTTAACATTCGCCATTTGTTTGCACACTGTTAACGAGTACTCACACTCCAGGTCAGAGTGGACATGGGAGTAATGGCAACAAAGGGGTACTTCACATTCTCCAAAGCTCTAGGACTGAAGCCTTACCATCAGGTTATTTAGGGTCGTGTCCTTAGGGAGTTTTTTTTAAAACTCTTCTGAAGAAATGCTGTCAGCCTATTCTCTTGCCTCAGCTGACTGGGCTCAACCTACCTGGTTATTTGTCTTTTTCAACACAAACATTGCCCCGTCGGTTGGGGCTGTAGAATACACCGACTGCTTCTCTGCAGAGGGGTAAGACCCCCCTCCCCCGAACGAGTGTCCTGGATATGACACTAAACAATCTGATGGTGAGGTTCCAGCAATGCTGGAGCTTTGGAGAATGCGGAATACCCCTTCATTGCCATCACTCCCAGGTCCACTCTGGCCCGGAGTGGTAGCATCTGATGTATGGGTTAAATAGAACTAAACCGTGCTTCTTTCACTATACTGATTTTTGCATTTAAACTGCGTATTTATGCTAAACTGAATTGTTTAAAATAGAACTGTTTTGACATTGAAATTGCGTAATGGGTGCTGAACTGAATTGCTCAAAATAGAATTGTTTTGACGTCTAAACTGTGTACTTATGCTGAACTGAATTATCTGAAATAAAACTGTTTGACATTTAACTCTGTTTATTGCCCAGTCGGCTGGGGCTGTGGAGTGCACTGGCTGCACCTCTGCAGAGGGGTAAGACCCCCCCGCCAAAGAGTGTCATGGATATGACACTAAACAATCTGATGGTGAGGTTCCAACAGTGCTGGAGCTTTGGGGAATGCAGAGTACCCCTTCATTGCCATCGCTCCCCGGTCCACTCTGGCCCGGAGGGGTTGCACCTGATAGGGCCCTATCTATGGGTTAAATAGAACTAACAGCATACTTATGCTTAACTGAATTCTGTGAGTAAACTGAATAGCTTGAAATAGAAATGATTTTGACAACTTATGCTTAACTGAATTATTTCAAATAGAACTGTTTTTCGACTTTAAAACTGTATTTACACTTAACTGAATTGTTACATATAACTGCTTGAATAGTTTGAAATAGAAATGTTTTTGACAATTGAACTGTGTTCTTATGCTAAACTGAATTGTTTTAAATAGAACAGATTATTTACATAAAAATGGATTTGGCGTTAAATAACCTACAAAGGTTGATATGCCATAAAACCCAACAAACCAAACCAAACAAACACAAACAGTTCTGGAAATGGGTAATCATTCTATATTGAATTAAAATTCTAATTCCATGATAAAATTTTATATTATTTTTTTTTCGAAAAATAAAAAATGCGGTGGCTTTGAGGAACAAAGTAGTTCAGATCACAAAGGGAAAAAAGAAGTTCTACCAATTTTTTTTTCTCGATGAACTTGAACAAGTTCACGTGCAGAATTTGATGACTTTGTTTACTATTTATGATATTTGTAAATATCACATGTTCAGGTGTTATAAATAGTAAACAATATGAAGTAAAAACTTTATCTTCACTTTGGGTATATGCGGGGACATTTTAAATTGAAGTTACACTCAAGTTAGGCTTATAATCTTGGACGTTTCAAAAACATATCTCTGCGCAACACACACACACACACACACACACACACACACACACACACACACACACACACACACACACACTCTCTCTCCTCCCATTCCCTGTGTTTGCCTTGTGTCTGATTACACATGTCTATATTATTTGCTCTACGTTCACTTCACGCTTTTCTTTATCGCATAGAATTATTTTGAAGATAACCAAAATGAGACAAATTCACAAGGAAAACAGTTTGATAGTCAGTGGCCTCTCGGGGGCGCTTTTAGGAATGCAAGGTCAAGATGATAGTTGAGGTGGGCAAGGTCAGATGAGGTGATGGGAAGGAAAGGAAATCATATTGGCAATTAATGGGGACATTCAAGTGTTTGGTGCGATTTTAAATTTTAAGGGGTAATTTTAAAAGATTTTATAAAATTCACAAGGTCATTTCAGGTTCGTTTTGTTTAATGGCAAAACAAACTTTGTGGATTATTTAAAGCCAAAGCCATCCTTGTAGAAGAATAGTAGGTTTACTATTTAACCTATTGCTGAGAGGTTCATATCTTTCCTAAGGGCATTAGTCCATAAGTGAACGTAATAAGGCAACTGGAGTTCAAACTCGTTGACAACACGTTAACCATTACACCACGAAGACTCCTCCTAAAGTCATTTTTATTTAAATAACCGTTTTCAATAACAATTCGACAGTCTCTTTTGAGGTCAGAATATTTCTTTGATCGAACCGTCGATCAGAAGTGATGGCTTCCATTATGACAGTGTTAAACAACTAAACAATTTAGAAGAAGAATATGATGTTCATATACGACGTCCTGAGATGTCTATTTTCCTGGGCACGTGAGATCTGTCTATCTATCTATCTATCTATCTATCTATCTATCTATCTATCTGACACCTAGTTGGCAGGGCAGAAATTACGCTGACTGTGTCATTTACAGAAGAGTACGAGACCTCCCCAAAAAGGGGTTATAACACTTAGCTGCGTCAGATGGTGAGGCTGCAGTTATAAAGATCTACGTAGTGTAGAGTACCCCTTCATTACAATTTCTCCGAGGTCAACTCTGACCCGGAATGATTGTACCGGTTAAGATCCTATGTATGGGTCAAATGGATCTGTTTAAAAATCATTTACATTCGATAGGACAGTGTGTAAAAAAAACAAACTCCCCCCCCCAAAAAAACCTCTTTAATTACACAAAAAATGTAAATAATAACATACAATGAACGTGATTTCCTAACCTTTAAGAATAAAATAACCCCAGATGAGTTGACATGCCACTTACATCAATCAATCATATATAATATTAAAATTTGACCAGTGGTTCCTAATCTTTCAAAGGTAAAAATCATCTTTGATGGTATAAAAATATGTTTAGTGATATTTGCAGCAGCGAAAATAATCTTTATTATAGACTATGAAAACCGGTTAATGCAGAGACCGAAATTTGCTACAGAATAAAATATTTTGATTGATTGATTGATTGATTGATTTGATGGCATGTCATCCCATATCGGATTATTTCATGCTTCAAGGTTAGGGAATCGCGTTCATTGTACCTTTATATTTACATTTTCTGTATAGTTGTTTGTTATGAGCTTTTTTGCACATAGTTATATGATATCAAGTATTCCAATCAAATACAAATAATTTGCGCATAGTTGTATGGTTTCAAGTATTCCTGTCTAATCCAAATAATTTACACCCAGTTGGATGGTTTCAAGTTTTCCTATCTAATCCAAATAATTTGCAGACATTTTGATGGTTTCAAGTATTCCTATCTAATACAAATAATTTGCACACTATTGTATGGTTTCAAGTATTCCTATTACTAATAATTATATGGGTCCAAGTAATTATTTCTATTTAATAATAGTCATTTGTTTGTTCACAGTTATATGGTTTCAAGTAACTAATAATAATAATCCTTTGTAAATAATTATAGCTTCAAGTAACTATTCTTGATATAAACATTTGACCGTTATATGGTTTCAAGTATTCTTATCTTATACAAATAATTTTTCAACAGATCTATTTGACCAATAAATTACAGGTACGACCTCCCCGGGCCAGAGTGGACATGGGAGTAATGGCAATGAAGGGGTAGTCCACATTTCCTAAAGCTCCCAAACTGCTGCTTCAACATTAGATACAGTTTAGTGTTATACCAAGGATACCACTTTTTAGAGGAACGGGGTCTTACACTTCTGCTGATAGAGATACAGTCAGCGTATTTTATGCCTCGCCGACAGGCCGGAAAATATTATCGAATTGAATAAGCCACTGGCATACAGAAAGAGATCAACTCAGGCAAAAGCAATGAAAAGGTATTTGACTGGGAAATACAAGTGAAGAGAGATCAAAAAAGGTGGGTGAGGTGAAAAGAAGTGGAAGTAAAAATAGAAAGTCTTTCTTTCTTTGTCGAAGCAAAATTTTTTGTTCAAGTGGGTTTTTTTTCTTTTGTTGTTTATTTTATGGGTGCAAGTTGATCCCAGCGTTGTTTCGTTTAAGTGGTTCGCATCAAAAAAGCTTACGGTGATATAGTTCATGAATATATTCAAGTTAATGTGGCCCGGAATCCTGTGACCCCCATCAGGCCAGGATGTCCATTTGATGATGAGGATGACAGATTACGATTGTTTATCACGTGGTTTTAGCTTCAATTGCAAATTGATCGCCAGGCTGCGTCATTGATTAGAGAAACTGAAAAAGTGTGGCATCGACCCTAGTTCATCTGGGACGAGAGGCAATTCTGAGCATCGGGATCCAGAAAACGACACGCCTAAACCGCCCCTGACTTCACCGATGACCCCAGGTTTTTTTCTCCTCGTTATGTGAATTATTCATTGGAGATGAGAACATCTTTCAGCAGCAGAAACTCAACATTATGAATAATGCCAATCGAATACACACACACACACACACACACACACACACACACACACACACACACACACACACACACACACACACACACTTCACTTTTGAGGAAAACTCTGATATATATATGGAGTAGATGAGGTAGGGTGATCTGATAATATCACCCAACTTTAAATAGATTAAAGAAGGGTGAAAATTTTATTTTGTACTAAGTTTATAATTGAAAACAAAAACAAACTGTTATTTCCCGCATCTTCCAGAGTGGACTTCCCCTGGCGTTGTGGCTAACGAGCTGAACTGTGACATCGTATCAAGCAAGTTAGAATTCTTACATTCATTTTCAGACTAATGCCATTTAATAATAAGACCCCATTATCACCCTGCTATACGTTAAATATAATTTCTGTTCTTCTAAAAAGTATGGATGTAGCATTAAATAACCCAAGAATGTTGATATGCCATTAAACAAAGAAACCAAAGCAAACTAAACACACATCCAGCTCGTGGTGGAGGGGTTGAGTAGAATAAGGAAAGCATAAAGGCAAAAATTATAAAAAAATATTCTAATGTCTGTTCTGCATTCCAAAAATAGTTAAATGTTGGTATGAAATTATTCGAAAAAATCGCATTAATTCTTTTCCATAAAATTCTTTTTTAGCCCGGAAGTTTATTTAAGACAAAACAATTTTAAAAAATAGGACATTTCTAAAATTTAGAAAAAACAATCATATTTAAATTTTCAGTCTCATTAATTAATTTCTTTTTTTTTTCCAAATTATTTCCTCTTCCAATTGAATAAATTCTAAGATTAAACAGTAGATTAAAAATAATTTCACGATTGAAATTTTGTATAAAACTTTGCTTTTCAAAATAATCTAATCAATGCAAGTTGTTTTCCATAATTGATTTTTATCAAAAAATGTTTTTCCTATCATGGAAGTGCTCCACATGTAGCATGTGTTGGGCACAAATAGCCTGGCTGAGCCCATCCCTCTCCACGTCTCTGGTTCCATAACCTTGTTTGGTCGTGGGGACGCATCTCATGTATCATGTCTAGAGCAGGAATAGCCAGCCGGAGATCATCCCTCTCCAGGTTAACAGTTACAGTGAGTTTTTTCCTAGATTTGTTATCATGCCAATATTAAAGAACCCAGTCTGCCTAACCATTTACCGATGGCTGGAGGGATAATAATTGGATCCATATCTTTCCCAAGGATATTAAAGCTATGTGAAATACAAACAACCTCGTTCAGAATTTAACCTCGGATAGCCAACACCACAAAAACCATTTCACCACGAGTACCTCCATAGATTGCAGATTTTAAAAAAATTATTCTTCGATTAAAATTTTGTTCAGAACTTTGCTTTCTAAAAGAATTTTTTCAGTTTAAGTGATGAATTCAATAGCAATGTCCCTTAAAGAATAAACAGCAAAAAATAAGCTGTATAATAGATACATACGTAAATAATCTCATAAATTCTGACGGGTACCATGTTAGTAATACGATTAAAATACAATGTAATTTCAAATCGATTAACACTTATCAAAGGCAAACTTTAAACGAATAATAAGAAAAACGACTCTCATTTGAGAACTTTATTAATTTTAATTTAATTGAACTCAAAATCGCAGAATTTGCCATTTATTGAGGTTCGAACTCACAAGTGAACTAATTCTCAACACAAACTTGTTAACCCCCAAATTACTGTTGGAGCTCTTCTATTAAGGGAGGTAAAAAAAGTTTGCAATATTGTGAGATGATGATGGTAGGACCGAATGATTCTTCCTTCACAGTAGGTGGTGAAAGGAAGGAAGAAACATTCTTTTAATGACAATCAATGGAGATCGATAGAAAACTTTTTAGATTCCCTGTCGATCGACAAGCTTCCACAGTAAGTTTCTACAGATCTCAACAAAGACAACCGTTTTCTCTCCCTCTGATTCGCTTTCACTTTGGTTCTCTCTTTCTTCTCTCTTCGAGTTGACAAGTGACATTTTCCACCTCAGCAAAAAACAGATACAATTACGAACAGTTTCAAATAGGCCAAAACGGAAATAGATTTTGAAAGGTGCTCTTTCTAGTGGAAGAAAGAAAAAAGAGAAAAAGTAAAAACTGACGAGGAAGAACAAATTGATCGAAAAATGGAAATTTAAAGAAAGAAGGAATAAAAGAGGAACAGAGGGGGACAAGATAAAAAAATAGTGAGGGAAAGCGCGAGAAGGATGAAACTTGAAAGTGTGGAATATAATGAAAGAAGAACGACACACAGACACACACACACAGACACACACACACACACGCACTCACACACACACACACACACACACACTATATATATATATATATATATAGAGAGAGAGAGAGAGAGAGAGTGAGAGAGAGTGTGTGTGTGTGTGTGTGCTAGAAAATGCAACATCCGAAGCTAAAACTAGAGTGATCCATCTGACAGTGACAGTTATCGATATTCAAACAAAAGCCAGTTTGGATAATTGAAGTTAATAACAGGTGCGTTGCCCTTTTCCGAAGGAAATGGAAGCTATACATTCTTCTGGTAGAAAAAAGGCAAATATCAAACATCTTATCGAAGAATCCACCTAACTGGTAGACATCCACTTCTTGAATCGTGTCGATGATCTTCTAAATGGATTTTTCTTGCAAGAGAAGATAGTTTCATTTTCGAACAAAGAACAACAGTTCACGATTTTTTTTTATAGAGAAATGGTTTTTAGTAGGGCTCATTAATCTTTATACCGATTAATATTTTTGGACAAAAATGATAAGCCGATAATGAATAAAAAGACAACCATTTTTTTCTCTTAAAGGAATTCTTCATATCTAACGATTAACGGCCATCGAAGGCAAAGTTCAAACGAATAATAAGAAAAACGACTCTCATTTGAGAACTCCATATCTAAAGTCTATGCGTTTAAGATTATTCAATGTTGAAAGTATTTATAGAAAAATACATTTTGTATTTTGCGCAGATCATAAAAGTTGTTAATTCACTGCAGAAGAAAACATTGCTGGAAGGTTTCATATAATAAGCGACAATGCAGAGAATAAACTTGCTAACTCACAAGTGGTTGGTATCAAGTTACAAGTAAATAAAAATTACCAAATCAGTTCAGCATTAAATCCAAAATCGACAAGATGGATCATTCCTTGTCAGAAAACTTCAAATTAAAATGGCTTACATGGGTTAAGTATTTTATAGAAATTAGAAGATACATTTTTCGCAGAATGCAATGACGATAGCTATATAATTCAGATCGGAAGTTGTTTACTGCCTAAACCAAAAAGATAAGGTAACAAATATGATGTAAGTATTTTGATGATAATTTTGCAATTATTCTTTTATTCTAACACATATATGTGAAATATGCAACAAGGTTCCACAAAAATGCATAAAGTATTTGAATGCACAGTTTGTTTTAAATTTTTATTTTGTTTGTCTTCCAAGAACTGAGTTGATTGGTTAAGTTGTCTGATAATGGTTTACAATGCAGAGTAATGTACCTTTACTGCAGGGAATCTGGTATCATGTATATGCACTTAAGACACAGGAATTGAGTTTACTCATTTTAAAGTGGGGTATTCTCCGGAATTCTTAACACGCAAAGTTATTTTATAAGCCGATAGAAAGAGGTTGAGCGAACGTTTTTGCATAAGATTAGCATGTTGCATCACCAGCTTCTTGGACATCTTTCTTAATTAAGAATTTAATTAGTGCAGTGAGGATTAATGTCTTTCCACAACAGATCAGTGTCTTCAATTATTTTCCGAAACCCTTTGGTCTTATATGGACCTCAATATGATCTCTATAGAGTTAAATATTTCAACTGACAACATTAAAACATGAGGCCACACAAAGCTTTGTTTTATTTTCTTTCTTTCTTTCTTTCTTTCTTTCTTTCTTTCTTTCTTTCTTTCTTTCTTTCTTTTCCTCTTCTTTCTTTTCCTCTTCTTTCTTTCTTTTCCCCTTCTTTCTTTCTTTCTTCTCTCAGGAGTGTTTTAACAAATTTTTGCTTTTATTATCTTTTAATCCGTCGTATCTCCTAGAAGTTCTACGCTTTTAAACATCATTGCCTTCGCCAAAATTGTGATAGTTTTTTTTTTTCAAAAAGGACGTTGATTGAACGATTTTATGAAATCTTTCTTTGCATAAATAATTTCTCTTTTATACTGTTGTTTTATTAATTCATTCCTCGTTGTTCAAGAAACATTTTTCACCATCTTAAAGTCCTGTTGAAGGTTTATCAAAACCGAAATGTTTTAACGTTGACTTTCCATTATAATCAATTCATTACTTTGGGATTATTTAATTTTTCTATTTTCTTTGTATGAATGTATATATATATATATATATATATATATATATATATATATATGTATGTATGTATTTATATATATATGTATGTATGTATGCATATATATATGTGTATGTATATATATATGTATGTATGTCTGTCTGTCTGAATGTATACATATGTATGTATGTATATATATATATATATATGTATATATATATATATGTATGTATGTATATATATATATGTATGTATATATATATGTATGTATGTATGTATGTATGTTTGTCTGTATGTATGTATGTATATATATATATATATATATGTGTATGCCTATATATGCATGTATATATATATGTATGTATGTATGTATATATATATGAATGTATATATATGTATGTATGTATATCTTGAATTCTTATACATGCTGCCCTGGCTATGACACTAAACTGAATCTGATTGTGAGCTTTCAGCCCTGTGGAGAGTGGAGAATTCCTTTATTGATTCAATTTGACCCAGTGCGATAGGACCTGTTAGGGACCTATCTATGAATCACTTAGGTTTGTTTTTAAAATAATTCGTAATAGATAAGAATATTTGATACTATACTATCGTGTCGAAAATATTTTTATTTATTAATATTTTACTTCAAGCAAGTTTTTCACACCAACATTGGAGTCTAAGTGACAGCAAGTCTCCTTTGGTCTTTAGGATCTTTCTGAGTATTGTAGATGATCTCAATAACGCCATTGTCTGGATGGTCTCGATTCTTCCTCTTATTTCCAAATCCTCCTGTCTTTTTTCCAACTTTTTGGACAGTTCCAAGTGCACCAATCGTAATTGGTATGACCGTCTCTTTCATGTTCCATAACTTTTTCAGTTCTCTGGCAAGGTGCAAATATTTGTTTATCGTTTCACTTTTTCATTTTTTTTTCTGTGGTCAGCAGGAACTGCAAAATCAACCAGATGACAATTTCTTTTTCTTGTTAATTAAAACTATGACTGGTCTTCTCACCAAGATTTGGTGTTCTGTTTGTTTTTCAAAATAGAAAAGAATTTTATGCATATCCTTTTCTAGAGTGGATTCCTGTTTGTTCATTTGGTTCTATGATCAAATTCTATACTCTTGCACAATTCGTACTCTTCGTCTTCTACCCTTTTTGGGCAAGTTGGCTGCATTTGCTTGTTATGTGACAAACATTATTATTATTATTATTATTATTATTATTATTATTATTATTATTATTATTATTATTATTATTTACTCCTTTAGAGTTTCTCATATCAGTATCGGCTGATGGTTTTTCACTGGAGTTTGAGTGACAGCAAGTTTCCTCAAGTCTCCAGGACTCTTCTTAATTTTCTGGCCGTTCTCAGTAATGCTGTCATTTGGATAGTCTGCACCCGTCCGCCAACTTCCAAGTCCTTCAGGCCTTTTAATAATCCTTTAGTTATTGTAGCAAAAGCACCAATCCCAATTGGTACAATCGTCACTTTCATGTTCCACAGCTTTTTCAATTCTCTTGCAAGGTCGAGGTACTTATCCTTCTTTTCACATTCTTCCAGTTTTATTCTGTGGTCGGCTTGGACAGCAAAGTCGACAATTTTGCAAATTCTCTTTTTTTTTTTTTGTTAATTATTATAAGGTCTGGTCTTCTGGCCCAGATTAGGTTATCCGTGTGTATGTCAAAGTCCCATAGGAGTTTATGTGTGTCATTTTCTAGGACAGGTGCTGGGTTGTGCATATACCATTTGTTCGTATGGTTAAACTTAAATATCTTGCACATTTCTCAGTGGATCACCTTGCCGACCAAGTCGAGTCTTGTCTTATACCCACTCTGTGCTAATTTGCTGCACTCGCTTATTATGTGATTGATCGTTTCGTCACTGTCACCACATAGTCTACATTTGCTATTTTGTTGAATCTTTTCTATTCTCTCTTTGATATGATTGGTTCTTATGGCATTGTCCTGTGCTGCTCTTAGGAGAGATTCCGTTTCTCTTTTAAGGTTATTATTATCATTATTATTCCTTGTATCGATTCACACATTAGATATTATAAAGAAAGTTTGATATCTAGTCACTTTCCTAAATATACACATGAAGTAATTATTCTGCCATTGTATATGTAATGATGCGAGTGAATGAAAGTCTTGAAGTATTTCAGATATTCTTTGGTATCATAGATTTACAGAAACAGCTAAATAAATGAATAAATAAATTCATCAATAATAAACTGGGGGTGGGAAGAGAAATGCTAATGAACTTATCTCTTGTTCAGGCTGTAAAGACAAAGATTCGGGAAAAGACAATTTATTTCCCTTTTTTTCTAGATTCATTATCATCATCTCATCTACCCTCTCATCACGCAGAGTCACAAGGCAAACATCTGCTTCTGACCTTTGAATAAGAGAGAGAGAGAGAGAGAGAGAGAGAGAGAGAGAGAGAGAGAGAGAGAGAGAGAGAGAGAGACGGTAGTTTTGTTTTGGGTGAAGCCGTGGTAAGATAGCATCAATTAAGTGATGAGATTTTCTATAATGACCTCATTTTTTTAACGATTGGCTTTTTATTCTCTTTATGGCCGAACAATTGTCTCCGTCATTTTTCTCTTCTTTTGTAATTAAGAAAAAATGAAGTGGACCTCTTTTATGAATAGAGATCAATAAAGCTGATTATCTGATCCAACAAAAAAAAAAAAACAAACCTTTTGAGTTTATTTATCTTTGCTTATTTCATTTAATTATTTTTCATTTTTTAAATTTCGTGTTCTTTCTTTCTTTTATGTTCTCATTTTCAGTTTATCTTATACCATTTAAATTTTAGCCCGACTTAAAATAATCTCTTCTTCCGCTAGCAAATTCATCTTTGCAAAAAAATTCAAGAAATATCCTTTTTGTTTGATCGTCATTTTATAGATAATATCTGTAACGAAGAAAAATAGGAGAATTACACAGCAGTCAATACATAATTTCTTTATTGTGAAGATCATTGGATGAATTCGATACTAATCTTGACAGTGAGTGCTTGTCGTAATTTTTTAATCCTTGAGGAGTTGGTGAATTATTTTTAGAAAACTTGCAAAGTAGAGGGTAGGTTCAAACATGTCAATTAATTATATATATATATATATATATATATATATATATATTGCCATAAGACAATAGCATGAAAATAATAAAACCCTCATTTTTAATCATGTTATTCAACAAAACAATCTTTACACAATTCTGCATCACAGTAGCAATACTTCTATTCATTAACATTGAACAGCCACTAGGGGAATGACTTACATTGAGTTACCGAAAAAAAAAAAAACGACAAAAATATTGCTCTGCTTGCAAAAAAAAAGGTTTACTTTTCGCTTCGACCTTGAGCCAGCCTTTGCATAGACACATGCAGATTGAGTTACTCATGAGAATTCGTCTTTCCATTTCGTTTAAAATTGTCTGATTTCTGCGCCATCTTTTTTTTCTTTCTTATTTGCGGTTTTGGGAGAACAGCATCTTCGCGTCTTTCACCTCTGGTCAGATGTCTGTCTGATAAGAAGTTTAGATAGGATCATTGAGTAGTGAAGGAAGATAGGAGGGTTGAGTCCTGAGTGAAGTGACCGGAAGTAACACTGGTGTCTCCCTTTCCTGCCACAGGGAATTTTTTTAAGTTAAAACAGAAGCCCAGAGTAATCTTCGGTGTAAAAGGTGTGGGTCGATGAATGACGAGGTGAAAGTTTAATCCTCCGTCAAAATTCAGAATATCTTGAAAATTCAGGGTGTAGAGTCAAAGTGCGAATTGTTATTCTTTTGGCATTACTAACCTTTTCGCCAATCATTATCTTAAACTTGAGGCACAAACTAAATCGCTTCTGCTACAAGCTAATTCCAATTTTGAGATGTATCAACGAGAATTGAGTTTATACAAAGATTCCTTTTTATACTGTTGGAAGGCTTTGATGAGATCATAATCAAATTTAAATATACACATGCATGTATGTTTATTTTGTCAGTTGTACCTTCGACTTCATTTGACACAGATTTTGATAGAAAATGAACTGAAGTTTGATTTATACAACACCAACAACGATTTGTTATTCTCTGCCACTCTTTCCATAAACATAATGAAAAGGAACAACAATACAAAAATTAATTCTATAAATTAATGTTTTGTTTATTATAAATAAAGAATCGATATATACACCAATGCATTTTGATATTCATTCCATTCACTGTCAGAGCATAAACAACAATTTTATGATGGACATTTTCGACAAGATTAATGGCTAAAATTTTATTAATTTGAAATTCTGTTAAAAACATTTTCGAGAAAAAACAAATTGCTAATTCTATATAATTGGGTGAGTCAAAAGTTTTGCCAGATTTTGGGATTGGGAGGCATAATTCGGCAGTTTCAGATACTGTTGCGGAGGTCGCAAAGCTCACTGGACTGTGAGATGTTGAACTCGTCTGATACTCTCTATCGCTTCGAGCACAGCCTTGAAATCCTTACTTTTGGGCCCACCTGACTTTGCCTGATCGTCGACGTTCTTGCAACCCAAGCGAACTTTCTTCAACTGCACCTTCATCTTCTGTACAACAAATGATTAAATTTCTTCCGCAGTGTTATGGCCCAGTTGAAACTCAAAAAGCATACGTTCCCGAATTAGACTATATTGCGCATTCATCTATACGCGCATTGAGTGAAGTAAGGCACAACATGTCAGCACACCAACTACCACGATACTACCAACCACAGTGGGTAACTACCAAGGTTTGAACAGCTTCGGTCTCGTGATATACGCGGCGCTAACTAGCAAGAACCAAAATATTTCAAAATTTAGTACCTTTCTGCAAAAATCTCCCTTTCCAGTTTTCTTGGAACTGATGTTATTTATTTTTGAAATTATCTATAATATACTAGAGATTAAAAGTAATCTAAAAGAACTTTCTCTTCAACACAATTCAATCCCTTACGTCCTAAAATTGAGTCCGTGGTCAAATTTCCCATCATGCAATCATCCACTACGTCAGTATCAAGAACATATCCCTAAAGGAAACCCACAAAGACATAGTGACGATACCAAAGAAAAAGGATGCAATTCCCAACATGTTTAAAAAGATGTTAGCTGAATGAGTGATGGGCAGCATTGATCATTGTCCTCAACAACAGTTTAAGTTTAATTTAACATTACTAATTAAATCTGTTGGTTGTTTTTAAAGTTTCTGATGTAAAATAATTACATGCTATTGGTTAATTAGGACCAGTAATTTGGCCCCCCCCAAAAAAGATGTTTGAATTGATAAATCTCTTAAGTGTCATTCACTTGAATTGAAAAATATTTTCATGCAAAACTCTGAAAATTCTTTCTAACAATATTAAATTCATAATATTAAACATTTTTGGTAAAATTTTCTGTTATTTTTCATTGTTCGGAGTAAATTTTGAACAATAATGTTATTATTATTGATATTATTATGATTACTGATTGTGACGGCAAATTGACTAAAATCCCAAAACGGGACTTTAATTTTCGCACGTGTGAAGACGGGGTAGTTGGCACTTGATCCCTTGTATAATAAGTCCTCTTTCAGAGTTTTTCTCTCAGGCAAATAAGACCTGGCATATTACGTGAGGGATTAATTTAGGGCCAGACCGACCGCCGCTGGCAAGGGGTTCCAAATTTCACACTATCCACACACCCACCAGGCCGCTTTCCTTCCTTCCCCTAGACAATGGAAGATATGAGCCTATAGGTTTTAGTCGTAATAATATTATATTGTAGTAGTCGGCAACTCCGGTTTCCCGTGTGATATTTTAGAGAAATTTATAGGACAATTTTAAGCAAGATAACATAAGGCGAATAGAAGCTGAAAAGGAAATGTGACACAACAAATTCGTAGCAGAACTGCCAAGAACAACTTAGACCACGTGGTAACATTAAAATACATAAATCCTTTACTATACAAAGAGATGCACTTTCAAAGTGTCAAATATATAATAATGAATTGAACAGTCCATGGACATAAATGTCTTTCTTCTTTTCTGTCTTCAAATTGGGATAGAGAGAGAGGGTGGTATATAAAATTTGGGTATAAAGGAGAAATAGTCCCAAAGTTACTTATCTTATTTTTCGACGGGGTTCCACTGGAGAATCTTTCTTCTTTCACGGGATAATAGACTTTATTCTATCTTTTTACGCTGGCTTGAAGAACCTGGGGTCCCTCGTGTCTCAGATATTCTTTTGTCTTCAACCCGGAATACTGGCTTTGGTCCGTCTGCTCGCTACAAACCCTGCCAAACAACTGACCTTCTTATTATTTACTTCCGCTGAGGGGAAGGAGTCCCCACTTCCGTTTTGGGGTCTCAGCCAATCATTTGGCTTCTCTCTTCTCCCCCTTGGTGTCCGGCGACCTGAGGTTACTAAGTACCAACATCTGTTGATATCCCCTCTGTGACCTACATTCTTTCTTAACGGTCACTTTTTTGAAGGGTTGCCACTGTTCGTTCCAACGGGAGGATAGTATTAATCTTATTTCTATCGTCTCCGCGGGATATCACGAGACACTGATATTATATTATTATTGATATTATTAATCATAATATTAATAATGAATATTATTTATTGTTTATAAAAATGAAATCGTTACAATAAAAACGACATACATAAAATAATATGAAAGAATTATGTTAAATAAGATAATAGAAAGAATTAAAATGAATTTTTAAAATTCACAAATATTTTCTTTCATAATTATATATTTCATTTATTGCACGTTTTATCGTATTGTAATGGTTAACAAGCTAGCCTCACAGATCTAATGCTAGTGAATAGTGAATTCAATCTATGCCGTATGCTCCATACTAACGGCCTGGTGCCAAATCTAAAATGTGCACCATATCAGTGAGGTGAATTCTCACAGGGTGCCCCATATTTCCTGTCTTTAGCCATAACTAGGCTAAGCTAAACAAATAACTATATTTCATTAATTTCATTTTTCATAAATATAATCGTAAAAATTCTGAATAAATGAATTATCGATAGCAGTCATGTACATAGTACCTTTAGATTTTTGTTTTGTTTTCAATGTTTAATGGTATATCAACCTTCATGGGTTATTTAATGCCAAAGCCATGCCCGTAGAAGAACAGTGGTGGTACGATTTAACCTATAAGATGGCGGATAAGAAGGTTCATACTTTTCCCAAGTCTGAAAGTGAACGTAATAGCACGACTAGAGTTCGAACTCACTTACTAAGATGTCGCAGTCCAGTACGTTAGCTACTACGCTACGGGGACTCTCCCTTTGATCTTTTGAAATGCTGAAAAAATATTGAAAATACATTGTTTGAAGATACCACCAAGGTGTCTACAAACACTATTTCTACAAATATTCTGAGACACTTCCTGATTATATATTAGCAGTTTCGGATAAATTGAATCTGACAGAAAAACATTTTTCAGTTCACCATCATAATAGGGATTGTTTTAGTGTCATTATAACGAACTGTTATCTGGCTACCTCTCATCAACACTGAGTTCGTTATCCCATATCTCTGGCCTTGTGCAACAACTAAGCTAACCCTAGTAAATAACCAGTTGTTATCCATTTCTTACCCGACGTGGATGGGTATTTCTGTTAGTATAGTTTGTCGGTCCTTATCTGAGTTAACAACAACGGAAACATTTTTTGCTTTTACAATATAGATAGGTATGTTATTATAGTTATGAGGGAGTGGTATCCTCAAGCGCTATCTCACCTACTGTTTTCTCTGTCAAGCACCGAAGAATATCAATTAAAGGTTATTTCGCAAAGATATTTGGAAATAAGTGGACCTATGCCTTTCCAAAAGTCACTATTTACACCTAGATAACCTCGGCCGAAATTCAAACACTGTTCATCGATTTTGTTAGCAATAATAAATAAATAAAAAGTGCTGATTGAATTATAAGGATTCTATTCTCACTTTTGAGAGATTAATTGATTTTTACGGCATATCAACCCATTTAGGGTTATTTTATGCCAAAAAGTTAGGAAACTGGGTTCATTGTACATTTATATTTACATTTTTTGTGTAGTTTTTTCTTAAGAGTTTTTTTTTGCATACATATATGTAATACCAAGTATTCCTATCTAATAAAAATAATTTGCACACAGTTGTATGATTTCAAGTATTCCGATCTAAAACTAAAAATTATATGGTTTCAAATAATCATTTCTATTTAATAATAATCATTTATTTTCTCTTAGTCATATGGTTTCACGTAACTAATTAAGTTGGCGACCGTAGTCGAGGGCGACCAGAAGGCTCCCTTTTCAATAGCTACTACACCAAGATGTAGGGGAGGGCGCTACTCCTTTCTCTAGATTGCTCCTCTTTACCCTTGATACGTACCTTATAATGCTGAATGTTAAGCAAGGAGGTATCCAGTACCATTTTTAAAGTATTTGGTATGACGCGACCTTGGATTGAACCCAGGTCTCCCGAACCATTGGTGAACACTCTACCCACTTGACCAATGTACCGGTAACAAAAATATTAATAATAATACTAATTAGGGAGGAGATTTACTGCCTGTTAATAAGCCGCGAACTATTCCCTGACGAGAAAGGATGCCACAAGGGAACAAGTGGAACAAGTAGAATTGGTGATCTATTTTACATTGATCGACTCATCCTCATGAAAAACAAAACGAGACGAAGAAAGTAGCAATGGCGTAGATTGACTACAAAAAGGCATAAGATATGCGATAAAAAAAACTGGATAGTCGACTGTCTCAAAATGTACAAGATATCCGACCAAGTCATAAAGTTTATCGAGGAAACCATGAAAAACTGGAGAATGGAATTGACTGCAGTTGGAGGTGAAAATCCAGAAAAGCTATATTCCCTTTTACTATTTTAAAGAGCGATGATGCCACTCAATTACGTATTTTTGAATTACTCGGGTGGCTACAAAATTACTAAATCTCAATAAAAGATCAATTGACCTAATGTACACGGACAACATCAAACTGTCTGCCAAAAATGAAAAAGAATAGGAAATCCTAACACAGACAGTGAGAATATACAGTCAGGATATAGGAATGGAATTTGGCAGAGAAAAATGAGCCATACTAATAACAAATGGACCAAAGAACAAGAAAATTAGCGACAATGCATAAGGCCATACACACGAGAAAAGACATAGACAGACTTTATGTGTCAACCCCACAAAGATAAACAGAAAAACAATAACTAGAAAACAAAAATGGGAAGAAAAACAAATGTATGGATATTTCAAGCGACAAACAAACAAAATCTTGGATATGGCTAAGAAAGGGAAGGAAGCCCTAAGAGAGAAATTGAATCTATTCTAACGGCAGTAGAAAATAACGCCATGAGGACCAACTATTTTAAAGCAAAAATAGATAAGACGCAACAAAGTGGCAAATGTAGGTTATGTTGTGATGAAGATATAAGGATCAATCCTATAATACAAGGATGCAGCATTGAAATTTGACCATACGAACAAATATATGCATAATCAGATTGTGTCCCCAAGAATGAGACGAACAAAATTCTCTGAGATTTTGAGATACAAACAGATCACTTAATCTCAGCCAGACGACCAGACCGAGTGATTGTCAACAAAAAAAAAGAAAAGAAAAAAAAGAATAGAACCTGCCGACTAGTGGACTTTACTGTCCCGGTAAACCCGGTAGATTAATATTAGATGAAAATTAAAAGAGAGAAAAGTACTTAGACCTTACCAGAGAACTAAAAAATACAATGGAACATGAAGGTGACGGTGATACCAATTGTAATTGGTGTATTCGGAACAATCCTCAAAGACTTGGTAATGGGACTGGAAAACTTGGAAATAAGAGGACGAGTGGAGACCATCCAGACTACAATATTATTAAGGCCGGCCAGAATACTGAGAAGAGTTCTGGAAACTTAAGAAAACTTGCTGTCACTCAAACTCCAGTGGAAAACCATCAGCCATGGCTGGTATGAACATATCTCAACAGAGTCAAAATAATAATAATAATAATGATAATCATTACTAAACAATTTCAGTTTAAAATGACGATAATTATATATAAATATATATATAATAGTTTACAGTTATATAATATCAAGTATTCCAATTAAATACGAATAACTTATAAACAAATTTATTAGGCCAATGGATGTGCTTTTAAGAGAGTGGATCTGGGAGTAATGACAATGAAAAGATACTCCAACTCATTTGTATGAGCTAAGAATACTTGATAATATAAAACTGTGAGCCAAACAAAAATCAGAAGAAACAACAACTCAAAAATGTACAATGAACGCAATTCCCTAACCTCTTGGTATCAAGGGTTGACACACCTTCAAAATCAATCAATCAACCATTACATATTTCTAACGTTAATTAAACGCGGTTGAGTGTCACAAAAACGAAGTGCCCTCAGGGATTGAACTCACGACTCCGCTATAGCTAGTTTACTAACCATTGCTTTACAGCCGACGCTTTGAAAAAGGCGACACCAAAAACTTTTCAAGTGAACATTTTTACAAATAGAAAAGGCAAACTTTTTACTGGCTTGTTTCTTGATTTTCTCTTTCTTTTTTTGAAGGAAAGAAAATTGGTGATTCCAGTGAAAACAGCTGATTAAGTTTCGCAGTTAATGTGGGCGTCTTGGAGACGTCGCGTCGAATTTGCCCGCATGTGTAATTGAGCGGGGTGACATGGCGGCAGGCGCCCCTGGGGAGACAAGGAGGAAAAACAGGACGGGTGAGTGTACCGCGAGGCTGAAGCAGAATTGCACACACACAAAAACACACACAAACATACAAATACATGCATACACACACAAACATGCATACACACAAACTCGAATTCACACACACACACACACACACACACACACACACACACACACACACTAACACATACTATCACACGAACACACATGCATACACACACATACACATATTCATGCACACGAACACAAAGGTTTTACATGCATTCACACACATTGACAAACGACCGAAAAAAAAGACGTCGGACATAAAAAAAGAGGTGTGTTCATCAGCGTGCGCCAGAATTGTGACTTAAAAAAATGAGTGAGGGCATTTGTGTGAGTGTGTGTGTGTGTATGCGAGAGAGAGAGAGAGAGAGAGAGAGAGAGAGAGAGAGAGAGAGAGAGAGAGCGTAAGACTTCAGTAGGAGAAAAGACAGTCAGAGGCGACAGCTGTGATCGAGAGGAATCGAACTTAAAAAATGTGAATCAAGAATAGATGAAGATCTTGAGAGAAAGTGATCGAAATCTCAGCTTTATTTGTACTACTGCTGCTTGCTAGTTACCTAATATATTATATTTACCCAACCACTTGACCACGGGAACGATGGGACGCAAGGTCAATTTTTTAATGTTGATCAAAGCTGACTTGAACTCAAAGTTTTTCTTCTTCTAGACTGGTTGTCTTACAAATGCTGCAGAATTTAGTCTGCCCTACTATTTATCCATAGCTAGAGGGAGAAGAAATGGGTTCATGCTTTTCCTGAGAGCATTAGCGTGAAGCAAAATGCAAACAGCCTCGTCCAGGGTTTTGAACACTGGTCACCGGTTTAATTTCCTGTGAGTGCTATAAGCACTCCTTCACACGAATTAGTATCAAGCTTTGTCTAGTCAGGCATATGACCAAGAAGAAAGATTGAATTAGGAAGATTGTGTTGCAATCATCTTTTGACCAGAAAAATTTACCAGTCTTAAAAATCAGCATTCGAAATTCTTTGACCTGGGTTCGAAACCCGACAACTGCCACCTCTAGAAAGGATGCAATTAAAAAAAATTTCAAACAGATTTATTCGACCCATGATTAGATTCTAACAGGTACGCCCACTTTAGGCCAGAGTGGACATGGGAATAATGCCAATAAATGGGTACTTCACCACACTCCCTTGATCTCCAGAACTTGCGCCTCACCCTCAGATGCAGATTAGTGCTATACCCATGACACCGTATATATATATATATATATATGTGTGTGTGTGTGTGTGTGTATGTGTGTCTGATGATCACATAGGCAAGAAACTGGTAGTCACCCAGTGCCGTTGACTCAATGTCTACGCTATCCCAAGTTATCGCTACATGAGCTCTATCACAAATATTGAACACTTTTTTTTTTAAGTGCAAAAAACTACATTATTCATATATGTGTGTGTAAGTGTATGTGTGTGAGCGTGTGTGTGTGTGTGTGTGTGCGTATTAATACTACTGAGTAACATAAACTATTTATTGACAGAAAGTTAGAAATTTGTGTTTTGCTATTCGTTTTACTTAAAAACATCCTCCTTACTTGGAAAATCAACCTTCGAAAACCTAGCATATAACTGACTTTGAATACTGACCGCATGCACTAGAGAGAAATTAACAATCCCGACCACCAAATAGACCAACAGATCAAAATAGATAACCTTTGGCGTATAAATATCGATTTATGTCTCTGTTTTTGAGTGTGTTTTTGTGTTTCATTGCACCCAAACATGATCTATCACTGTCGCCTGTATTCATAATCCAATATGGCCGATAAGAAAGCTCCATAAGTTTGATGTCTGTTCAAAAGTTAAATAATGACCCCACACACTTAAAAAAAAAAATCTATCTCCGAATGAAATTAATCTTTTTTCCTTGTTTTCTTCAAAAGTCCCATCATTAGTTGTGATTGTCACTTCAACAAAAAATTATGATTCAAATAGAATTTATAACTTTTGACAGTTTTGTTTCAAACTTTATTTATTTTCAACTTTCTTACCATAACTGAAAAGAAGATCTAAACAACTGAACAGTTGCTGCTGCTATTTTTTAGTGAATGGCTTTGAAAAACAAAATATAGATAAAACCAGAGACAAAAATGTAATGAGACACTAATTACAGAATTTCTGTATTTTGTGACATAATCTGATGAACCGATTGTGGAAGGGAGAATATTTTCAAAATTTAGACGAAAAAGGAAAATTCAAAATATAAATTTTCAGTCTTATTGATTTTTTCTTCATTTCTTTTTCCTATCGAAAGTTTTTAAAATAGAGATTAGAAAATAGTTTTACGATTAATATTTGTGTACACGACGTTGCTTTTCAAAATAAGTTCTTTGATTTAAATTGTTTTCAATTCTAAATAATTCAAATTTTATTTTAAAAATTTCTTAGAAAAAAGACAGCAGATCTTGAAAGAGCTCAAATACTGGCCAGTTGAGCTAGATAAAGCCTAAAATAAATTATTTCGCC